>CM033644.1:207551645-208001245 GCA_019512145.1 Engystomops pustulosus
GGGGCTATCTATATACTGAGGGGACATGTGCAGGGGCTATCTTTATACCGATTGGGCACATGCTGGGGCTATCTATATACTGATTGGGCACATGCTGGGGCTATCTATATACTCAGTGGGCATGTGCAGGGGCTATCTATATACTGAGGGGACATTGTGAGGGCTTCTATACCACGTGAGGGCACAGCGGGGGGGAGATATATATATACTGAGGGGCACATGCAGGGCTATCTATATTGTAGGGGACATGTTCTGTGGTTATCTATACTGAGGGGACACGTGCAGTGGGCATCTATATACTTAGTGGGCACGTGCAGAGGCTATCTACATACTGAATGGGCACGTGCTGGGGCTATCTATATTCTGAATGGGCACATGCTGGGGCTATCTATATAATAAATGGCACGTGCTGGGGCTATCTATATACTGATGGGGCATGTGCTGGGGCTACTATAGACTGAATGGGCAAGTGCAGGGGCTATCGATTCATGAGGGACATGTGCCGGGGGTCATTTATAATGAATGGGCAGTGCTGGGGCATCTATTATACTGGAATGAGGCATGTGTGGGGCTTATCACTATAACTTGATGGGCATCGTGCTGGGTTTTATCTATATACTGAATGGGCACCTGTGGGGCGTATCTATATACGATGGGCACCTGCTGGGGCATCTATATACTGAAGGGGCGTGCAGGAGCTATCTACATATGACTGGCACGCAGCTGGGACGTATTATGTATAATGGGCCCGGCTGGGGTATCATATACTGAAAGGGAAGTGCTGGGCATCTATATACTGAATGGGCATGTGCTGGGGCATATCTATATACTAATGAATGGGCCAGTGCTGTGGGCTATCTATATACTGAATCGGCACGTGCAGGAGCTATCGACTATACTGGAAGGGCATGGCTGGGGCGATCTATATACGAAATGGAAGGTGCAGGGGCTATCTATATACTAAGGGGGCAGCGTGCTGGGGCTATCTATACACTGATTGGGCACATGCTGGGGGGAGATATCTATATACTGAGTGGGCACATGCAGGGGCTATCTATATATGTAGGGGACATGTTCTGTGGTTATCTATATACTGAGGGGACACGTGCAGTGGCTATCTATATACTTAGTGGGCACGTGCAGAGGCTATCTACATACTGAATGGGCACGTGCTGGGGCTATCTATATTCTGAATGGGCACATGCTGGGGCTATCTATATACTAAATGGGCACGTGCTGGGGCTATCTATATACTGATGGGGCATGTGCTGGGGCTATCTATATACTGAATGGGCATGTGCAGGGGCTATCGATATCCTGAGGGGACATGTGCTGGGGCTATTTATATACTGAATGGGCATGTGCTGGGGCTATCTATATACTGAATGGGCATGTGCTGGGGCTATCTTAGCCAATGCACATGCACATGCCCCTCAGTGTATAGAGATAGCCCCAGGCCGTGCCCATTCGTATATAGATAGCCCAGCACATGCCCCATCAGTTATATAGGAAGCCCCAGCACAGCCCATTCAGTATATAGATAGAACCGCGCGTGCCCAGTCATATATAGATAGCTCCTGCACGTGCCCATTCAGTATATAGATAGCCCCATCACATGCCATCAGTATATAGATAGACCTGCACTGCCATCAGTCATATAGATAGCCCCAGCACGTGCCCATTAGTATAGAGTATACCCAGCACATGCCCCATCAGTATATAGAAGCCCCAGCACATGCCCATTCAGTATATAGATAGCCCAGCACTGCCCATTCAGTAATATAGATAGCCCAAGCAGCGGTGCCAGTCAGTATATAGATAGCTCCTGCACGTGCCCCATCAGTATATAGATAAGCCCCAGCAGTGCCCATACGTATATAAATAGCCCGAAGGTGCCATTAGTAATAGATAACCAGCACATGCCCCATCAGATGATAGCCTGACGTGCCATTCAGTACTAGATAGCCCAGCACATGCCCATTCAGTATATAGATAGCTCCTGCACGTGCCCATTCAGTATATAGATAGCCCCAGCACGTGCCCATTCAGTAATAGATAGCCCCAGCCAGCCCATCAGTATATAGATAGCCCCAGCACAGCCCATTCAGTATATAGATAGCCCAGCAGTGCCCATTCAGTATATAGATAGCCCAGCGCTGCCCAGTCAGTATATAGATACTCCTGCACGTGCCCATTCAGTATATAGATAGCCCCAGCAAGGGCGCCATTCAGTATATAAGATAGCCCCAGCATGCCCTAGATAGATCAGCCCATGATCAGTTATAGATAGCCCCAGCACATGCCCATCAGTATATAGACTAGCCCAACAGACATGCCCATTCAGTATATAAATAGCCCCAGCCTGTCCCTCAGGATAACGATAGCCCCTGCACATGCCCATTCAGTATATAGATAGCCCCAGCACAGCCCCACAGTATATAGATAGCCCAGCACAGTGCCCATTTAGTATATAGATAGCCCAGCATGTGCCCATTCAGAATATAGATAGCCCAGCACGTGCCCATTCAGTATGTACGATAGCCTCTGCACGTGCCCATAAGTAATAGAAAGCCCCGGCAGTGTCCCCTCAGATATAGATAACACAGAGAACATGTCCCCTACAATATAGATAGACCCCTGCATGTGGCCATCAGTATATAGAATCTCCCCCAGCATGTGCCATCAGATAGTAGCCCAAGCACATGGCCATTAAGTAGATAGCCTCTGCACATGCCCATGAGTATATAGATAGCCCAGCATGTGCCAATCAGTATATAGATAGCCCCAGCATGTGCCCAATCGGTATAAAGATAGCCCCTGCACATGTCCCCTCAGTATATAGATAGCCCCTGCACATGCCCACTGAGTATATAGATAGCCCCAGCATGTGCCCAATCAGTATTAAGATAGCCCCAGCATGTGCCCAATCGGTATAAGATAGCCCCTGCAACATGTCCCTCAGTATATAGATAAGCCCCGCATGTGCCCAATCAGTATATAGATAGCCCCCAGCATGTCCCAATCAGTATATAGATAGCCCCAGCATGTGCCGATCGGTTATATAGATAGCCCCACATCCCTCAGTAAGTAGCCCCTGCACAGTTCCCCTCCTATATAGATTAGCCCCGCATGGCCCCACCAGTATATAGATAGCCCCAGCCATGTACAATCAGGATATAGATACCACCTGCACATGCCACTCAGTATATTAGATTGCCTGCACATGCCCATTCAGTATGTAGAATAGCCCCTGCCACGTGCCAACTAAGTATATAGATAAGCCCCTGGCAATCCGTGACCCACATCAGAATATAGAATAGCCCTGCACGCTGCCCCCATTCAGTATATAGACAGCCCCTGCACATGCCCACTCAGTTATAGATAGTCCAACACAAGTCTCCTAAGTAATAGATAACCCGAACAATGTTCCCTACATATAGATAGACCCCGATGTGGCCCACTCAGTATACAAACAGCCCTAGATGTACCCAATCAGATATAGATTAAGACCCAGCATGTGCCCAATCAGTATATAGATAGCCCAGCACATGTCCCTTAGTATATAGAAGAGCCCCGACACATGCCACTCAGTATTAGATGCCCCAGCATGTGCCAATCAGATATAGATAGCCCAGCATGTGCCCGATCGGTTATAAGATAGCCCCTGCACATTTCTCCTCGCTATATAGATAGCCCCTGAACATGCCACAGTATATAGATAGCCCCCAGCATGTCCCAAATCAGTATAAGAAAGTCCCAGCACTTGTCCCCTCAGGATATAGTAGCCCCTGCACATGCCCACTCGTATATCAATAGCCCCAGATGGGCCCACTGAGTATATAGACAGACTCTGCATGTTCCCATTCAGATATATAGAAAGCCCCTGCATGTTCCACTCAGTATATAGAAAGCACCTGCACATGCCCACTCTCAGTATATAGCTAGCCCCTACACGTGCCAATAAGTATATAGCTAGCCCCGCAAGTTCCCACTACATAATATAGCCCCTGCACGTGCCACTAAGTAATAGCTAGCCCCTGCACTGCCCATCCAGTATATAGCTAGCCCCTGTATGTGCCCACTCAGATATAGATAGCACCCTGAGCACATGCGCCCAGTCATTTAATGAAATGTCCCACCCAGATGCCCCCTAGAGTCTAACCTGAGATCTCAAGAAAAAAAGAAAAACAATACTCAACTTCGGCATTCTTCCCCCCAACCCTGTGGCTCCGTCTTCCTATTCGGCGGCTCGCGTACACCTATGACGCTGTGGTGTTGCGACCGTGTGGTGGCATACATATGACATCACACGGACGCACCGCGATACATAGTGATATGCCTAGACTGGAGAGAAGAGGAGAAGACAGAACCACAGGGCCGGGGGAAGATGCCGAAAGGTGAGTGTAGATTTTTATTTTGTTTTAGACTCATCGCAGATTTTATATAGGGCCCGTGTATATGAAGTCCGCCTTTGGGGGGTGTGGGAATCGGATTGACCCTTGAACACCCATAAGCCCCACCCATGATGGCTGCCCCCTCTGTTATTACTTTAATTGTATAATAATTATTGTTTCTTGATGATAATTATGAATATTTTGCTTATATTTATTATCACTGTGCATGTCTATACACTATCTATCGTAATGTAAGTGTGAGCATCATGGTAACAAAAGCCATCATGTTCCGGAATATTAGTGATGTCACACAATATAGATTTCACAATATGAAGGAGCTTAAAGTTCTGATTCCGTCCAGACCCGCTGAGGGTGTATAGAGTTGTGGTGGGACATTTGCTATCCAGTGTGTAGAAATGTCCAAGCAAAAGCGAAAACATTGCTTTGTTATTTCTTCTGATACGAGAGACGCGGGGCGCGAGGACCAGTGTAGGTTCCATTTTTTGGCAAAAAATTTCGTCATTTTAATGACAAATATAATATAAAACTGACTACATCCACATTCTGATATCATAGCTAGGTCCTCCATAGGAGAAGTTAGGGGTACGTCAGGAGCTGATTCTTGAGCTTCTCGCTCCCTCCCATACAGTTGTAGGTCTTCCGACATTGTCTCCAGCGTGTATCCGGGCACATATCCTCATGATAAATCACCATATATAGTAGTAATAGTGTCAGTGTGATGCCCCATTATCCCGGTAAAATTATGTAAATTTGTTAATATTTTCCTCCTAGATTTGGTCAGCAAAAGAGCGCCAAATTTGAGTCCAAACATGGATGATGATGATGAGACTCTACATCAGGTAAGTGGCCGCTTTCTACGTCTTCTCTATGGCCCTGGCGGCTCTACAGGATTTATTACACTTTTATACTGTTTCTTTTCCTTCTATATAATAATCTGTCTCTTTTTATATTTCTTTATTCCAGTCTCATCCATTAATCCAGTTCTCCATGGAGCCTTGAAGAGGAGGATGGTGGCTCTGGTCTTACCAGCACCCATAGCAGGTACACAGGAAGTTCTATATGTAATGAATACCACCACAGTAGGATATAATAAATGATACTTTTATTAATGATATGATGTTATTATCTGTTATATTTCCAGATCTGAATTCTCCATCCGAGCATTGAGCTGATGGAGGAAAGGTACAGTATTCATAATTCACCATGTATTTAGGTCATAATATTTGGTCGCTAGGTGGCAGTATAATTACATAACACTATGGGCACATTTACTTACCCGGTCCAGGTCGCGATCCCGCCGAGCGTTTCGTGTTTCCGGGATCACTAAGGTCCATGCGCCCGTATATCCACAGGTGTCGCTGCTGCGCCGAGATCCAACGGAGTTCACATTCTTCGTCCGCTGATAGCAAGTGCTGATTTGCGACACAATCTGTGTTTTCCAAATCCGTCGGGTTGTCCTGACGGCCACGCCCCCCCCCCCCATTTCTGTTGCATGAAAACCGGCACCGATCGCACCACAATAATCGCGTGCGCCAAAATCCCGGGCAATTCGGCGCAAGATCGGAAATATTCGGGAAAACCCAACGAAACTGTGGTGTTCGGTCTTTAGTAAATGAGCCCCTATATTGTCAGCTCTTAGCTATCAAATTTGTTAGAGTCTGCATGTTGTGTATGTTTTAGAAATTATTGATTATTGATCTGTTATCCTCTATATGTTTTCTTACAGTTTTGGGAGGACCGGGAGCGTCCCATTCAATTACGGTCTCCTGACAGATGTTGCTTCTCCTATTCAAAATATGTGAAAACTTCCATGAGAAAAAACGGAGTTGCAAAACCTCTTTATGAGTTTTTTAAACCATACCGTCTTGACGATGAGGTTATAATGAGTAGATTGGGTGTAACATCATAGAATTATAGACATAAAGCTTATATTTCTATTTCTATATTGTTATTTTTCCTTCTTTGTAGCTTCCCGCAGACATGGAAGTGAGATGGAACAAAGGATGACGTCGTAACAGCCGGTGTCACCAGATTGCTAGGGGACGCGCGATCTTGTGCCATCATAGAGATATCAGAGAAGATCTGTGATTTGCGGTATGTGTCTCCTCATATACTACAGATGCTCTGAAATCTTCCATGGCTCTTTTATACTGAACGTAAGTTTCTCTCACATTATCTTCAGCACGACTTCGGGAACACGTTTAATCCAGAATGTTGTCATGCTGCCTGCGGTGGTCATCGATGGAGATGGAAACGCTGGACATGGCTGGCGTTGGCGTTCTTTTCTGCCAGACGGCTGCACAGCTCACCCTGAACTCCCACCGATCTGCAGATACCACGACCATGAGATCCACTACCCGTTCTGTAGGAGTGCACAGGGTGCCAGTCCAGGTAGTAATGCAGCTGTTATAATGTCCAGAGTTGTGTCCGGAGTGTGAGGTCCGTATTTTACAAGTTTTTCTTTATATTTGATCATGTACAATGTGTAAGTTCCAATATAGAGCCTCCTTTATTCATCACTGCGGAAAAACAGTCTCTAGATTCGGTGAAGCAAGCAAGGTGGACTGGCTTGCTTCACCGAATCACAGACTGTTTTCCACGTGATGAATAAAGGAGGCTACTATAATGTTTAGATCTTTTTTTGCTTTTATATTTTATCATTAATATAATCTTTTCTATTCTCTAGGGTGGCCGCTGGAAAGCCTCTTTAGACACACAGAGTTTGTGTTTGCAGCCGGCAAAGGAGACATCATCTCCTAGACTCCACCTGAAGACATCAGTCAGTAAATCTCAGACTCCCAACATCAGTCACAATAAAGATCCACCAGATCCAGCATGAGAGAAAGTCACCCAGAAGACCCGTGATATGTAACATCTATCATCTTACCATCAGGGGCAGCACGAGTGAGGCTCGGTGACTAGCACTGTGGCCTTGCAGCGTCGGGTCTCAATTCACCACTGTCTGCATGGAGTGTTGTATGTTCTCCCCGTGTCTGCGTGGGTTTCCCCGGGTTACTCGGTTTCTCCCACATAACAAAAATATACTGATAGGTTAATTGGATTTAGTTAAAATCTGCAACGCCGGGTCCGTGACCCCTCGGGTCAGCTGCAACGCCGGGTCCCTGACCCCTCGGGTCAGCTGCAACGCCGGGCCCGTGACCCCTCGGGTCCAATTGTGGCTGGATATTGGTCCTCATAGATGCATGGCGCCGGGGGGTTCATGGTGCGTGTTGAGCATACGTTGTCCCATAGCACCAAGACTTCCACAGAAAAAACATAGGATATGTATTATATTTTGCACACTACACACATTCATACACTGGTTATACATTTACTCACTTAAATATGTCTGGTCCAGGAGTCTGATGACCACATTGAGGAAATAGACGGCAGGAATTAGAGATGATAGACACTAGTCCTGGTGTTTCTGTTGTCCTCTCTCTTTCCTCGACATTTCTTATCTGAGCTGCCTATTATGCTGTGTTACTGGGAAGATGTGCAGTGTTTTATAACATATGTATAAAATGGCGCACATTCTATATTCTTCAGTGTGTCAGGTTGGCAATCGGGGGCACCCTGACACGTGGGCACCCATAGCAGCCACTATGGCTGCTACGTGTTGTAGTCATATTCCCAACTGTTTGGCGAGAGAAAAAAGGGACAAAAAGTCCTACCCCCTTTTTTCAATACCACGCCCCTTTCCCCACCCGCAAGGGAGCATAGAATTATTTCCACCTATCCTTCACCCTCCCTCATATGTTGGGGTAAAGGCCTAGGTCTCGCTATGATGGTGGCGTGGTTGTCTTCACTCTATGAGCCCCCACCGATGCCCTTTAATGAAATGTTCCACCCCAGGTGCCCCCCTTAATGAAATGTCCACCCCAGGTGCCCCCTTTAATTAAAATGTCCTGCTAGATGCCCCCTTTATAAGACCTTTTGGCTTCTTCTCCCCGGCCCGTGGTTAAGTCTTCTCCGGTGTCTCCATTTTCTGCTCTTCTGGCCGGGCCCATCACTAAGATGCGGGTGGTGTCGCATCAGCGGGACGTCATAGTGTAAGAGCCTGCCAGGGCATACATATGATGTTACACGGAGTCGCCAGGGCAGGGGAGAAGCCGAAAGGTGATTACAGATTTTTTTTTCCTCATATAGGGCCAGGGCATGGGGGGTTGTAGTGGGTACTGTAAGCCCCTCGGCCCCCCTTTTGAGAGCAAAAATGGGAAGGCCCTTGAACACAGTCCCACTAGACCCCCCATGATGGCGGGCCCTCATGGGACTGTTATAGATTCCCCCTACGCGCAGCTGGGCCTTATAGTAATCCCTGCGGAATTAGCCGTTCCATAGAGTGCATTATGGGTGTAATTTATTAAGGCTTGGGGATCATTTATCATGGCCAGGAATTACGGCACCTCCGCCTATGTGGCCTGCGCACAAGTTTTTGCCATGGCCAGACAGGACCGAGCGATAAATCTTCCCCATTGGTTCTGCACTGAATACATATAACAGCTCGAAAAAAGATCTTTATCTTTGTCTTTCATGAAATGAATCTAGTCATGTTTTTTTTTAAAAACTAAATATGACAAAAAAATACACAGTGCATTTTTGACCCGCGAGAGGCGGGCAGAGTTCCTCCTCCTGCAGATCACTATCATTCCCATGATGCTGCAGGTCAGCCATACATAACAAGGAAGCCTATTGAGCGGGTGTATCATGTGATGATTGTTAGCTTCAGGGCTGGGAAGGTTACAGCAGCGGTTCCTCTTTCTGCATGTCAGGACTATATACTGTGCAGAGCAGGAAGCATCGACGGTTACGCAGCATATCCCCAGCATGGCACAGGCGTGTAATGTCTTCTACTTGCATCCTGCTCTAGTGCCATACGGGACAGCCACAGGAATATACATTGACCGTCTACCATGGAGGATCACAGCGGTAAGTTATTATATACCATTACGTTATTGCGTTGTTAGTTGTTAGTGACCTTTTTTTATAAATTTGTCCATTTTTGTATATTGGATAAAGTTCATTGATACAAGCACAGTAAACGGTTGTCACAGTCGTAAAAAAGGTTGATCTACACGATCGCTGCATATATGACAAAATGTTCGTTTCAATAAGCTTTATTAGAAATAAAAACAAAAAACACCAAAACATTACAATACCAACACGTTATAAGAGCTGCATAAATTCCATCTCAGTGTGATTTGCTGTCATCTATGTTGTCTATTCTTCGCTTCATATACTTCTTACTAACAAGATGATCAGGGGCGTCCGAATGCATGGTACACAACTGATTATAAACAATCCAGAGAATAGGGGTCCCATTCTCAATAATTGGGTGGAGCTGCAAGTTGAACATGCATACTACTGGAGTGTCCGAAATTGGCAAAGCCAAGTGTTTGGCATCTACCTGCACTCCCATCACTGACTATAAGACAGTGGCTGAAGGTAACGCAGCGCTGTGCTCAGCAATTAACACATACCAAACTTTGAATGGAGCATCAAGAAGCATTCTAGAATTGCTGCTCCACCCATAATGGTGAACAGGACTCCCGTTTTTCCGAATTGCCGGATCCCGTTTTGTGATCAGTGAGAGTCCCATTAGTTGGATCCTCACTTATATAGCTGTTATCCGTATCCTGGTGTGATAGGAATAAACTTACGAACTTGGTACAACCCCTCTGGCTACAGGTAATCATAGGCTGGTGTGGAGTGTGCTATATCACTGTACGAGCCACCATTCATCAAAGCAACATAGATGTGGAGCACCAGATAATTGCGGGCCCTGGACAGTGGGGATATAGCCACACAAGTCCTCATAATAACCCTTGGATGGTTATGCGCCCAAATCGCCTAAAAGGTTCCATTAAATAGGAGACTAAAGTAAGAGGCATGACTACAAGATCAGAACTACACAGGGTTTTGTTTGTAGTCTGGTACCCCTGGGACACATATGTCTGCAAATGAGCTGTGAATCTGAACAGTGTGAAATTTTTTTATACAGAATATTTCAAAATGATTTTTATTGTTTCTAAAGGCTACACGGTACAAATACAAGCAAATATGTCAAACTCTGACCACTGATAATTACCTGCTGTTGATGATTCACTATCTTGTGATTCTTTAACAGGTTAATGGCTTCCTGGGCCAATTGTGATGCTGATCTCTTCCTGGTAAAATACAGACTTTGACTTTACTCCCCGACCCCTAGTGATCCTGGGGAGATCACAGCGTCCGCCATCCCTGAATACAAGTGTACCCTGGTCTCTCCAGTCAAGGTAAGTCCTCATATTTATATCGATTCTTTGCACACAGGGAAAATTTTGAGGTAAAATTGCAAATAATATGTGGATTTTTCCTTGACCATCACATGAACAAACCGCGTCATAGCGACTTTCCGTCAATCCTTTCATATTGACAAGTTTTTTTTTCCACATGAATAAATCCCAGTATTATCCTGCATGGGGATGGTGACATTGCTGATTCAGAGATTTCGCTGTCATGCAGCAACAAGCAGCGCATGTGACCGTACTCGTTGTATACAAAATAATCCGACTAAACAGACACGCGTGGTCAGGACTGGATACATCGGTCGTGGGTGTGGGCTTCAGGTATACCTCAGAGTCAGAGGCCGTAGTAGTATGGTGTATGGAGATGACTACATACATGGTGACTACATTAGAAGGCACATGTGGTTATTCCCAGTCAAAAGCAATGTGTAAATAGGTGAGGGGGGTGGAAATTTGTTCATATGACGGCTATGAGCGAAAATAAATGATCGTAACATGTTAGTACTGCCAAATCGCAAAATACAGATTTATCAAACCGATGATCTCCTATCTGTCTATAAACAATCTCCCTGCCAGGACTTAATTTTATTCATTATACTATCATAATGTCCTGGCAGGGTGATTGTTCAATGGACAGATGAGATCACATGACCCTCCATCTGGGCCATTTTAGGGAAGAAAAGTCTGACTGATGAGGTAAAAGACAGAAGGCTTCCACTTTAGAACTATTAATACATGTGTATATTGGTAATTACCTAAATCCCCCCCCCCCCCCACACGCTTATACACACATTACAAAACCATGAGGTAAAAGGGCCAACCTTTAAGGTGAGGAGACATGCCACACAAACAAGCGTCTTATCATTGCACTGAACCTATAACTGCTACCTGAGCGAGACGTTTGGTTTGTCCTCAGTGTAGATAGACCCTTCACCTGGAATAGCTTATACTAATTGATAAGGGACATTCAAAACAATCTGCCTCACGGAGTAAGAAAAATGTTGAAGTTATTAGAAGTGAGGTTTGAGTATGTAGAAGAGGAGAGAATTCATGGGATTGGCCCATTACCCCATGATAGATTACAGTAGTTGTTTGTAGGGGGCTGACACCAAGTTCTGTCACGGAGCAGGTGTGGGGGCTATGGTACAGAAGCAGAAAAATCTAATGCTTAGCCTTTCTTATAATTGTTATCCATGGCCTCCTTCCTTTAAATTTAACTCCACCCTCCCCTTGGAACTCCACATCCCCCTCCTCTTCTGCTGTCATCTCACACCATGGGAGCGGGAGAAGTGCTCCTGCACTGTGTAACAGCCGTGAATGTAATCTGCAGTACGAATGTGGTCTGGTTATGTGCCAGAGCCCTTCTGGCTTGTTAGCATAATTTTACACGTTGATTTTAGAAGGAAGGAGGCCATGGATAACAAATATAAGAAGATTACCAAGACCCGGTGCCTGGATTATGAATAAAGTCCCTGGTTATCATGATGGATTTTGATTTTGGCTTCTTATACAATCGGTACAAAATATTTATGAATTTGTACTTTAAGAGAACCTATCCGGTGATATGGAAAATTAAACCACCACAGTTCCTTATCTAGGGTGGTTAGTGTCCCAGATCTCCCTATATGTGGTGCATTTAATTAAAAAAAAAAAAATTATACTTACCCTCGTCCAGGAGCTCCGTGCACCAGAATGGTTGTGGTAAGTGAACCTGGGACAACACAACAAAGACCAGACGGTATATATTATTTCAGCTTTAGTTACCGCAACGCAAGATGAGGAACCGAAGCGGGGGATCTACCGATGTGAGTCTGAAGTGTCCTCATGTAGGTGAGTATAATGTTTTTTTAATTGGGCCTCACATAACTAACATACAGGTCGATTTGGAAGCCTAAACCACGGCCCATATAGGACCTATAGTTGTTTAAGGTCACAAATTGCCCTGACAGGTATTCTCCAATACAAATAACCGAAACTCTTACAAGGCAAGGAGAATCTGTGTTCCATCGTTACAGCGTATCTTCTGTGTCTCTTCTCTCAAGGCCGTAGCCAGACTGGTACAAACCAAACAACCAAATCCAAGACAGCGGGTACAAGGTTACATAGAAATATCATTAGTATTACGAGAGGATACATATGCGCCAGTCCTGATGCCCCCCATTCCCTTAAAGGGGATTGAGAGGGCTCTGTCTTTCTCTATACCCCACGAAATAAGGTAGTACTGTTGGAGGCCTATACTATAGATTTTGTATAATTGGACAGGCTGTGCAAGATCTGTAATTTCCTTCTTATGTCCTTGTTATTATATTTCTTGTTTTTTCTTACTCTGCAAAGGAAAACCACAAGGAACTGTAATGTACACAGCGGGTGTGAGCGGGCGCTTGAGTACCTGTAGCCACATCACAAGTCTCCTGCCACCAGTACATTGTTTTCAAGAGGTCTCAAGTGTGATAGCTGCCACCAGTACATGTTTTCAAGAGGTCCAGGGAATCAATGCAAATTGAAGCCCGGGACAGGCAGCAGGGCCATACATTCATCTGTGCCTCCTACCACAGCCAAGTCTTATTTAGTCTACACTGGGCAGCAATGTGTAACACTGCTTATAATTTGCTTGCTTGTGCAGCCTAGAATCTCTCATATAAGAGGCTCCTCCTAGGGTGGCAGTAGTAAGGAAGAAATGTAAGCAATATAAAAATCTCTTCTCAAAGTGAATGAATAATGTCAATGATCATCTGATTATTATCGTGCATGCAGCTACCCCCATCTCTGTCCATAATATGTGTAAAAAAAAACCTAGGTCAGCATCTTGTGTCCCATGAAGCATATGTGCAGCAGTGCTTCATGCAGGTAGGGAATCTAACTCTCTGTCTGCCTGAGGCGAGCTATAGAACGACGCCCCCACAACCCCACCAGAGTAATTATCGGTATGTAAGTGGGTTCTCCATGCAGTGTCTCGCACCCGTACTGACATCAGGTATGAAGAGACACTATTTTAGTTGTCAGAGTCTGAATAATAGCAAGATGACTCCTCCCCCCCCCCCCCCCCGATGTGCCCCCCATTTTGCTGCAGGTGGTGCTGCCTGAGGCAAGAGGATCAACTCTGGCCTATGGATGATGCCTCCCCTGTCCACAGGCGTATTGAGGGGGACTATTATCCCATCTATATGATCAAAGTTATCAGTCATTCTGGCTAGAGGAGAAGAGTATTTGCAAGAGTTTGTTTGTTCTCTGCGGTGCTTGGTGGTTTCTCTCCGGGTCTCCGTTTCCTTCCTCCCACACCCAAAACATAATAGGTAGGTTAATCAGATTGTGAAGACCCATTGGGACAGGGACGGATTTGGCATCTATGTTGTGCAGCACTGGCGTAATCTATGTGCGCTAATAAAATAAAACAATATTATTATTTCTTAGGTACCCCTTTTAAAAGTTAGTCAAAAAAGACGATACATCTCCCCAATAGTGTGGAATATGTGTCATTATGGTATCTGAAATCTATGAATCTGTTTTTTTTTCTGCTTACAAAATAAAAAAATTATTCCCTCTAAGCTCACATAGATATTCATTCATGGCCTTTAATGGGGGAATACAAATGTCTTGCTCTGAGCATTGGCCCTACATTTGCAGTTCCGTATGCCACACATTGAGCTGTGTGGGCACGCATGGCACGATTATGCAAACTACATCACAACACTATTTATAAAAAGATAGACCCTTTACACCTTTTGGTGATAAACAAATTGTTATCATTTATAAAGACAGGGTATCTGATAGTTATGCATTTTTACAGGTGCTTTATTAAGCCATGGAGGAAACAGATATCCTCCGTGGAATAGTTATGGCCAGATAGGTACACATTAAAGTGAACGGCGAATCCATTATGAGTGACGTGTTAGTAGTCCAGGATTGGGGGGGTACCTTTCAGCTTATCCTGATTTTATATATTCAGCGGTTCACATGAGCATCACTGCAATGATAAAAAAGATAGGGGAAGTTATCTGGTAGACTGTTGTATATAAATTTCTCGTTGAAGGGAGCCGGTAAGAAAGGCTTTATGTGCTTAAATGGCTAGATAGGACAGGATTAAACATGCTAGTTCTCTCAATGATTTCAACGAGATTGCTGTTGCGACCCTTATATATGTTACCACTGCATGAAATATGTGGATACATAAGGTTTACCTAGGACAGTGATGGGCAACATTTTTAGCTTGGGTGTCAAAAACTCGCCAAAAAACCGAGCATAACTCTGGTGGTGTGCACCTGACAAAAAACATAATTTTGTGATATTTATAGTTTAAATAACAAAATGTATAATTATTAACTCTAGGGTACTTAACCATAGTGTTTGATTTGAATCTACCCTGTACTGAATCATACTACATCTATTATTACATGGCTGGACAAATCTCTCAGCCTCCGGCTATGCACTGGCCGTGTCGGAGCGGAGGGGAGAAACTTAACTCTCTGCGGCCGTGTGTCACTCTGAAAAAGGCTATGCCGTGTCAGCAATGACACGCGTGTCATAGGTTAGCCATCACTGACCAGGAGATATGCCGGTTTGAAACAGTTTTTATTATTGCAGAGACGGTTCAATTGGATCTGCACCTATGAAAACAAGGGCGTTATAGAAATATACTAGGGGTTGACAATTAGTCAACCTAAGGTGATTGATTACAACCCTATAAAATCTATATTTATGCGCAAAACTAAAGTAGGTGGGTAAGACATTGGGGAAGATTTACAAAAGCAGTCTGAAAGTCAGAATAGTTCTAGTGCCCATGGAAACCAATCAAAGCCTCCTTTAAAAAATATTCATGAGCACTGGTTTAAAATGAAGCTGAGCTGTGATTGATTGCCATGGGCAACGGAAATATTCTGACTTCAGACGGATTGATAAATCTGACCCCCATTATGTTTGGGCTGTATTACATCACTGCTCTTTCCAGGCTCTTTTACTATTTGTTTTCAACTCTTGAAGTAAGGTCAAGTGGCTTGTGATACAACTCACATGATTATAATCAGAAGTGTCATTGTTGGATTCAGGCAAGGTTTACTCTGCAACTAGTGTATGAGAGAAATTGTTAAATGGTGACCCCATACACTTCAAACCTGAGTGAAGGGGTGCAGTGAGTCCGATCAGCCTCATGTTAATGTATAAGGCCCATGTTCTAACCCAACATCGTGGGTCCTGGTCATTCCCTGGCGCCAATAGTGCAAAAATGCCAAATTTTTTTTTTGGTCCCATAGATAGTAATTACAGCAGAGACGGAATAGAATTCATGGTGCGAGTGCGTTGAAGATTCCCTGCTTGGATAATTTGGGAAGCTGCAACACTTATGGAGATTTTTGTGTGAGTTCTGGATGAGTTAATTCCACCGGGATACCATTGTCCAGAAACCTCTGCACACTATGGGCTACCATGTCCACTTGGCCGTTAAAGAGGTAGTGCCAGGCGCTGCTAGAGCTTGTGTAATATATAACATATTATTGGTGTCAACTGTTACAGGTTACAAGTTGGGGAATTCACTTGTACTTCCCACATTATCACCGGTTGTATCACCAATGGTGGGCTTCTCGTCTGTATACAGTGTTCATTAGTGCAACCAGAATGACAGTGACGGATGTAAGACGTCAACCAAATGGTTACAGTATACAATTTTTGCTTTCCTACAGCCAACACTAGGGGGGACCTTACTGTATACAGAGTTATAAAGTTAAGTGTAAGTCAAAAGTAGTTGAGGGCCCTTACCTATATTGGATGTATGTGATATATTATATATATATATATATATTATTTTGTGGTAAATGGTTTGATGTCATATTGGAAGTAGTGCACTGCCCTCGCTTATGTCTTCCTCGCTGTATGTCCGGGTTCGGGTTTGGAGCATGCTCGCGTGGGTTCTTTCCGCTTGGAGGTGGAGGTTGTGGTGGCACCGCGCATGCAGCGGGGGTTGACACGGGGGGGTTGGGCGGATATCGGACAAAAAGGGCGAGAGAAGAGTGACGAACAGCAGCCGAGACACTTCTGGAAAGCATCTTAAAGGGTACTACTGTTCGATATACAATATGCCATGAGGAAGCTGTGACTAGAACAGCGATTACGCTAATCCTCCATCAGCCACATGGAACCATGGTGATATACAACTATACTTAGATAATTCAATGATGATATGATGGGGGCTTATTTGATTGCTGTATTGGCTCATCGTTTATTCAGTTTGCACTTTAACAGTCCAGGTTACAGATTACTTCTATCATGTAGGAGCTGATGGGTTTACAGGTAATGATTTAACCATGGGGTTTGTTTTTTTAATGTGTTTTTAGTAGAGATTAGCGAGCACTAAAATGCTTGGGTGCTCGTATTCCGAGACGAACTTTTTCCAGATGCTCGAGGATCGTCGAGAATAACGAGCCCCATTGAAGTCAAGGGGGACTCGAGATTTTCAAAGGGACATGGTTCAGGAATAAAAGTGTATTAATTGAAAAAAAGATGTCTTCTGTGATAAGGGATCAGCTGTATGCAAACATCCTGCAATTATTCTCACTGCTTCCGTGCGTTTATAATATCTCCCGACAAGTTTTAACAGATGTGAAGAAACAGTGTTGGCAAGAATAGAATAAAAACAGGAACACAGGATCATTTAATGAAAAACGCAGTGAAAAAACACAGTTGTGAAGAATAGACTTACCAGAGTTCGGCACATCTGCTTACTTGTCGGGGTGATACGCTGTCCCGGGATCATCCGCTCCTCTTCTTCCACTGAGTCTTCCCCGTGATGCCCGAGTCTCCCCCGTGCTGCCCGATGTCTCCCCGCGCGCCCGATGTCTACCCCGTGCTGCGACGATGTCTCCCAGTGCTGCGCCGATGTCTCCCAAGTTGCGGACGCCGATGTCTCCCCCGTGAGCGCCGATGTATCCCCGTGCTGGCGCGAGGTCTCCCCGTGCTGCGCCGATGTCTCCCCGGCTGCGACGATGTCTCCCCGTGCTGCGCGCATTGTCTCCCCCGTGCTGCGCCGGATGTCTCCCCGTGGCTGCGCCGATGTCTCCCCCGTGCTGCGCCGATGTCTCCCCCGTGACTGGCAGATGATCCCCTTCTCATTGTTCTTCACTGTGTTTTTTTAATTAAAAGAGCTCGATTCTCAAGCAGGGGAAAATACTCGTCAGAGCAACGAGCCGTGTAGAGATACCTTAATACTCGAACGAGCATCAGCTTGACGAGTATTACTCGACTCATCTCTAGTTTTAGGGTATATCAATAAAATATGCGTTTCTTTTATTAAATAGTTTACCATAGGGGTTTGAGACACCAGCTCTGTTTACACATTTTGTAGACTACCCTAACCCAACCTGGCAAAAGATTTGCCTGCCCTGGATACTATTTTTATTATTAGGCCATTAATTTTTTAATAGCCGCTCTTAGAGGGTTTGTCCCAAGTTTATTTGTTATCCTCAAAAGGGCCCCATATAAAGGAAATAGAATTATAAGAGGGGGTCTGACTAATAGGTACAGCATGTTGCCCTACTGTTTGATCAATACTATAAGTGTTGGAAATTGTGAGCACAGCGCCGGACCGGGTATACACAGTGAATAATAGTGCGGAGAATTAGGATTTTTTTTGTTTTTGTTTGTTTTTGTTTTCCCCCCCATTTTTATGTCCCTTAGTATTGAATGAGCAGTAAGACATATGCTTGACCTACCACTCATGCAAGAGACTCTGTGATGGGTTGAGGGCCACAAGCAATCAGATTTTGATCCACTATCCCGGGATTGTGGAAAAATCATACTTAGGAACAACCCTTTTGAGTATCCCCCTAAGCCTTCATCGAATAAGTGCTTTGTATTTTGAGTCCTGTCCCCTGTTGCGGACAGATATTTTTCACCCTTTCCGGGTGGTGGGGGACCAGTAATTAGAGAGCACAATGATAAATGGTTCTCTCTAATTGTGAGAGGTTTCTCTACATTATACGTAGGACCTTAAAATAACGTGACAGCTAAATTAACCTCCTCCTTATTTGCGGGTGGCTACTAACCTTCCTGTCACCATGTTTGATTGGGGTACCGAGTCGTCCCTCCCGTCTGAGTTCACAACGGCAATTACCGCATGAAAATAGTCGTCAGCCACCAAGACCAGGAGACGGTTGCGCCAAACTCATTGTTTATATCCGGAATTATCTGTGAAGGAAACTGGGTACAATTTACTAGAGAAGAGTATCATGCTCTCTACGGCCCTGCCTGTGTTATATTAGGCGCCATGGGATGCCGCTATAGGTCGAAAAACAGACTCTTCTTTTTGTATCATTTGCCTTTCTAGGTAGCACAATTTATATGTTCTAGATCCTTCTGTGGGAATACCTGTAATGCTATAAGATTATATATGGCTGATCTAGGCCGCATTGATCGCTGGGGCTGCCCTTATAAGACAGGGACATGGTAACCTGCAATTTTTTTGTTATATGGACAACACATTTTGGCGCAGAACTATTAAGAAGAGATTGGAAAGTTGTTGTTTGTTTTTTGGTAGGAGGGTCTATTGACCTTCGGACCTCTGCCTGACCCTCTGATTTCTGGCCAGAGTACACAGTCACACAATATTGACGCAGTGTCTCGGGAAGACTCGAAGTGGCCCTTGGATGTACAAGTTGTAGATGTATTTGGCTGTAGGAATACTAAGTTTTATGTTACAATGAAATATTCTAATAAAAATATCTTCGTATACTCGACTGGAACCAGCTTGTTATTCGCAAGAAGGTACTAGGGCTATAAAGTTCTCTTTTTAAGGATCTGTAAGGGGGGTTGTGTTCTGAGATTTTCTTGACCTGATAAATCGACGTTCTAAAACAATCTAAACATAAAAGGAAGATGCTACGTCACTCCTTAGCTTACCACCAGATTTTACCGCAATAAACTACAGCCCTTCAGGTAGGTATGAAAAATAGTTTTTTTTTCCAGGTGTGAAACGAGCAGAGTCCTTTCACTGAGTGCTGTTTCGTGTCATTTTCAGACGCCCCTTGTCTTTTGTTCTATAGGACTCTAAAAATGAGCTGCTGCTGGAGTCCTTTAAACGCTTATAAGTTGGAAGGACATTAATGTGATCACCTATTCCATCATTGGCCTCAAGTTTACAAGACTATATCTATACGTAACTTTCTGAGGGCCAAATGAATGTCGGAGCATTATGTGATGCATGGATCTGTTGTGACCAGACCATGAAGGGGGCAGGGTCTTAGTGGCTTTGGGACAGGACTGTGTTACCCTGGTTAATAGTCCTAAGTTGGCCAAGAACGTATAGCCTACAAATCGAGGGGTAGCACGGTTGGCTCAGTGGTTAGCACTGCAGCCTTGCTGTGCTGTGGGGGTCCCGGGTTAGAGTCCCATCCCGGTACTCAACATATGCAACGAGTTTTTATGTTCTCTCCGTGTTTGCGGGGTTCTCCGGGTCCGCGGTTCCTCCCACTCCAAAAAAAACTTTACTGGTAGGTTGATTAGATCATGGGACCTGAGGAAACCAGGGACCGATTTGGCAACCTCTGTGCAACGCTGCCTAATCTGTGTGCTAATAAATAAGAATTATTAATATAGTATTATTACAACTACCAAGGGAGGTCTACCATAACCAATACAGGGACGGGAAAATAATGTGAGTGATTATATTCTGAATACATTGATATGGGAAGGGACTAAAGTAATCTTTAAAGAGAGGTCTCACCTACGAATTTTGATGATGCCAAGAACATTACTGACATCTGGTGGATTAATATCTGGAACTGGCGCCTTATTCTCTCTATGAGATGAACAGTGATATCTGTCCTGCAAGCACTCAAAGTCCCAAGTGTTGGGTTGCAAGCAGGTCAGGCATGGGCATGACCCAACAGTGCAAATTTGGGGGTTTGTAACTTTTCATATCGAGCTGTCCTCCGCAACGACCCTTTAACTCTGTTAAAAAATTCCATTGTATGAGTAAGTTTTCTGCTATTATTTTCACACAATTTATTTCCCAATTCGGTAAAGTACCAAGCCAGAGACAAGTGGCGACAAGTAGGAGGATGTAAATTTCACAAAAGACGACGAGATGTTTGTAGAGGTTCTATAAAGGCAGATTCCCCTGGAGGGGCAGAATATACAGTATAGAGGAGTCCTGATGCTACATAACTCTACAGCCTCACATTACAGCCCGGGATTACACAGCTATTACTTCTATCTGCCTCGAGGCTATGGATCTATCTATCTATCTATCTGTCCGCTAGTATCGATCATAGCGAGGTCTATCGACGGGCAGCGGCGCGACGAGAGAGCGAGCGAGCGAGGAGAGCGGGCCGCGAGCGGAGCGAGCGAGGGCGCCGAGCGATCTATCATCTATCTATCATCTATCATCTATCTATCTATATTACTTCTATCTGTCCTCTATCTATCTATCTATATTCTAACCTACTAGTAGAAAGTCCCAAAGCAGCACATACAATTGTGAAAAAAGGGTGGGTGCAGACTATTTGGCCGGGGCGGGCAAAGCAGGTCCACAATAATAGATATTCGCCGAAAAAAAAAAAGGCAGCACTCCAAGGTTTCAGTAAAAATCAAAAGAAAGATCCTCTTATTACAATTTTGTTTTAATTTTTCCCCCCAAATACAGCAACGTTCGGCTCGGTTGGAGCCTTGTTAAAGCCATCTTCTATCTATCCTAGAATTCCATATCATCTATCATCATCTGATCTCTATTATCTATAATCTATCATCTCATATCATATCTATCTATCTATCTATCTCCTATCTATCTATCTATCTACGATCTATCTATCTATCTATTAATCTCATATTATTATCTATCTATCATCTATCTATCTCAGATCTATCTTCTTGGGGCCAGATTTATATTCGTATGTGGGTCCTTTTTTTGGTTGTATTAGTGACTTCTGGGCGTGCGCTGAGTTCGCGTATAGCGTAATTTGGGCTCTGGCTAATTTCTTTGTATTCTCCCGCTCCTTGATTAACATGATTTGCACTAAAGGACGCAAAGAAGTGCTTTAAAAACACTCCAGTCGGACCGTGCTTAGAAGCAATGGTGTGAGTTCGCAAAATTGCACCAAAGTCTCAGGAAGAAATCTGCATTTGACTAGGGCACACATTATCACTTGTTTTTTCTGTTGTTGTTTGCGCCTTTTCGTTTAGGCGACCGTTTTTGCGATTAAACGTCAAATAAGCCGCGCAGCTAAAATAACACCTTTCCTCATCTATCGTTCAATTCCAGATGTTTTGCTGCGCCTAATTGATATTAATCAGTGTGACTTTTGCATATTTAGCGCAAAAAACGCAAGAGGGCGCAAAAACACTCCAGCCGAAGGGGTGGCGTATTAGAAGAAAGCACTGAGCCCCTTGGCAGAAGAGCTCATTTCTAGCAGCAGAGCTCAGCCCAGGACACTGAAACTATAATAGATTACATTAAGATACATTACAGAAGGAGCTGCAACTCTATTTACGTTCATCACTTATATTTTACAAAATATTCTGCAAAACGCTGAGCTCACAGCAAGAAGAACGATGAACTTTGTCACAAGTTTGCAGAAGAGACGCTTGCAGAGTTTGCCAGCTCTACAAACAAGTGGCCCCCATGAAATTCTGCACAGTGTATGAGGGGATATTGGGCAGAATTAAAGGGGTTGCAGCAGGAGAACCAGCACTGGGGATCCCTCCAGGAGAAGCCAAGCTGAGGAGGTCACGGGTGCAGGGTGTCCACACAAAAAAACCCTGGGGTGCTGATGTGAGTGTTATATTCTTCTGGATGTGGGAACGCAGAAGAGGAGTTGTTAGCAGATGACAGTAAAGTGCCGAATCTAACTGCGCCTAAACTGGGTTAAGTAAAGTGATTAAAGATGGCAGGAAATTATACTTCACAGATGCTGTACCGCTGGTACAAACCGCACTACACTTAAGGCGCACCAAAAGAAAAGCGTGATAAATGTGGCCCAAAGAGCCAAAACGACAAAAGACAAATGCAGAGGCAAAATATAGACTCACCAAAGCCACAAAAGAGATATATCTCTCTCGTTCTTTGTTGGATTTCTATCTTTCTTTATCTCGCTCTCTCTCTTTCGTTCTAGGATTGGTAGCTAGTGAGATCGCACAGCGTTCTCTCACTCGTGCTGCTCTCTTCTCGTTAGCTCTCTCTCTTTCCCTCTCTCGTCGTGTGCAGCGCCACCTATGGCCATTACGGTCACATTAGAACTCCGATGTATTAATAGCATCACCTGACACTTCTAAATTACTTTCCCTAGGGCACAGCGCCCCTGGGATATAGACATCGGTTACACAAGGAGGAGTTGTCTCATTGTAAGGAATATAAAGTTTTTTTTTGAAACGACAGTTGCCATGCCGACGGTCAGCTGGACCCGCACGTCACGTGACTGTAGTGTGTAACTGCCAGAGGTTAATGTGATGAGGAGCTGACAGTGCGGAGGAGGAGCAGGAAGGGAAGAGGAAGAGCAGGATAGGTACGAGGGAACTGCGCCGGGATGAGGATGTGGTACCGGAACGGCGGGAGAGGGGACAATATTATGTGGATCGAAGGACAGTAATGTCAGTACGGGGGGAGGAGGAGGGACAATTTATATCATATTTGGATTATCAGGGCAATAATTCAGTACGGGGGGAGGAGTGGAGAGGGAAATAATCATATGTGTATGTATCAGGGCAATAATATCAGTCCGGGGGGAGGAGCAGGACAATATTATAATCATATGGTATTATCGGGCAAATAATATCAGTAGGGGGGAGGAGGGGACAATATATATATATGGGGTTTTTTTGGTTCTTATCAGGGCAATAATATCAGTACGGGGGAGGGGAAGGAGAGGGACAATATTATATCATATGGTATTATCAGGGCAGTAGAGTAGTAGTGTCCAGTAAGGGGGGGAGGAGAGGCGACAATTTTATCATATGTGTATTATCAGGGCAAGTAATATCAGTCCGGGGGGAGGAGAGGGACAAATTATATCATAGTGTATATCAGGGCAGTAGTTCAGTATGGGGGGGGAGAGGACAATTAATTATATCATATGGTATTATCGAGGCAGTAGTGTCAGTATGGGGGGAGGAGAGGGACAATATTATATATATGGTATGCTCAGGGGCCAGTAGGACAGGAGGGGGGAGGAGAGGGACAAATTATATCATATGGGATTATCAGGGCAGTAGTGTCAGTACGGGGGGAGGAGAGGGACAATGTCTATCAATGTGGTTATCAGGGCAGTAAGTAATATCAGTCCGGGGGGAGGAGCGGGACAAATATTAATCATAGGTGTATTATAGGGTAGTAGTGTCAGTACGGGGGGAGGCGAGTACAATATTATATCATATGTGTATTATCAGGGCAGTAATATCAGTCAGGGGGAGGAGAGAGGGACCAAATATTATATCATATAGTGGATTATCAGGGGTAATAGTAGCGTAGTGTCAGTACGGGGGGAGGAGAGGGGCACAATATCTATCATTGTGTATTATTCAGGGCAGTAAGTATATCAGTCGGGGGGAGGAGAGAGACAATAGTAAACATTGTATTATTATGGCGAGTAATGTAGTTTTGTGTGTGGGGGGGGGAGACACATGATAATGATGGACCTGGCGTGTCCCAGGTTATTTATACCCTTTGCTGTGCTGTGTAGTTGTTTATGGGCCCCCCCACCACCTGCTGACTCTGCTCTGCTTCTATGAGATAACTTGTTTTTCTTAGTCCTGATATTGAGTGTAAAAGTCTCGGATTGTGTAATATCGTCTGACAGATGTGAGCGATCTGTTCTTGTGATTGTATGGGATAACTGCTTACATGTTATCCTTATATACCCCGGTTATATGAGCCAATTACTGAAGCCCCTTCCCAGCAACCATTGCGTATGTATATTATCGGAATGATGCAAGGCAAGAGATCCGGATTTCTTGCTTGAAGGGGGAAATAGGCAGGCTGATGTGAAAAATACAATGACCTACGGTTAGATAGAATAGGGTAGCTGATATCAGATTGGTGATACCAGCAACCCCCACACATCAGATGTTCTTAACAGAATTGCCGGAAAGGTGAGCAAGAGGGCTTGTTGTCAAATGGTGGTCAGATCAGGTTGAAATTATATAGACAGTGATGGCTAACCGATGGCACTGGTGCCAGAGGTCGCACTCAGAGCCCTTTCTTGGGCACCCAGGCCATAACCACAGATGACTCAAGGTGGGGATCTCATGCAGTCCCAGACAGACCAGGGGCCTTGCTGTGCACGAGTATTTTAAGTGACAGCTGTACCGGCGGATATTTTCTGCTTTATTGTGTCCTTCAGGGGCGGTATCAATGAAAACGTGACAGAGAAGGGAAGTGTAAATCACAATTACATTTCTGTGTTGCCACTTTTGCGATAAAAAGCGGATCTTTGTTGCTAGTTGGGCATTGGCCTATAAAAGGTTCGCCATCACTGTTATATAGGTGTCTGTAAACACATTGGGTCTGTAATACAAGTATGTCTCACCAGATCTGTTACACAGGGTCCGTGACCCCTCCGGAGTCAGCTGCACGCCGCGGCGTCCGTTGACCCATAGGGTGCAGCTGCCACGCCGGGTACCGTGGACCCCTAGGGTGGTCAGCTGCACGCCGGGTCCGTGACCCCTGGCGTTCAGCTGCCAACGCCGGGTCCTGACCCCTCGGGTCAGCGCAACGGCCGGGTCCGTGACCCTAGGGTCAAGCTGCAACGCCGGGTCCCTGACCCCTCGGGTGAGCTGCCAAACGCCGGGCCCGTGACCCTCTCGTCCGGTCAGTGACAACGCGGCGGGTCCGTTAATGCCGTACATTTTCTATAAAGGTTCCTATTTCATTACATTAATGAATTCTGTGATGAAACACACACTGTACAGAGGACATATTACATAACTTTGACGCTAACTAAGCGGATTCTTGTTGTTAGTTTGGGCACGTGGCCTAGAAAAGGTCAGCCATCACTGTTATATAGTGTCCTGGAACACATGGGCCTGTAATACAGGTCTTGGTCTCACCCCAGATCTGTTACACAGGGTCGTGACCCCTGGGTCCAGCTGCAACACGGTGGTCCGTGACCCTCGGGTCGCTTGACTATAGGTATCTATATACTGAATGGGCACGTGCTGGGGCTATCTATATACTGAATGGGCATGTGCTGGGGCGCTCTACTTCATGAATCTGGCGCTGCATGGACTGCTCTGACTTTTTATTGGTGCATCTTTAACATTAAATGTGACACATTTCTGTTGGACTCCGCATGAAAACTGTGGCGCAGAATTTTGTGTCAGGAATAGTTCAGCTCTGAGACAGATGAGGCGCTAACACTTCTTAAATACGTGTGCAAGTAGTTTGCTCATAAAAGAACATGAAAAGCCCGACAGAAAACTGGTGCAGGGGCTTAAGTAAATCTGAGCAGATAAATTTGATGCAAGGACTCTTAGACAAATTACTCCAGAATTCGGGTGCAGGCAGCTTGATGAATCTGTAGGACAACAGGGGGGGGGGGGGCTGTACATATTGGATGTAGCGTGCTATAGCAGGACGAGCTGGGCAGATTGTACACATGATATAATAGGGCCAGGTGGGTGTGTAGGACCACCCCGGTCGGCCGGGAGCTGAACTCACACACCTTCTGTGCCCCTGTAAACAAACAGTGCAGAGCTGGAAGAGTCGGTGGTGCGGGACACCAGGATAGGGAATGCAGAGGTAAGTATTAGTTTATTGTTTTAAGCAGCCCCATCCCAGCCACATATCACTTTTTTTTTTAGGACTCGGACAACCCCTTTAACCCCTTCGGGACTAGGCCTATTTTGGCCTTTAGGATGCGGCATCATTTTTAAAATCTGAGCTAAGTGGTTATAGCTTTGGAACGCTATGAGATATCCAGGGGATTTTGAGATTGTTTTCTCGTTACACATTGTACTTCAAATTAGTTTAAAAATTTGGATGAAATCTTTTGTGTTTAGTTATGAAAAAAAAATGAAATTTGGAAGAATTCTTTTCAAAGTTCTAAATTCTCTACTTTTGTTGCAGATAGTCATAGCACCCAAATAAATTCATAACTTACATTCTCTAAATGTCTGCTTTATGTTGGGATGGTTTTTTAAGATTTCACATATTTTACCAGAATGTTATGAGGCTCAGAATTTGGGTGCCCTATTTAGATGGACCTGCTAAACTTCTAGAGGGCTTAATAATAGCGAGACTCGTAAATTACCCCATTATGGAAACTACACCCCTCAATGTATGAAAAAGCACTTTTAAGAAGTTTGTTAACCCTTTAGGTATTTTGTAGGGGTTAAAACAAAATGGAGGTGCAGTCTACAAATTGTAATATTTTTTTGACAATACACTCATTTTGGGTGGAAAATTAAACATTTGTAATTGACTAAATGAAAAAATGCTCCACAAAGTTTGATACCCAATCTCTCCCGAGTGCACCGATACCCCATATGTGGTGGTAACCTGCTGTATGGGCGCACGGCCGGGCATAGAAGAGAAGGAGGCGCCATGCAGTCCAATTTTAATGTGGACCTATAGGGCTTATTTTTTTTGCCACATGAGATGCACTTTTCTGGTTCATAATTTTGGGGCATCTATAGCTAATTGGTGAGATTTTATTAACTCTGTTGGTGGAGGAAATGAAAATCATCAATTTTTAGAAAGATTTTTTGGGGGTTTTTTTGGGCCGTTTAACATACCATAAAAATAGTATATTATTTTTATTTTATGGGTTGCCACGATTACGAAAATAGCTCATTTGTATAGATTTTTAATTTTTTTCCCATTTTTACAGAATAAAAAGTAATTTGTTGAAAATGTTGTTAATTTTAACATCACCGACTTTCATATGCATAACTTTTTTATTCTTCGTCTGACAAATCTGGTTAAGGGCTTATTTTTTGTGTAAGGGATAATGGTCTTATTTTAGATTGTGTAACGTTTTAAATCACTTTTTAGAGAATTTTTTAAAGGGTATTAATTAATAATGATCTTTTTTTCTGAGTGTTTTTTGGGGTTGTTTTTTACGGGGTTCACTTTGTGGGTCTAATAATCATTCTGTTTTATTATGCAGATTGTCACGGACGTAACCAAAATATGTGGGGGGTTTTGTCCATTTTATAAAATTTTACTGAATAAAAACTAATTTGGAGAAAATCTTGTTCATTTTAGCATCCCCGTCTTGACATATGCAGAACTTTTTTATTTTTCAGCTGACAAATCTGGTTAAGGGCTTATTTTTTTTCGAGAAGAGTCGTCCTTTTTGGTGGTCTTATTTTAGGGTGTGTAACTTTTTGTATCCCTTTTTAGAGCATTTTTTAAAAGGTGTTAATTAAAAATGATGCTTTTTCAGAACGTTTTTTTTTTGTGTTTTTTTTCTCGAGGTTTACCGTGCATGTCCAGTAATGATTCTGTTTTATTATACAGATTGTTACGGACGTGTCAATATGAAATATGTGGGAGTTTTTTTGTGTGTTTCTGTTTTTGGCACCAGTCATTGTATCTGATGCTGGATGATTATATATTGAATTTTCTGGTGCATGGAAAACTTCCAAAAAATGACCTGAAACCCTTAGGCCCATTGCACACAAACCAAATTTGTGGCTGGATATTGGTCCTCATAGATGCCTATGGCGCCCGGTCATGGTGCGTTGAGCATACGTTGTCCCATAGCACCAAGACTTCCACAGAAAAACATAGGATATGTATTATATTTTGCACACATACACACATTCATACACTGGTATATACATTTACTCACTTAAATATGTCTGTCCCAGGAGCTGATGACCACATTGAGGAAATAGACGGCAGGAATTAGAGATGATAGACACTAGTCCTGTTGTTCTGCTGTCCTCTCTCTTTCCTCCGACATTTCTTATCTGAGCTGCCTATTTATGCTGTGTACTGTGGAAGATGTGCAGTGTTTTATACATATGTATAAAATGGCGCACATTCTCTATTCTTCAGTGTGTCAGGTTGGCAATCGGGGGCCCCCTGACACTGTGGGCACCATAGCAGCCACTATGGCTGCTAACGTTGTAGTCATACTTCCCAACTGTTTGGCGAGAGAAAAAGGGACAAAAAGTCCTACCCCCTTTTTTCAATACCACGCCCCTTTCCCACCCGCAAGGGAGCATAGAATTATTTCCACCTATCCTTCACCCTCCCTCATATGTTGGGGTAAAGGCCTAGGTCTCGCTATGATGGTGGCTGTGTCTTCACTCTATGAGCCCCCACCGATGCCCCCTTTAATGAAATGTCCACCCCAGGTGCCCCCCTTTAATGAAATGTCCACCCCAGGTGCCCCCCTTTAATTAAAATGTCCTGCTAGATGCCCCCTTTATACTGACCTTTTGGCTTCTTCTCCCCGGCCCGTGGTTACGTCTTCTCCCCGTGTCTCCATTTTCTGCTCTTCTGGCCTGGGCCCATCACTAAGATGCGGTGGTGTCGCATCAGCGGGACGTCATAGTGTAAGAGCCTGCGCAGGGCATACAATATGATGTTACACGGAGTCGCAGGGCAGGGGAGAAGCCGAAAGGTGATTACAGATTTTTTTTTTCCTCATATAGGGCCAGGGCATGGGGGGTTTAGTGGGTACTGTAAGCCCCTCGGGCCCCCCTTTTGAGAGCAAAATGGGAAGGCCCTTGAACACAGTCCCACTAGACCCCCCATGATGGCGGCCCTCATGGGGACTGTTATAGATTCACCCCTACGCGCAGCTGGGCCTTATAGTACATCCCTGCGGAATTAGCCGTTCCATAGAGTGCATTATGGGTGTAATTTATTAAGGCTTGGGGATCATTTATCATGGCCAGGAATTACGGCACCTCCGCTATGTGCCTGCGCACAAGTTTTTGCCATGGCCAGACAGGACCGAGCGATAAATCTTCCCCATTGAGTTCTGCACTGAATACATATAACAGCTCGAAAAAGATCTTTATCTTTGTCCTTTCATGAATGAATCTAGTCATGTTTTTTTTTAAAAACTAAATATGACAAAAAATTACACAGTGCATTTTTGACCAGCAGGAGGCGGCAGAGTTCCTCCTCCTGCAGATCACTTATCATTCCCATGATGCTGCAGGTCAGCCATACATAACAAGGAAGCCTATTGAGCGGTGATATCATGTGATAGATTGTTAGCTTCAGGGCTGGGAAGGTTACAGCAGCGGTTCCTCTTTCTGCATGTCAGGACTATATACTGTGCAGAGCAGGAAGCATCGACAGGTTACGCAGCATATCCCCAGCATGGCACAGGCGTGTATATGTCTTCTACTTGCATCCCTGGCTCTAGTGCCATACGTGACAGCCACAGGAATATACATTGACCGTCTACCATGGAGGATCACAGCGGTAAGTTATTATATACCATTACGTTATTGCGTTGTTAGTTGTTAGTGACTTTTTTTTATAAATTTTGTCCATTTTTGTATATTGATAAAGTTCATTGATACAAGCACAGTAAACGGTTGTCACAGTCGTAAAAAAGGTTGATCTACACGATCGCTGCATATATGACAAAATGTTCTTTTCAATAAGCTTTATTTAGAAATAAAAACAAAAAAACACCAAAACATTACAATTACCCAACACGTTAAAGAGCTGCAATAAATTCCATCTCAGTGTGATCTTGCTGTCATCTATGTTTTGTCTATTTCTTCGCTTCATATACTCTTTACCTAACAAGATGATCAGTGGGGGTCCGAATGCATGGTACACAACTGATTATAAACAATCCAGAGAATAGGGGTCCCATTCTCAATAATGGGTGGAGCTGCAAGTTGAACATGCATACTACTGGGAGTGTCCGAAATTGGCAAGCAAAGTGTTTGGCATCTCCTGCACTCCCATTCACTGACTATAAGACAGTGGCTGAAGGTAACGCAGCGCTGTGCTCAGCAATTAACAACATCCCATAACTTTGAATGGAGCATCAAGAAGCATTCTAGAATTGCTGCTCCACCCATAATTGTGAACAGGACTCCCGTTTTCCGAATTGCCGGGATCCCGTTTTTGTGATCAGTGAGAGTCCCATTAGTTGGATCCTCACTTATATAAGCTTGTTATCCGTTATCCTGTGGATAGGTAATAACTTACGAACTTGGTACAACCCCTCTGGCTACAGGTAATCATAGGCTGGCTGAGTGGCTATATCACTGTACGATGCCACATTCATCAAAGCAACATACAGATGTTGGGAGCACCAGATAATTGCGGGCCCTGGACAGTGGGGATATAGCCACACAGTCTCCATAATAACCCTTGGATGGTTATGCGCCCCAAATCGCCCTAAAAGGTTCCATTTAAATAGGAGACTAAAGTAAGAGAGCATGACTACAAGATCAGACTACACAGGGTTTTGTTTGTAGTCTGTTACCCTGGAGACACATATGTCTGCAATATGAGCTGTGAATCTGAACAGTGTGAAATTTTTTTTATACAGAATATTTCCAAAATGATTTTATTTGTTCTAAAAGGCTACACGGTACAAATACAAGCAAATATGTCAAACTCCTGACCACTGATACGTTCTGCTGTGATGATTTCACTATCTTGTGATATCTTTAACAGGTTAATGGCTTCTCCTGGGCCAATTGTGATGCTGAGTCTCTTCCTGGTAAAATACAGACTTTGACTTTACTCCCCGACCCCTTAGTGATTCCTGGGGAGATCACAGCGTCCGCCATCCTGAATACAAGTGTACCCCTGGTCTCTCCAGTCAAGGTAAGTCCTCATATTTATATAGATTCTTTTGCACACAGGGAAAATTTTGAGGTAAAAGTTGCAATAATATGTGATTTTTCCTTGACCATCACATGAACAACCGCGGTCATAGCGACTTTCCGTCAATCCTTTCATAGTTGACAAGTTTTTTTTTTCCTACATGGAATAAATCCCAGTATTATCCTGCATGGTGGTGACATTGCTGATTCAGAGATTTCGCTGTCATAGCAGCAACAAGCAGCGCATGTGACCGTACATCGTGTATACAAAATAATCCGACTAAACAGACAGCGCGGTCAGGACTGGATACATCAGGTCTGGGTGTGGGCTTCAGGTTATACCTCAGAGTCAGAGGCCGTAGTAGTATGGTGTATGGAGATGACTACATACATGGTGACTACATTCAGAAGGCACATGTGGTTATCCCAGTCAAAAGCAATGTGTAAATAGGTGAGGGGGGTGGAAATTTGTTTCTATGACGGCTATGAGCGAAAATAAATGAATCGTAAACATGTTAAGTATCGCCAAATCGCAAAATACAGATTTATCAAAACCGATGATCTCTATCTGTCTATAAACAATCTCCCTGCCAGGACCTTAATTTTATATTCATTAATACTATCATAATGTCCTGGCAGGGTGATTGTTCATGGACAGATAGAGATCACATGACCCTCCATCTGCGGCCATTTTAGGGACAGAAATGTCTGACTGATGAGGTAAAAGACAGGAGGCTTCACTTTAGAACTATTAATAAATGTGTATATTGGTAAATTACCTAATATCCCCCCCCCCCCCACACGCTTATACACACATTACAAAACACATGAGGTAAAAGGGCCAACCCCTTTAAGGTGAGGAGACATGCCACACAAACAAGCGTCTTATCATTGCACTGAACCTATAACTGCTTACCTGAGCGAGACGTTTGGTTTGTCCTCAGTGTAGTATAGACCTTTCACCTGGAATAGCTTACTTACAATTGATAAGGACATTCAAAACAATCTGCCTCACGGAGTAAGAAAAATGTTGAAAGTTTATTAAGAAGTGAGGTTGTAGTATGTAGAAGAGGAGAGAATTCATGGGATTGGCCCATTACCCCATGATAGATTATCAGTAGTTGTTTGTAGGGGGCTGACACCAAGTTCTGCACGGAGCAGGTGTGGGGGGCTATGGTACAGAAGCAGAAAATCTAATGCTTAGCCTTTCTTATAATTGTTATCCATGGCCTCCTTCCTTCTAAATTTAACTCCACCCTCCCCCTTGGAACTCCACATCCCCCTCCCTCTTCCTGCTGTCATCTCACACCATGGGAGCGGAGAAGTGCTCCTGCACTGTGTAACAGCCTGTGAATCTGCAGTACGAATGTGGTCTGGTTATGTGCCCAGAGCCCTTCTGGCTTGTTAGCATAATTTTACACGTTGATTTTAGAAGGAAGGAGGCCATGGATAACAAATATAAGAAGATTACCAAAGACCCGGTGCCTGGATCTATGAATAAATGTCCCTGGTTTATCATGATGGATTTTTGATTTTGGCTTCTTATACAATGGGTACAAAAATATTTATGAATTTGTACTTTAAAGAGAACCTATCCGGGTGATATGGAAAATTAAACCACCCACAGTTCCTTATCTAGGGTGGTTTAGTGTCCCAGATCTCCCTATATGTGGTTGCATTTAATTAAAAAAAAAAAATTATACTTACCTTCGCCAGGAGCTCCGTGCACCAGATGGTTGTGGTAAGTGAACCTGGGACATACACAACAAAGCCAGGATATTATTTCAGCTTTACTTACCGCAACGCAAGATGAGGAACCGAAGCGGGATCTACCGATGTGAGTCTGAAGTGCCTCATGTAGGTGAGTATAAATGTTTTTTTTAATTGAGGCCTCACATAACTAACATACAGGTCGATTTGGAAGCCTAAACCACAGGCCCATAAGGACCTATAGTTGGTTTAAGGTCCCAAATTGCCCTGACAGGTTCTCCATAACAAATAACCGAACTCTTACAAGGACAAGGAGAATTCTGTGTTCCATCGTTACATTCTTATCTTCTGTGTCTCTTCTCTCAAGGCCGTACGCCAGACTGGTACAAACCAAAACAACCAAATTCCAAGACAGCGGGTACAAGGTTACATAGAAATATCATTAGTATTACAGAGAGGATACATATGCGCCAGTCCTGATGCCCCCTCATTCCCTTAAAGGGGATTGAGAGGGCTCTGTCTTTCTCTATACCCCCAGAGAATGAAGGTAGTACATGTTGGAGGCTATACTATAGATTTTGTATATTGGACAGGCTGTGCAGATCTGTAATTTCCTTCTTATGTCTTGTTATTATATTTCTTGTTCCTTTTCTTACTTCTGCAAAGGAAAACCACAAGGAACTGTAATGTACACAGCGGGGTGTGAGCGGGCGCTTGAGTCACCTGTAGCCACATCACAAGTCTCCTGCCACCAGTACATTGTTTTCAAGAGGTCCAAGTGTGATAGCTGCCACCAGTACATTGTTTTCAAGAGGTCCAAGTGGAATCAATGCAAATTGAATGCCCGGGACAGCAGCAGGGCCATACATTCATCTGTGCCTCCTACCACAGCCAAGTCTTATTTATAGTCTACACTGGGCAGCAATGTGTAACACTGCTTTATAATTTGCTTTGCTTGCTGCAGCCTCAGAATCTCTCATATAAAGAGCTCCTCCTAGTGGTGGCAGTAGTAAGGAAGAAATGTAAGCAAATATAAAAATCTCTTCTCAAAGTGAATGAATAATGTCAATGATCATCTGATTATCGTGCATGCAGCTACCCCCATCTCTGTCCATAATATGTGTAAAACAAAAACCTAAGGTCAGCATCCTTGTGTCCCATTGAAGCATATGTGCAGCAGTGCTTCATTTGCAGGTAGGGAATCTAAACTCTCTGCTGCCTGAGGCGAGCTATAGAACGACGCCCCCTACACCCCACCCAGAAGTAATTATCTAGGTATGTAAGTGGGTTCTCCATGCAGTGTCTCGCACCCGTACTGACATCAGGTATGAAGAGACACTATTTTATTTGTCAGAGTTCTGAATAATAGCAAGAAATTGACTCCTCCCCCCCCCCCCCCCCGATGCTGCCCCCCATTTTGCTGCAGGTGGTGCTGCCTGAGGCAAGAGGATCAACTCGCCTTATGGATGATGCTCCCCTGTCCACAGGGCGTATTGAGGGGGACTATTATCCCATCTATATCTTGATCAAAGTTATCAGTCATTTCTGGCTAGAGGAGAAGAGTATTTGCAAAGAGTTTGTTTGTTCTCTGCGTGTTTGCTTGGGTTTCCTCCGGGTCCTCCGGTTTCCTCCCACACTCCAAAACATACTGGTAGGTTAATCAGATTGTGAGACCCATTGGGGACAGGGACTGATTTGGCAATCTCTGTGCAGCACTGCGTAATCTATGTGCGCTATATAAAATAAAACAATTATTATTATTCTTAGGTTAACCCCTTTTAAATTAGTCAAAAAGACAGCTACATCTCCCCAATAGCTGTGGAATATGTGTCACTATGGTATCTGAAATCTATGAAATCTGTTTTTTTTTCTGCTTACAAAATAAAAAATGTACTTCCCTCTAAGCTTCACATAGAGATCATTCATGCCTTATAATGGGGGAATACAAAATGTCTTGCTCTGAGCTTGGCCTACATTTGCAGCATGCCAGCACATTGAGCTGTGTGGGCAGCATGGCACGATGCCAACTACATCCAACACTATTTATTAAAAAGAATAGACCCTTTTACAACCTTTTTGGTGATCAAACAAATTGTTATCATTTATAAAGACAGGGTATTGATAGTTATAGCATTTTTACAGGTGCTTTAAGCCATGGAGGACAACAGATATCCTCCGTGGATAGTTATGGGCCATATAGGTCACACATTAAAGTGAACTGGAATCCATGTAATGAGTGACGTGTCTAGTAGTCCAGGATCTGGGGTAACCTTTCAGCTTCTCCTGATTTTATATATTTCAGCGGTTCACATGAGCCATCACTGCCATGATAAAAGATAGGGAAGTTATCTGGTAGCCTGTGTATCATAAATCTCAGTGAAGGGAGCCTGGTAAGAAGGCTTTATGATGCTTAAATGGCTAGATAGGACAGGATTTAAAAATGCTAGATTCTCTCAATGATTTCAACTGAGATTGCTGTGACCCTTATATATGTACCACTGCATGAAATATGTGGATACATAAGGTTTACCTAGGACAGTGATGGGCAACCTTTTTAGCTTGGTGTGTCAAAACTCGCCAAAAAACCGAGCATAACTCTGGTGGTGTGTCACCTTGACAAAAAAACATAATTTTGTGATATTTATAGTTTAAATAACAAATATGTATAATTATTTAACTTCTAGGGTACTTTAACCCTAGGTTGTTTGATTGATCCTACCCTGTACTGCCATACTACATCTATTTATTACAATGTGCTGGACAATCTCTCAGCCTCCCGGCTACTGCACCTGGCCGTGTAGGAGCGGAGGATGAAACTTAACTCTCTGGCGGCCGTGTGTCACTGAAAATGGCTATGCGTGTCAGCACTGACACGCGTGTCATAGGTTAGCCATCACTGACCTAGGAGATATCCGGTTATAACAGTTTTACTTATGCAGAGACGGTTCCAATTTGGATCTGCCACCTATGAAACAAGGGCGTATAGAAATATACTAGGGGTTGACAATATCCAACCTAAGGTGATGATACAACCCTATAAATCTATATTTATGCGAAAATAAAGTAGGTGGGTAAGACATTGGGGCAGATTTATCAAGCAGTCTGAAAGTCAGAATATTTCTAGTTGCCCATGGAAACCAATCACAGCTCTCCTTTAAAATATTCATGAGCACTGGTAAAATGAAAGCTGAGCTGTGATTGATTGCCATGGGCAACTGGAAATATTCTGACTTTCAGACTGATTGATAAATCTGCCCCATTATGTTTGGGCTGTATTACATCACTGCTCTTTCCAGCTCTTTTACTATTTGCTTTTCAATCTCTTGAGATAAGGTCAAGTGGCTTGTTGATACAACTCACATGATATATAAGTCATAAGTGTTCATTGTTGGATCAGGCAAGGTTACTCTGCACTATTGTATGAGAGAATTGCTTAAATGGTGACTCCCATACACTTCACTCCTGAGGTGCAGGGGTGCAGTGATGTCACTCAGCCTCATGTTAATGTATATAGCCTCATGTTCTCACCCAACCTCGTGTGTCCTGGTCATCCCTGGCGCCAATAGTGCAAAAATAGTCCAAATTTTTTTTTTTATTTTGGTTCCCATAGATAGTAATTACAGCAGAGAAGGAATTCATGGGCGAGTGGTTGAAGATCCCCTGCTTGGATAATTTGGGAAGCTGCACTTATGGAGATTTTTGTGATGTTCTGGATGAGTTAATTCCACCGGGCCTACCATGTCCAGAACCTCTGCACACCTATGGGCTACCATGTCACTGCCCGTTTAAAGAGGTAAGTGCCAGGCGCTGCTATATGCTTGTGTAATATATAACATATTATTGGTGTCAACTGTTTACAGGTTACAGTGGGAATTACACTTTTACTTCCATCTATTATCACCGGTTGTATCACAATGGTGGCTTCCTCGTCTGTATACAGTGTTCATTTAGTGCAACCAGAATGACAGTGATGGATGTAGACGTCAACAAATGGTACATTATACAATTTTTGCTTTCCTACAGCCACCACTAGGGGGACCTTACTGTATACAGAGTTATAAAGTTAAGTGTAAGTTCAAAAGTAGTTGAAGGGCCCTTACCTATATATGTATGTATGTGTATATATATATATATATATATATATTATTTTGTAGTTAATGGTTTGATGTCACTATGGAAGTAGTGCCACTGCCCTCGCTGTCTTCCTCGCTGTCTGTCCTGGGTTCGGGTCTCTGAGCATGCTCGGTGTCTCCGCTTTGGAGGTGGAGGTGTGGTGGCACCGCGCATGCGCGGGGTTGACACGGGGGGGTTGGGCGGATACTCGGACAAAGGGCGTAGAGGAAAGTGACGACAGACGCCGAGCCACTCTGAAGCATTTATAAGGGTACTACTGTTCGATATACAATATGCCCTGAGGAAGCTGTGATAGAACAGCGATACGCTAATCCTCCATCAGCCACATGGAACATGGTGATATACAACTACTACTTGATACATTCAATGATGATATGATGGGGGCTTATTTGCTGCTGTATTGTGCTCGATATCTGTTTATTCAGTTGCACTTTACCAGTCCATGTTTACAGATTACTTTATCATGTAGGAGCTGATTGGAGGTTACACGGCTTAATCTTAACCATTGGGTGTTTGTTTTTTTAATGTGTTTTTAGTAGAGATGAGCGAGCACTAAAATGCTTGGGTGCTCGTTATTCGAGACGAACTTTTCCAGATGCTCGAGTGCTCGTCTCGAATAACGAGCCCCATTGAAGTCAATGGGAGACTCGAGCATTTTTCAAAGGGACCATGGTTCAGGAATAAAATGTGTTATTTAATTGAAAAAGAATGTCTTCTGATAAGTGATCAGATGTATGCAAACATCTGCAATCTATTCTTCACTGTTCCGTGCGTATAATATCTCCCGACAAGTTAACAGATGTGAAGAACAGTGAAGAATAGAATAAAAACAGTGAACACAGGATCATTTAAGTGAAAAACGCAGTGAAAAACACAGTGAAGAATAGATTACAGATGTTCGGCACATCTGCTTACTTGTCGGGGTGATACGCTGTCCCGGGATCCGCTCCTCTTCTTCCACTGAAGTCTCCCCGTGCTGCCCGATGTCTCCCCCGTGCTGCCCGATGTCTCCCCCGTGCTGCCCGATGTCTCCCCCGTGCTGCGCCGATGTCTCCCCCGTGCTGCGCCGCAGAGTGCAATGCAAGTTCTGCGCGTCAAATGCACGCGCAGAACTCGCGCGGGAAAAACGCCAGTGTAGAAGGGGCCTTATAGAGCTGTCGATCTCCAATTTCAGGATGGACAGGAATTAAGGAGCATCTGGGAGGTATATGGTGGATTTGGGAGGTATATGGTGAATCACTTGCTAAACAATGCTCAGGTGCTCTGTTAGCAGTTGGAACAAGGGAGTGGGAAATGCGTAGCAAACCCTGCTGGCTGTTGATGGTGCCTGTGTGCACTGGCAGTGGTTTGCAACTTCTCCACGGTGTTAATTGTAGTTCAATATCACCATACGCTGATTTTTTGCACTAAATTTACAAAGACAACAATGTTAAATCTCCCCCATTATCTTTTCGAATGGCTAAGCATAAAAAAAATAACAATATTACAAAAATTAGAACCCCAACTGTTATATTGATCATACTCTCCGATGCTAAACAGTGTCTAGATGTCACCAGATTAGATCCAGGATACCACACCTGGACAGGTGGATCAGCTCACTTTTTGGCGCACTTCTGTGCCCACTTATGAAAGACATATGCTCCAGCACGGAAAGAGGGACGCACAGGTTATATCAGTCTCTGAGTCACTACATACATTTATACCTGGGAGTAAAAGGACTAAAAGTATAGTCCCATAAATGGAGGGTATATTGAGAAACAACATGAACCATCAGAGAAGGTGCTACCTTAGCAATATAGGAGCACAGTTATGCATGCACAAAAAGAATCAGTACCAGTATAACCTGGGGGAGGGCTAGTCCACGCCTCCATTTTAAATTCCCTATTAAGTCCCTTTGGATCAAGAGTATCAAGTTTGAAAATCCTTTTAATCTGAAGTTTAAATTATATATCTGTTGCTGAGCTGATGTCAGTACAGCTGCAACTAAAAGCTGACACCCCCAATGTAACACCCATGGTCGGAGTGAGCTCCTCCGTTGGTGTTTAATCTGCAAAATTTTGTGGTCAGTGCAACAATGGTATTTAAATTTCTTCAGGGAGATTCCCCCTACGGTTTCCCATCACCCAGCACCACTTTCGATGGGGAGGGGGGCTCCAATCACTACTATGGCAGCTGATAATCATTACTACATCTTTTAATGATCTTTTATGGATGGAAGTATGCAAAATGACAGCTGAAAATAAGTATTAATCCTTATTTAAGGACATACAGGTTAAAAGTAAATATTTGTGTCGTTTGGTTTTTGCTAAGTACATGAGTCATTGGGAATTTTTAAGTATTTTTATTTTGGTAAGCCAATACTTCCACATCTTGAGGCTAGCATTTAAACACCATTTGTTATACATTACTCATCACAAAAATAAAAACAAAAAACAAAAAGAAACAAGCTTTCCCTTAAACTGATATATTGAACTGCACATAGATTTCATTTTTGACATCACTAATAATAACAATCCTCCATGGGATGTCCATAAGATGAATTTAATGGATTTAAACTGTCTTTATTCAGACAAACAATGATGTCTTTTTTGGATAAGATTGAATCTCAAGAAATTTTTCTTCATAATGGAAGTAATGTGATCTTGAATAGAGATGAGCGAGCACTAAAATGCTCGGGTGCTCGTTATTCGAGACGAAATTTTCCAGATGCTCGAGTGCTCGTCTCGAATAACGAGCCCCATTGAAGTCAATGGGAGACCCGAGCATTTTTCAAAGGGACCATGGTTCAGGAATAAAATGTGTTATTTAATTGAAAAAGAATGTCTTCTGATAAGTTAGCAGATGTATGCAAACATCTGCAATCTATTCTTCACTGTTCAGCGCGTATATTATCTCCCGACAAGTTAACAGATGTGAAGAACAGTGAAGAATAGAATAAAAACAGTGAACACAGGATCATTTAAGTGAAAAACGCAGTGAAAAACACAGTGAAGAATAGATTACAGATGTTCGGCACATCTGCTTACTTGTCGGGGTGATACGCTGTCCCGGGATCACTCCTCTTCTTCCACTGAAGTCTCCCCGTGCTGCCCGATGTCTCCCCCGTGCTGCCCGATGTCTCCCCCGTGCTGCCCGATGTCTGCCCCGTGCTGCCCGATGTCTCCCCGTGCTGCCCGATGTCTCCCCCGTGCTGCCCGATGTCTCCCCCGTGCTGCCCGATGTCTCCCCGCTGCCCGATGTCTCCCCGTGCTGCTTGATGTCTCCCTGCTGCCGTTCCGCGTGTATCTTCCGACAAGTAAGCAGATGTGCCGAACATCTGTAATCTATTCTTCACTGTGTTCTTCACTGTCTTTTTCACTTAAATGATCCTGTGTTCACTGTGTTCACTGTTTTTATTCTATTCTTCATTGTTCTTCACTGTGTTTTTTTAATTAAATGCTCGATCTCGAGCAGGGGAAATACTCGTCCAAGCAACGAGCCGTTTCGAGTACCTTAATACTCGGACGAGCATCAAGCTTGGACGAGTATACTCGCTCATCTCTAATCTTGAATTTTCAAGTTTATTTTTGTACCTATTTTAGCATATGATTAAATATCACTTTATTTGACAAGTTAAATTTGCATTCATTTTAGTGGCTGCAACCTTTGTATTTAAACACAAAAGGTACAAAGATTAAAGTAGGACAAAGAAACAAAAAGTGCCCCGCTGATTGCTCCTAGTAAATTGTCATGATAACATTTTTTATTCTCTGCACATTCTCCAATTCTTGTTCACAAGACTAATCAAAATAAGTCTTCAAGTGCAATTATAAAAGTGCTTGAACTAAAATTCTCTCCAGGAATGAAGTTCATTTAAAAAAATATTTAGGTCCACACTAGAGATGAGCGAGCACTAAAATTCTCGAGTGCTCGTTATTCAAGTTGAACTTTTTCCGATGCTCGAGTGCTCGTTTCCAATAACGAACCCCATTGAAGTCAATGGGACACTCGAGCATTTTTCAAAGGGACCAAGGCTCTGCACAGGGAAGCTTGGTCAAAAACATGGAAACCTCAGAAAATGATGGAAACACCACAGAAATGGACAGGAAACAGCAGGGGCAGCATGCTTGGATGCCTCTGAGGCTGCATAATCGCTCCATTATGCCAAAATTATGGGCAACAGCATGGCGATGAGAGAGTGACCAAGTGAGGCGAGGTAGCATCTAAAACACCCAATAATTGACCCTGACACTATAGGGGACTGCATGCGGAGGCTGCGACAGTCTAGAGAGTGGCATGGCGAAATGCCCCAAATGGACTCAGGCTTCAAACTAATTTAAAAAATTCCTTTTGGCAAAGATAACATGTAGCACTGTACGTATCAGTATTTTGCCTTGTTATGGCGGCAAAGAGGAACCAAAGGAGGCGAGCAAGAAGTGCTGGAATGATTTCCTATGTGAACAAAAGTTTGACGGTATATTTAGTCGCTAACACAGCGGCGACAGAGGGACCAAGTTCCATAACGTATCTGGTGAAACACCCGAAAAATGAGCCTGACACAGAAGGTTTGCTAGGGGGATGACATGTGGAGGCAGCTATGGAGATGACTTTTGGAGGCAGCTATGGAGACGACTTTTGGAGGCAGCTATGGAGACAATGTGTGGAGGCTGCTATGGAGACAACGAGTGGAGGCAGCTATGGAGACGACATGTGGAGGCTGCTATAGAGACAACGCATGGAGGTAGCTATGGAGACGGCATGTGGAGGCTGCTTTGGAAACGTCATCTGGAGGCTGCTATGGAGAATACGTGTGGAGGCATGTGGGGGGGGGGACGCGCAATCAATCATACAGCTTTGCATCCATTGTCAAAATGAGTGACCCATATAAAACACCAGAAAATCACAGCCGGTAAAACACCCGAAAATGTAGCCCGACATGTGGAGGCAGCTATCCAGATGCCGTGTGATGGCACGTTTTTTCTTTTATGTTTGTTTTTTTTTGGATTTATAGAAGAACAAAACATGCAGAAGAAATCGGACAGCAACCTCAGAAGATGATTGCTATGGCTAGTTTGTAACCAACACAGACAATTTTTTTTAAATGTCCCGGTATTGATGTGAACAAAAAAACTTATTAGATTACGCCACACGTGACGTATAGTACGCTTCACCTGCAGAGAGAATGTGGATTGAGATTTCTGGAGACTAGCTTGCTAAACAGTAGCAGGCACAACGGTTCAACTACAGTAGACATGATTTGATTGATATAACGGAGATTTCCCACAGAAAAAAAAAATTAAAAGAGAAAATGTATTATTTTTTTTTTGTTTTTTATAACTTTTTTTGTTTTTTCTATTTCTTTATGAACGAAACACGCAGAAGAAATCAGAAAGCAAACTAAAATGTGGATAGCTGAATGTTCCAGTACTAATGTGAACAAAAAAACGTATTAGATTACGCCACACGTGACATACAGTAGGCTTCACCAGCATAGAGAATGTGGATTTGGATTTCTGGAGACTAGCTTACTAAACAGTAGCAGGCAGGCTAAGCTAGATGAAATTGCATTTGCACCACTGAAAGCACACAAAAGGATTTTGTGCTGTGACTTTCACTGTGCCTAATTCAATCAATCGGTATACTGTGCCTAATTCTATCAAACCCCCAATAAATTGTCCCACTTAGCTGTTTGAAATGGATATGTGTGTCACTAAGAGCCAAAAATAATGTTCACAAGTCTCCCTGCAAATTTGTCACAATATGGTACTAGCTGCACTACTAGTGCTAGCAAGCCCAGCCACAAGCAAATAAAAAAAATTAAAAAATAATATTATTGTAGCCCTAACAAGGGCTGTTGGGTTCTTGTAGAATCACTCCTGCCTAGCACTAATCTAATAGAACAACCTAACGCTATACCTGACCAGCAGCAGCTCTATCCCTAATGGCATCCAGGCAGAGAATGATCCGAGCATCGCGGGCAGTGGCTAGTATATTCCAAGGTCACCTGATCAGGCCAGCCAACCACTGCTATCAACATGTAAGTGTACCACGTGATGCTGGGTGTACTGCAGAGTCTCCTGGCTTGTGATTGGCTCTGTTTCTGGCTGCCAAAAATCAAAACCGCGGGAGATGCCATTTTCTCGTGCTCGAGTCTGTAAATCCATTTGGCCTCTTCTTTCAATAACTTTATATCCAGGTTACCTTTGCGTGGGCCCAATTTGACTTTTTGTAAACCCCAAAATCTCAAACAGTCAAGAGTTCTGCCATGTACCTGCCTAACATGACTAGAAATTGATGTATCTTCTCCATTGTGTATGGTACTGAGATGCTTGAAGATCCTCCTCCGAAGCTACTGAGTCATCTTCCCAACATAAAGGGGCAGATTTACTTACCCGGTCCATTCGCGATCCAGCGGCGCGTTCTCTGCGGTGGATCCAGCCGGGATTCACTAAGGCAGTTCCTCCTACGTCCACCAGGTGTTGCTGCTGCACTGAAGACCATCAAATTGCATCGGAGTTCACCGTCCTACACTGGTTGAAGGTAAGAGCGTGTCGAGCAACACTTTTTTTAAAAAATGCAGCAGTTTTTCCGAATCTGTCAGGTTTTCTTACGGCCATGCCCCCCGATTTCCATCGCGTGCATGCCAGCACGACACAATCCAATCTCTTGCGCCAAAATCCCTGGGCAATTCAGGAAAAATCTGTGCTAATCGGATATATTCGGGTAACACGTCGGGAAAACGTGAATCGGGCCCTTAGTACATGATCCTCAAAGTTTGGGACAGGGACAGCTGGCTACATATACTATTCCCATACTCCAGCAGTTAAAAAACTGTCAGATTTTATAGCATTTGTTATCAATGGGATCAGTAAATTCTTTTACTCTTGGGACAAAGGGACAGTAGGAACAATTCCCTCAAGGATGTGACCCTACGGTGTGTGTCAATTTACAGATGGTTTGGGTTTTAATTCCAAGTAGCTGTGTACCAGGTGGTCCCGTAAATTAGGACCTTGTTGACATGTAAGTCTTGGATGGGAATTTAAAACCTTCTTTAGGTCTGGATGTGCTCGCAGGAGGAGCCAATACCTTTGGAGAATGTTGGTCACCTCTTGTGTGTACGCGTCAAATGGGCAAATGCACCTAATTTGAGGGAAATTACACACTATCTCCTTTGGTTTCAAGAGGTCCTCCTGATGTAAATTCCTAGCCCGGTTGTACGCTAGATTCAAAGCCTGCTGTAGAGCATCACCGACGATGATCTTTAAGTTCTTGTAGAAACATTTCTGTGGGGCTTTTTGACAACCTGGCATATGTATCTTTATCGTTCAAAAGTCTTCTGGCCATGTCAATATTTTAATCATGTACTACAATATTCCTGCCTTTATCCAAAGGCTTTATTACTATATTGTGATTGTCCTTCAGTTCTATTAGTGCCACCTGTTCTTCTGGAGATAAATTTGAGGCTATTTTATTTTTGGAAGGTCTAAGGTTTTTAATATCAAATTCTTTGTGTGTGGAAAACTATATATTGTGTTTTAATGCATCAAATATTCTGTTTTCATATATCTGGGTACAATACGGTGCAAAAATAGTGTATTTACTATCATTTTTATGGAAATAAAAGGTGTACAATAATACACTTAATGGGGCAGAGTTATCAGAGCTTGTTAACCAGTTTTCACAAGTTAGAATGAGAATAGTAATTTCTCCTAAGTCACAACAACCTTGTCTACCACTGTCTTTCACAGCATACAGGAACTGTGATAGCATGAGGATATGATTTTCAAACTTTTAATATCTCAGACCTATCTAGCCAAAACACTTTACTTAAAAAGATAGTGCCAAACTCACTAAACCGGCACCTTAGGAGGAGAGCAGGCACCGGGAAGACTTGGGAAGCCGCAGGCTGGGTCAAGGCCGGTGGAGACTCTGGAGCGGCTTCAGGGGAGGTCGGAGCAGCTGCGGGAAGCTGTGGAGCCACTGGAGCAGCTGCGGGAAGCTACGGAGCCACTGGAGCAGCTGCGGGAAGCTGCGGAACCACTGGAGGAGGTTTGGGCGCCGTTGGAGCAGCTCTGGGAAGCTGTGGAGGCTTGGGCGCCGCTGGAGCAACTCTGGGAAGCTGCAGAGTCATGGAGCAGCTCTGGGAAGCTGCGGAGTCACCGGAGCAGCTCTGGGAAGCTGCGTAGAAACTGGGGACACTTGGGCCAGGCAGGAGAGGCGAGTTAGCCGGACTTGAGATGGTTCAAACCTGGACCGGATTTTTGCCAGGAACTTGGTATAGGTAACCATGTCTGGGTCACCACTATCCCAGAGAGGAGTAGCCCAGTTCAGCACCTCTCCAGTGAGCAAAGAAAAAACAAATGCTCTAATGTGATTATGATCTAATGCTCTATGATCTAATGTGTTGTAGAATAGCAGAGGTGTAAGAGAGCTGACTGTCATTGTGTGTAATAGGCATCCCATGGATCTCATCTCTCTTCGGTCTTATCTCTTTCTATTTGTCAGATACTAGTACAATGTTCAGAAGGTAAATGAAAGTGTATATAAACCCATACCCTGATAATATTACCACACTGTCTGCTCACAGAACTAGATGGATCATAATGTGTCTGCTTAAAGAGTCCCTGCCCACACCCCAGAATCTTACATTGACTATCGCTGAGTGTTAGGATCTAAAACAGCAATAAAACTGAGTAACATTGTGAAGTAAAGGGTTAAAATTATCTTTATTGTTAACTAGGGGATCAAAATTTGAGAATTTTCTCTCTTAGGAAAACCCTTTTAAATATGCGATCCTTAGGTTTCTTGCTCAAGCACTAATTCATCTAACACAGATGATCATAATGTGCAGTCCCTAGTTTAGCCAGTGTGCTATCTAAGGATCGGAAGCCTGGTAAGTGGCGGAGGGGTCCAATTCACTACAAAAGCCCCTTATAACCGCCATTCGTCAGAGGTGGGGGTCAGCTGTAATATACTCAGAGGAGCCAGTGGCAGAAGCTGGACTTTTTCTGACCAATGTCGGAAAGGCGTTAAGTGTTAATCTCAATTTTAGCACCATTCGCTATTCCTAGAACAATGAAATCAAAGTATTTTCTTTGAAAAGCATTCTTTTAAAAGAATTGATTTACAAAGCATAGAATGTCATTCTGCATGTAACAATTATAGGTTCTTAGTATTTTCTTCCGCCTTAATATGTGTAATTAATATGTTTTACAACCGTGCATATTTTAAAATCTTAAAGCTTACGCTCTGATCCTCAAAGCAATTGTGAATAGCAATGTATGATAAAAATTTCAAATATAAATAGAATACAGTACATACTGTATAATAGAATATTTAAAAGAATGTCTGTGAATGCTGTGAAAATTTACTTAGTTTAAATAACTCTGAAGTTTTCCCTTGTATTGCAAACTTTTAATAGACTTTGCACATATCAACAGTGCAGTGTGTATACACAAGGAATGTCATCGATGACTTTATATGCACACTACTTTCTCTACAGAACATATGGAATTCAAACAGAATTATATAGATTATAAGCCGATGTTGGAAGGGGCCCTCATCTATTTGTGTGTATTTAATATACCGTATATACTCGAGTATAAGCCGACTCGAGTATAAGCCGAGACCCCTAATTTTACCACAGAAAACTGGGAAAACCTATTGACTCGAGTATAAGCCAAGGGTGTAGTATACAGCCAGCCAGCCTGGCTGTATGTAGCATACCGCCTGCCCCAATGTAGCATACAGCCTGCCCCAATGTAGCATACAGCCTGCCCCCATGTAGCATATAGCCTGCCCCCATGTAGCATACAGCCTGCCCCCATGTAGTATACAGCCTGCCCCCATGTAGCATACAGCCTGCCCCCATGTAACATACAGCCTGCCCCAATTTAGCATACAGCCTGCCCCCATGTAGCATACAGCCTGCCCCCATGTAGCATACAGCCTGTCCCCCTGCAGTATACAGCCTGCCCCCTTGCAGTATACAGCCTTCCCCCTTGCAGTATACAGCCTGCCTCCATGCAGTATACAGCCTGCCCCCGGGTAGAATACAGCCTGCCCCCGGGTAGAATACAGCCTGCCCCCGGGTAGCACACAGATAAAAAATAAAAACTTAATACTCACCCTCCGGTGTCCCCAATGTTCATCGCGGCTCCAGGCTGCTGCTGATCCCCATTGCAGCTACCGGCAGCTTCTTCACTTTTCTATCTTCTCTAGCCGGCAGAGTCGCGTCCATGCGATCTGCCGGCTGTCGCACATTGTCATGCGCCGCTGTCGCCGTCGATGACGTCATCAGTGGCGACAGCGCTGCATCATAGTGTGAGGCGGCCAGCAGATCGCATGGATGCGACACTGCCGGATATAGAAGACAGAAGAGGAGACACGGGGAGCCGCCGGGAGCCGTGAGGAATATCAGGGACACCAGAGGTTTTTTTTTTTTTTGTTATCATTGACTCGTGTATAAGCCGAGGTGAGGTTTATCAGCACATTTTTTGTGCTGAAAAACTCGGCTTATACACGAGTATATACGGTAGTTTTTTGTCTTTTGAACTTATTTTTTCATGCCTTAATTTAATCATACAGTATGTGAATCAAGTGCATAACTTCCATGGTTTACTTTATCACTGTAGGCCAGTTTCAAATGCTTTAGAATTTTTGGAAGAATTGCTAGCTCTTGAAGGTCAAAAAGAGTCTGATCCTGAAGGGATCAGTTTTGCAAAATATTAACTCTGCCCATCAAACTTTGAGCTGCAAATAGATAATTTGTGCCTTTTTCACATTATTATATGATTTTCTTATATATCTATATGTAAATATTTATAGCAAACATAGTTTGTTATCTAACATTTGACACAAGAACGTTCCTGCTGGTACTTTATGTAATGTAATGCCGAATAGCACAGATAGTGGAAAAAGATTTTTAAAAAATCAGGCACAGTAGGAGCTGTGGCCATGCATCTGAAGCAGAAGAAATAAGGCAGAATTTTCTCTAAAGTGATACCTACAAATTAATGTTTTTATGTCAGGCAACATGGGTGGGCTCCCTTTAAGAAACACATCTTGGCACTAACCGATTCATTTCTAAAATTTATTTTATTTAGTTTCTTGAAATCTATAAAAATCTCTAAAGTGCAAGAAACTTATAATTGGGAAATGTTTGGAGATTCTGGTCTGGTAAAAATATGATCATAACACAATTCAATGTTAGAATAATGTCTAAGTCGGATAACCTTCCGGTGCTGGTCCAGTATACAAGAGGCAGGGAAGGGTATGGGCACTTCTTCTCTTCTTGCTTATTACTGCCAGAGCCCTGGAAAGTTTTATAGGATTTCTGAATTAAGCTAATCTCTAAAGCGCCCAGAATCTTTTTCTGTTGCTTGTTTTGCTAAAACTTCTACTCCACTTCCTTTCCATTTAAACATTTCATTTTAACCTTCTTGTTCTATGTTATTTTCATTGGTAAAAAAACATTTAATACATAACATTTTCCAATTAAATTATTAATTTAATTGTAGACTCCTCTGACTATACCCAAAAAACGGTTATATACATGGTACAAAAATATAAATACAATAAACATAAATGAAAATGGGAAATGGTGCTTTTTTAGCAGTAGGGTTATTGTGGATTGCAGGTTATCTTTGAAGATTTACATTATGTATCATCCTAAACCCATTCTGAGTGTGACAATAAACACCTCACTCACTGTTCTAGCCCATTCCCCACACCCCCACTAAATACACTACTCACAGTGGGGATATCTAGCACGTGACTAAATATATCATTAATTCATTATAGGCTTAGAGAACTTTGTCACACTGTGTTTTTAAAGAATTTCTTCATGGAGCACTCAGTAGCTACTATCATTTTAGATTGTATTAATAATAAAAGTGACATTTTATGACTTAGCTACTGTCCGGATATGGTAATTTTTTCTGCCAATGTCATCTTTGGGTAAAAAAAATGTTAGACTATCAGGCACGGGTGCAATTTAGCACATGGAGAATCCACCTAAGACAAATAAGAGTAAGAAACTAGACAGAAAAGTGTCTTCATATTAACCTTATTTAGATTCTTTGTCAAGATCAGAAGAGTGCATGGAAAATATCCCAGAAACATATCTGCTTCTTATACCATTCCCTGTCTATAATGTGCTTAAACCAGCTGATCTGAGGAGTATTAGGTGCTCTACCTTCACAGTCACATATTGCGATTCTTTTCTATACATAAGCCATCAAGATTTTAAACCTGCCAATACACTGCAGGCTCGTGGCTACACCAGTAACCAAAATGCATAAATATTTTGGTTAGGATTTTTATCCATTCATTTAAGCATGGCGTGTCTTCTAGTATTCAGGTTGTCATTATTGTAGATAAATATGTCTGAACAGGGAGAGAAAATTTACAATTGTAAAACTTACAAGTGTTTTTTTATTGTACTCATTTACCAGAAATCATATTTCAATTGCAAACCACTCGTGGTAGGGGTTGAATAAAGGACACAAATTTTACACTGAATATGTAAAAAAAACTAGTCCAAAATACAATTTTCATGTTGTTTATTGGTAATAAGTAATATGAGTTTTCAGTTTATTCAGGGTGGACCACGCAGCCATAGAATAAGGGCTTTTATGATTATTTTGAGATATATTTATCTCAGGGGATATTTATTGTGCGCGCGCGTATGATAGGCCCGTCTCTGCATTTTTGCAGTGCTTCAGCCTCTTGAGGTATCGAGCAGGCTGCTGCGTAGCGTTTATTGTATGCCAGGTCCTGCCACATGTGAAAAGTCACAGGCAGCAGCGAGTGCGCAGGCCACTCAGTGTAAAGGTGGTGGGTTGGGGCAAATAATCTCAAGTGCTGGCAATAAGCTAGCATTTGTGATTATTTCAGGGCCTTTGCACTACTGACGTGGCACAGAGGCCCTGATAAATATGCCCCATTGTTTCTAACCTATTCAGTTACGTAACACTCAGTGTCCAAAATATAGGACGCGAGTGCTACTCGTATTTAGGATGTCACCTTGTCAATACAGATTGGCCAATGACAGTGATCTGTGATGCCGGGGGGCTGATGTTACTAGCCCAACGCTGTCTAACATTGCCATTTTGTGTCTTGTGGTGTTAGAGAGAGTTGTGCTAGTGATCTGTCCCTTTACTGTACCCCAACACACAATTCCCCCCCCCTCATTGTCCGTTTTCCTGTCCCCCACAGCCACACTTAACTAAGTGTTATCTGTTAGGAGTTGTAGAAGTAGCATGTAGGAGTAGCATAGACGAGCAGGTGTTTTGTGAGGAACAGGCATTGTATGGAGGAGCAGGCATTGTGTTAGGATTGGGTAACACGCTCACTCCAACCTCTGTCCCTTCCTATAGCCCCCCATGCTTAACCGTGGGGCGACTACTTGAAGACTCGGAATACACTGGTTAAGTGTGTGAAGGGAACAACACGAGCAGACAAACAAACATAAAACACAAAACACAAAAGAGTAGTAAACTAGCTGGGGTCACAACGAGAGGGTACGTCAAGAGCAAAATCAGTAAGCAAAAGGGTCAACGTCAAGAACTAGCCAAGATCACACCAATATAGAACAAGAGCAGGTCAAACCTATAGCAAACAGCAAGTGATGAAGGGATTTCAAACACAGGCACAGGTGACTAGTGAAGCTGCAATTTATGCAGCCAGAACCCCACCTCCAGAACCTGATTGTAGTTGGACAACTTCAAAAAATTAACCCCTCACAGTGCAGAACGACAAGGCAATATCGCAGACACCATGCAGAAGTACCACAACTCCCAGTCCAGAACACAACTCCTAAACAGCCCAAGGTCTCAGCAGCCGCCGCCTGCTGGTCTGAGTGCGCCTGATGAGAGGTGGAGTCTGTACCGAGACGTGCAGGAGGTCGGAAAACGCTGCTAGCACCACCAGAAGCATCGGAGGAAGGACCAGAAGTCCCAGCATTTTCCCCTGCAAACTTCATTTTGAATTCTTCTTGCGCTAATAACTTTTCATACTTTGGTGTACAGAGCTGTGGGGGGTGTCATGTTTTGCGACTTTTGATGACTTTTGATGCTTTTATTTTTAGGATTGTACGAACTTTTGATCACTTTTTACAGAATTTTTTATATTTTTCAAAATGGCAAAAAAAGTTGCCATTTGCATTTTTTGGTTGCTATTTTTCCGTTGCGGGGTTAAACGCAGTAAAAATACGTTATTATATTTTGATTGATCGAGCATTTTCAGAGGGGGCGATTCCTAATGTGTTTATGATTTATACTGTTTATTTATATGACTTCTAGGGAAAGGGGGGTGATTTGAATTTTTAGGTTTTATTAATATAATTTAGAATTTTTTTAATTCTTATTTTTTACTATTTTTCAGACTTTTTAGGGTACTTTAACCCTAGGTTGTCTGATTGATCCTACCATATACTTCCATACTACAGTATGGCAATATATGGGGATTTTTCACACCATTTATTACAATGTGCAAATCGCACATTGTAATAGCCTCGGATCTTTTTGTGATCCGAGGTTGTCATGGCAAAGGATCGCCGCTCCCAAATAACGTCACGTGGAGCGACGATCGGAGCCAAGATGGCGGTTCCCATGTGCTGCCGGCTCGTCAATCCCTGCGGCGATCAAAGGGTTAACACCTGCAATCAGTGCAAGCACCGATCGTGGATGTTAGCGATGGGTGTTTGCTTCATTATGAAGCAAGCACCCGGTGAGTATGAAGAGGGCTCAGCCCGTGTGCCCTCTTCATACTCCCCCATGTGCAATAAAATGTACAGGTACATCTTATTGCACTAAGGGGTTAAAGCGCCAATGCGTAATTATACAACCCATGGTTAAAAAGTATAAGAATGTGACAGTAATTTTTCCAAATAATCTATTCTATCTTTAATTCTAAATTCGCTTACCTATGGTGTGTAGTGGATGTGGATGAAGTATCCCTTCTGCCAGAGGGGAACTTTTCTGGAATTTCAAGAGTTGGTAGTCAAGCAGTTGATTTTTAGAGACCAGGAAGGGGGGAGTACTAGTAAGTCTGGTAGCGAGGCCACATCACACATTGTACCAGGGCAGCATTTTCCAGGAGAAGTTCCCCATCCCCCAGCATCAACCTTAAAATGCTCATACAACCATAGATAAATTATTTGAGGGGTGCCCTATCCTACAATAGGGTCAGTACTAGGGGGTTTCTATTGCACTGGTACCTCAGAGGGTACCCCAACACCAGTCTAGTGAAAAGGGTGCTCCAAAAGCTAAATTTTGTCTCATCTCTGCTGTGTGTCAATAATTGGCACATGTTTGATATTCACGTACTCGGGAAAACCCGCAGAATGATTTTTGGGGTGTTTGTCTAAAGTGCCATGGGTTCGGCACAGTATATGAGGCACTAAATGACATTTTTGAGATAAAAACACATTTTTTTACTCTGCACCATTTACTTTGCATTATATTTTGGCCAGCATGTTGGGGATTAAAATGCCCACCAAAACTTCAGATTCTCGGAGGGGTCTAGTTTCCTAAATGGTAACATCTTTGGAGGTTTTATATTGTACTGTTACTTCAGGGGCTCTCCATGTACACTGTAGCACCACAAAACATTTGCACCCAAATTGGCCTGCCAAAAACCCAGTAACACGAACTCTGTTCTGGACATCGCTGTACAGTGAAAGAGCAGTTGACATTCACATGTCTGGTATTTATGTACTCAGTAGAAGCACAGGAAACATTTTGGGATGTATATATACCTCAAATATCTTCTGAATGTGTCCATTTTAGGGCTAAATGAGAATAATCGTAACCAAAAATTGAAATTTCAAAATTCAATTCATAGCCATGAATAAGGATATAGAGTTTATCCGAAACGCGTAGGCATTCCAGAGACCCTTCCCGTCATCCATGCCAATCCGTTTTATCATGTTATTTGCATATCTTCAATAAAAGTCTCTTCGATTTTACTTACCTGGATTGAAGTTTACTTTTGAGCCGGAGTTCCTCCTCCCCTTTTCTTGATTAAGTGCCTCCTGTGAAGCGGGCGATATCCGAGCTTGAGTTCACTTCTCCATTAATCCACTGCGTCTCAGGTGAGCTGACAGAACTGTTTTCTTAGTAAATTAGACTGTTAACAAAATGAAGCCGTGAACTGAACTGGAGATCTGGTTGTGGAGACATCTGTATATTCAGGCTTTTACAATCTTGTGGTGGGTTCTTAAAAAAATCTGAAAATTAGCTTTTTACCTGTTTATTTTAGATTACGGATGTAATAAACAACCTTTAGACACACACACATGTCAATGCTGAGCAAATATAATATGCATTAATAATCTCTAGAGAAAATGAAGGAAAGGGAATACATTAAGGGATGACATTTATGTGTTTAAAAGAGGAAGGATGGAATTCCAAATAAAACTCACCAGGAATTATGTGATTTGGAATTAAACCATGACAAAAGATTCAAGCATTATCTAAAGGTTTGTTTAGAATGTATTTGCTGAATGATATCAATAAAAAAATCCTAACTTATAAGGTAAAGCAAACTTCAAAATAAATAAAGTTACGTTGGCCCAAGACTATTGCCATAAAATAAGGCTCTAAGAAATCAAGCAGACTAAAAACAAAAGGTTAAAAACATGTTTTCTCTTTGAGGTTGTGTGTGTGCTAAAACAGCAAATATAATTCATTTTAAGATTCAAATATTACAAAAATGTAAAAATGACAAAATATAGAAATGTACATTGAATTTAAGGCATAACTATTCAGAGTAAATAAGTAACAACTAGAGATGAGCGAGCACTAAAATGCTTGGGTACTCGTTATTCGAGACAAACTTTTCCCGATGCTCGAGTGCTCGTCTCGAATAACGAGCCCCATTGAAGTCAATGGGAGACTCGAGCATTTTTCAAGGGGACCAGGGCTCTGCACAGGGAAGCTTGGCCAAACACCTGGGAACCTCAGAAAAGGATGGAAACTCCACGGAAATGGACAGGAAACAGCAGGGGCAGCATGCATGGATGCCTCTGAGGCTGCTTAATCGTACCATTATGCCAAAATTATGGGCAACAGCATGGCCATGACAGAGTGACCGAATGAGGCTAGTTAGCATCTAAAACATGCAATAATTGACCCTGACACTATAGGGGACAGCATGCAGAGGCAGCGGCAGCAGCGGAAGGCTAGAGAGTGTCATGGCGACATACCCTAAATGGACTCAGGCTTCAAACCAATGGGTGGCAGAGGTGAGCAAGAAGAGCTGAAATGATTTCCTATGTGAACAAAAGGTTGACGGTATATTTAGTCGATAACACAGCATGGTGGCGACATAGTGACCAAGTTCCATAACGTATCTGGTGAAACACACGAAAAATGAGCCTGACACAGCTCTTTTGATAAGGGGACAACATGTGGAGGCAGCCATGGAGACGACTTCCATGATTAAGAGCGACAGTATGGGGCATTCATATTGCGCTGCTATGATTGCAACTTCAGGTCTCCAGCATGGCGGCGACTAGAGATGAGCGAGCACTAAAATGCTCGAGTGCTCGTTATTCGATGCGCCGATGTCTCCCCCGTGCTGCGCCGATGTCTCCCCCGTGCTGCCCGATGTCTCCCCCTATTCTTCATTGTTCTTCACTGTGTTTTTTTAATTAAATGCTCGATCTCAAGCAGGGGAAATACTCGTCCGAGCAACGAGCCGTTTCGAGTACCTTAATACTCGAACGAGCATCAAGCTCGGACGAGTATACTCGCTCATCTCTAGTTTTTAGTGTATATCAATAAAATATGGTTTCTTTTATTAAATAGTTTACCATAGTGGTCTTTGGACACCAGCTCTGTTTACACATTTTGTAGACTACCCTAACCAACCTGGCAAAGATTTTGCTGCCCTGGATACTATTTTTATTATTAGGCCCATAATTTTTTTTAATAGTCCGCATCTTAGAGGTTGTCCCAAGTTTATTTGTTATCCTCTAGCCATATAAAGGAAATAGAATTTATCAGAGGGGGTCTGACTAATAGTTACAGCATGTGACCTACTGTTTGATTCAATACTATAAGTGTTGGAAATTGCTGAGCACAGCGCCCGGGTATACACAGTGAATAATAGTGCCGGAGATGCCATTTTTGATGCTCCCTTAGTATTGAATGGAGCAGTAAGACATATGCTTGACCTACCACTCCTGCAAGTAGGACTCTTGTGATTGTTGAGGGCCACAGCAATCAGATTTTGATCCACTATCCCGTGGATTGTGGATAATAATCATACTTAGGACAACCCTTTTGAGTATCCCCCTAAGCCTCATCCTATAATTGCTTGTATTTTTGAGTCCTGTCCCCTGTTGCGGCAGATATTTTTCACCCTTCTCCGGGTGGTGGGGGACCAGTAATTTAGAGCGCACAATGATAAATGTTTCTCTCTAATATGTGTAGAGGTTTCTCTACATTATAATTAGGACCTTAAATAACGTGACAGCTAATTACACCTCCTCCTTATTTTGCAGGGTGGCTACTACCTTCCTGTCACCATGTTTGAGGTACCGAGTCTGTCCCTCCCGTCTTGGTTCACCAAAGGCAATTACCGCATGAAAATAGTCGTCAGCCACCAAGACCAGGAGATCGGTTGCGCCAAACTCACTTTTTCTCTATCCGGTACTTATCTGTGAAGGAAACTGGGTACAATTTACTAGAGAAGACGTATCATGCTCTCTACTGGCCCTGCCTGTGTTATATTAGGCGCCATGGGATGCGCTATAGGTCGAAAACAGACTTCTTCTTTTTGTATCATTTGCTCTTCTAGGTAGCACAATGTTATATGTTCTAGATCCTTCTGTGGGAATACTCTGTAATGCTATAAGATTATCTATGGCTGATCTAGGCCGCATTGATATCTTTGGGCTGCCCTTATAATACATGGACATGGTACACCTGCAATTTTTTTTATATGGTACCAACACATTTTGGCGCAGAACTATTAAGAAGAGATTGGTAAATGTTGTAGGAGGGTCTAGACCTCTGACCTCTGCCCTGACCTCTGATTTCTGGCCAGGTAACAGTCCCACATATGACGCCGTGTCTCTGGAAGACTCGCACGTGCCTTGGATGTACAAGATGTAGATGTATTTTTGCTGTAGGAATACTAATGTGATGTACAATGAAATATTCTAATAAAATATCTTCTTATAACTCGACTGGACAGCTTGTTCTTCGCAGAAGGTACTAGGGCTATAAAGTTTCTTCTTTAAGGATCTGTAAGGGGGGTGTTCTGAGAATTTTCTTGACTGATAAATCGACGTATAACAATCTAAACATAAAAGGAGATGCTACGTCACTCCTTAGCTACCACCAGATTTTACCGCAATAAACTATCAGCCCTTCAGGTAGGGTATGAAATAGTTTTTTTTTCCAGGTGTGAACGAGCAGAGTCCTTTTCTACTTGAGTGCTGTTTAGTGTCATTTTCAGACGCCCCTGTCTTTTGTTCTATAGGATCTAAAAATGAGCTGCTGGAGTCCCTTTAAACGCTATAAGTCTGGACATGACACTGTGATCACCTATTCCATCATTGGCCTCAATGTTTACAAGCTATTTATCTATACGTAACTTCTGAGGCCAATGAATGTCTGAGCACTTATGTGATGCATGGATATGTTGGTGACCAGACCATGGAATGGGGCAGGGTCTTTAGTGGCTTTGGGACAGGACTGTGTTACCTGGTTAATAGTCCTAAGTTGGCCATAGAACTGTATAGCCTACAATTAGAGAGGGTAGCACGGTGGCTCAGTGGTTAGCACTGCAGCCTTGCTGTGCTGGGGTCCCGGGTTAGAGTCCCATCCAGGTCAACATCTGCAAAGAGTTTTTATGTTCTCTCCGTGTTTGCGTGGGTTTGCTCCGGGTCCTCCGGTTTCCTCCCCCACTCCAAAAACTTACTGGTAGGTTGATTAGATCATGGGGACCATGAGGAACAGGGACCGATTTGGCAACCTCTGTGCAACGCTGCCTAATCTGTGTGCTATATAAATAAAGTAATTATTAATATTATTATTATTACAACTACCAAGGAGGTCTACCATTAACCAAATACAGGGACGGGAACTAATGTGAGTGATTATATTCTGACTACATTGCTATGGGAAATGGGACTAAAGTAATCTTTAAAGAGAGGTCTCCACCTACGAATTTTGAGATGCCAATGAACCTTACTGACATCTGGTGCATAATATCTGACTGGCGCCTTATTCTCTCCTATGAGATGACAGTGATATCTGTCCTGAAAGACTCAAAGTCCCAAGTGTTGGGTTGCAGCCAGGTCAGGCATGACCCAACAGTTTCCAACATTTGGGGGTGTACTTTTCATAGTCGAGCTGCCTCCAGCAACTACCCTTTAACTCTTTTAAAAATTCCCTGCTATGAGTAAGTTTTCTGCTATTATTTTTCACACAATTTATTTCCCAATTCCGGTAAAGTACAAGCCAGAGACAAGTGGCGACAAGTAGAGGAGTCATATTTCACAAAGACGAGAGTGTAGATGTCTATAAAGGCAGATTCCCCCTGGAGGTCAGACATATACAGTATAGAGGAGTCCTGATGCTACATAACTCTACAGCCTCACATTACAGCCCGGGATTACACCTATCTATCTACTTCTATCTGTCCTCTATCTATCTATCTATCTATCTACTTCTATCTGTCCTCTATCTATCTATCTATCTATCTATCTACTTCTATCTGTCCTCTATCTATCTATCTATCTATCTACTTCTATCTGTCCTCTATCTATCTATCTATCTATCTCCTTCTACTATCGTCTATCTATCTATCTATCTATCTATCTATCTATCTACTTCTATCTGTCCTCTATCTATCTATCTATCTTTCTACCTACTAGTAGAAAGTCCAAAGCAGCACATACAATTGTGAAAAAGGTGGGTGCAGGCCTATTTGGGCCGGGCAGCAGGTCCTCAGCAATATGTAATTGGAAAAAAGGCAGCACTCCAAGGTTTCAGTAAAAATCAAAAGAAAGTCCTCTTTATTGCATATCCCAATACAGCAACGTTTCGGCTCGGTGTGAGCCTTTTTCAAGCCATCTATCTATCTATCTATCTATCTCATATCTATCTATCATCTATCTATCTCATATCTATCTATCATCTATCTATCTCATATCTATCTATCTATCTATCTATCTCCTATCTATCTATCTATCTATCTATCTATCTATCTATCTATTAATCTCATATCTATCTATCTATCTATCATCTATCTATCTCATATCTATCTTCTATGGGGCAGATTTATCTTCGTCTGATGGTCCTTTTTTGGTTGTATTTTAGTGACTTTCTGGGCGTGCGCCTGAGTTCGCCGTATAGCAGTAATTTGGCTCTGTGCCTAATTTGTCTTTGTATTTCTCCCGCTCCTGATTTAACATTGATTTGCACCTAAAAGGACGCAAAGAATTGCTTAAAAACACTCCAGTCCTGACCGTGCTTAGGAAAGGCAATGGTGTGAGTTCCGCAAAAATTTGCACCAAAGTCTCAGAAGAAATCTGCATTTGACTAAGGGCCACATTTATCACTTGTTTTTTCTGTTGTTTTTGCGCCTTTTCGTTTAGGCGCACCGTTTTTGCGATTAAACGTCAAATAAGCCGCGCAGCTAAAATAACCACCTTTCCCTCATCTATCGTTCAATTCCAGATGTTTTGCTGCGCCTAATGATATTCATCACGTGCGACTTTTGCATTTAGGCGCAAAAACGGGCGCAAAAACACTCCAGCCCGAAGGTGGCGTTATCTGAGAAGAAAGCACTGAGCCCCTTTGCAGAAGAGCTCATTTCTAGCAGCAGAGCTCAGCCAGACACTGGAACATATAATAGATACATTAGATACATTACAGACAGGAGCTGCAGACTCTATTTACAGTTCATCACCTTCTATTTACAAAATATTCTGCAAAACGCTGAGCTCACAGCAAGAGAGAAGAGAACTTTGCACAAGTTTGCAGAAGCTTGCAGAAGTTTGCAGATACTACAAACAAGTGTCCCCCATGTAATTCTGCACAGTGTCTGAGGGGGATATTGTGCAGAATTACAGGGGTGCAGCAGGAGACCAGCACTGGGGGATCCCCTCCAGGAGAAGCCACTGCTGAGGAGGTCACTGGGTGCAGGGTGTCACACACCTGGGTGCTGCTGTGAGTGTTATCTTCATTCTGGGATGTGGGAGAAGCAGAGAGGAGCTTGTAGCAGGATGACATGTAAGTGCCCGAATCTAACATTGCGCCTAAACTGTGTTAAAGTAAAGTGATTAATAAGAGGCAGGAAATATACTTATCACAGATGGCTGTAGCTTGTAGCAACTACTACACTTAGGCGCACAAAAGTGATAAATGTGGCCCAAAGAGCCAAAACTACAAAGACAAATCAGAGGCAAATATAGACTCACAAAGCCACAAAAGAGATCTATCTCTCTCTTTCTTTGTATTTCTCTCTTTCTTTATCTCTCTCTCTCTCTTTCTTTCTCTCTTGGTCTCTCTTTAGCTCTCCCTCTTTCTTTCACTCTCTCTCTCTCTCTTTAGCTCTCTCTCTCTTTCCCTCTCTCGTCTGTGTGCAGCGCCACCATATGGCCATACGGTCACATTAGACCTCGTGTATTACTCGCCATCACCTGACACTCTACATGTACTTTTCCCTAGGGCACAGCGCCCCCTGGTGATTATAGACATCGGTACACAAGGAGGAGTTGTCTTCATTGTAAGAATTATAAAGTTTTTTTGAAACCGACAGTTGCCATGCCGACGGTCAGCTGACCCGCACGTCACGTGACTGTAGTGTGTACTGCCAGAGGTAATGATGAGGAGCTGACAGTGCGGAGGAGCAGGAAGTGTACGAGGACTGCGGCCGGGACTGAGGATGTGAGTACCGGCAACCGGCGGGAGAGGGACAATATTATGTGGATCAGAAGGACAGTAATGTCAGTACGGGGGGAGGAGAGGGACAATATTATATCATATTTGTATTATCAGGGCAATAATATCAGTACGGGGGGAGGAGAGGGACAATATTATATCATATGTGTATTATCAGGGCAATAATATCAGTACGGGGGGAGGAGAGGGACAATATTATATCATATGTGTATTATCAGGGCAGTAGTGTCAGTATGGGGGGAGGAGAGGGACAATATTATATCATATGTGTATTATCAGGGCAGTAGTGTCAGTACGGGGGGAGGAGAGGGACAATATTATATCATATGTGTATTATCAGGGCAGTAGTGTCAGTACGGGGGGAGGAGAGGGACAATGTTATATCATATGTGTATTATCAGGGCAGTAATATCAGTCCGGGGGGAGGAGAGGGACAATATTATATCATATGTGTATTATCAGGGTAGTAGTGTCAGTACGGGGGGAGGAGAGGGACAATATTATATCATATGTGTATTATCAGGGCAGTAATATCAGTCCGGGGGGAGGAGAGGGACAATATTATATCATATGTGTATTATCAGGGTAGTAGTGTCAGTACGGGGGGAGGAGAGGGACAATATTATATCATATGTGTATTATCAGGGCAGTAATATCAGTCCGGGGGGAGGAGAGAGACAATATTATAACATTTGTATTATTATGGCAGTAATGTCAGTTTTGTGTGTGTGGGGGGGGAGACATGATAATGATGGCTGAGCGTGTCCCAGGTTATTTATACCCTTTGCTTGTGCTGTGTCGTGTTTTATGGCCCCACCACCTGCTGACTCTGCTCTTCTTCTATGAGATAACTCTGTTTTTCTTAGTTCCTGATATTGAGTGTAAAAGTCTCGGATTGTGTAATCTCGTCTGCAGATGTGAGCGATGTTCTTGATGTATGGGATATACTGCTCATACATGTTATCCTTATATACCCCTGTTATATGGAGCCAATTACTGGAAGCATTCCCAGCAACCATTGCTTATGTATATTATCTGGACTGATGCCAGGCAAGATCCTGGATTTCTTGCTTACAGGGAAATAGCAGGCTGAAAATACCAATGACCTATCGGTAGAATAGGTCGCTGATATCAGATTGGTGATACCCAGCAACCCCCACACATCAGCTGTTCTTAACAGAATTGGACAGGTAGCAGAGGGCTCTGTTGTCTAAATGGTGGTCAGATCAGGTTACATTATATAGCAGTGATGGCTAACCTATGGCACTGGTGCCAGAGGTGGCACTCAGAGCCCTTTCTGTGGGCACCCAGGCCATAACCACAGATGACTCCAGGTATCTTCCTGCAGTCCCAGACAGCCCAGGACTTGCTGTGCACAGAGCTATTTTAAAGTGACAGCTGTACCTGGGACTATTTTCTGCTTTATTGGTGTCCTCAGGGGCTGGTATCAATGAAAACTGTGACAGAGAAGGAAGTGTAAATCACAAATTACATTTCTGTGTTGGCACTTTGCGATAAATAAGCGGATCTTTGTTGTAGTTTGGGCACTTGGCCTATAAAAGGTTCGCCATCACTGTTATATAGTGTCTGTAACACATGGGTCTGTAATACAAGGTCTGTCTCACCCCAGATCTGTTACACAGGGTCCGTGACCCCTCGGGTCAGCTGCAACGCCGGGTCCGTGACCCCTCGGGTCAGCTGCAACGCCGGGTCCGTGACCCCTCGGGTCAGCTGCAACGCCGGGTCCGTGACCCCTCGGGTCAGCTGCAACGCCGGGCCCGTGACCCCTCGGGTCAGCTGCAACGCCGGGTCCGTAATGCCGTACATTTTCTATAAAGTTTCCTATTTCATACATTGAAATGAATTCTGTGATGAACACAACACTGTACAGAGGACATATTCCTATCACTTTGCGATAAATAAGCGGATCTTTGTTGTAGTTTGGGCAGTTCGCCATCACGTTATATATGTCTGAAACACATGGGCTGTAATACAAGGTTGTCTCACCCCAGATCTGTTACACAGGGTCCGTGACCCCGGGTCAGCTGCAACCGGGTCCGTGCGCCACCTCGGGTCAGCTGCAACGCCGGTGACCCCTCGGGTCAGCTGCAACGCCGGGCCCGTGACCCCTCGGGTCAGCTGCAACGCCGGGTCCGTAATGCCGTACATTTTCTATAAAGTTTCCTATTTCATACATTGAAATGAATTCTGTGATGAACACAACACTGTTCAGAGGACATATTCCTATCACTCCTCGGCATATGATTACTCTCCGGATCATGGCCGCCTAAAGATGAAGGGTTTTACAAGTGGTCCTCGGCTTTGATGTTACAATAGCCTGAGCTCATCTGATGTAGATCACTGGGAGGGTTTATGGAGGGGGTGAGGGACCTCTAGACATGTCATCTTCTTTGTCATAAAGGCGTCCACATATCCAGACTTATCCAAAAATCTTATCTACGCGCTGCAGGTTTTCACTGCGTTTCCAAGGCACGCCATGATTACACTGAAAATCTTAAAGGGGTTGTAACTTATTGATTTGTAACCTCTGATTTGTTTTCTGAAGAGTTTTCACCCCTTTTAAATTCTTGTATTTGTCACTTGAACCATGGATTACTGACCCCGCAGCAAAATACTTAGTTACCTGTATTTGACACTTGTCTTGCAGGCATCATGGCCACCACCAGGCTGAGAACCGACGCCTACAATGACTACAGCTCCACCGAAGCCAGTCCCAGCGAGGAGAGCTCCCCGGGGATCATCAACAGCTTCGTCCCCAGGACCAGACAGTACGAGAGGCTTGGAGACCACGACAGCAGCAGCACCACGTGAGTTTATGGAAGGACATTACTACTTATTGTGACAATTGTTTACAGCCTTCTCTGAGAAGTGAATAGAGGGAACTGCAAACGTCCTTTATTATTTTTTTTAGTCTGGACCCTCTCCTTTCAGATATTATGACTTTTCCTTAGGAAATGTCTTAAAGGGAACATGTCACCACACCTCACATTTGTAAACCACAAAAAGTAGCTTGTATGACTGTTTTCCATGTTGCTGGCCATGTCTTTATAACTTCCATGTAGCCCGGAAAATGCATTTCTATCCCTGTTCGGCACCTAGTCGGAGAAGGGGGGGGGGGGTATCTTCCCAGCAGTCAAGCAGGCCGTCCTTGTCATGGCCACCTTTTGTCTAAAAATACCCACATGTGAATTGCAGCCACATTTTGTTCTGGCAATCAGTGGCCTCGGCTGCATTCGGTGATATCACTGGGTGCTATTGCAGGTTACGCCACTTCTGGCCAAGCTGGAGAAGTGGAAGCTCAGTGTGCTGGAACCAGGAGCACCAGTGGGATAAGAACACTTTTTGCCTTCACCAGCCCAGATGGAGTCTTCCAGGATTCCTGGTTCAGATGAAGAGACCCCTTGATAGGGAGATTTCCAAGAATCTGTGGGCTGGGATGGGATTAAAAAAGAAATTTTGGGTTTGAGGCAACCTCCTGTAGTGGGTCTAGTGACCCTGAAGTGGGTCCAGTGACCTCTGGACCTTAAGAGAAAATCTGCCAATATCTCCTCCATTCCTTTAGAGCTGCGGTCCCCAACTGCTGGGCCATGGAACTAAAACTCCCCTTTTCCTGCTCCCTAGAAGCAGCTGCAGTCCACTTCTCCTCTTCTCTGTGTAGCGGCTGTCGAGTAGGCAGATGCAGTGATGTCATCACATCATGTCTACCTGTTTTAGAGCCGCTACAGCCGCTGCACAGTTCTGTTCGGTGAAGAGAAGAAAAAGACTGCAGCTGCTTTTGGGAAGCAGGAAAGCTGTATATATGGTTTTTTCTTTCTCTGTTTGTAGCAAAAAGAAGAAAGGGGACCACAACTGCAGGAAAGGATCATAATGCTCAGGGGGCTACATACATTGGGCATTGTAATTGGGGAGGGCTAGAGAAAAGGTGGTATTATAATGCTCCCTTTCTGCGGCCCCCTGCTTATTATGATCCATTTTCACTAGCCCCCTTCTTATAAAGGATGGCCAAAGAAAAGGGGCATTATAAGGAGCGGGCTGTAACAGGAAAGTGGGCATTCTAAGGGGGGCAGGAAAGGACATATTATAAGGGTGGGGGATGAAGGAAAGGGAAGCATTGTGTAGGTTGTGTTGGGTACCGGGCAGGGAATATAATTTTTTTTTCAAGGACGTTTTGGGACACATTTACCAATTTGCTATCAGACTTTGCACATTCAAACTGCTTGCACAGGTATTTAAGAAGGCTGCACAAGTCATCATGCAACACAAATTTGGGGGCGTTCTGGTGCTACGTCCAAACATGCACCAGATTTAGCATGCAAAGTCTGACAGAATTGTGTCACACGACCCATGTTAAAGTTGCAACTAAAAGTGGTGCACTCTGTAGGAGCAGTGCAGGGGGCGCTGGATTCATGAAGAATGGGTCCAGAAATCCTGAATCAGGCACCTGCTGCACACTACACAGGCAAACAGTACAGACTTCACCGTTCTTAGTAAATGTGCCCCTTTGTTTTGATGGGGGATGCACCCCACCAATCCCTGTAAGTAAAATTTTGCAAGCAGCTGGTCCCCGGAAACAAAAAGTATGGGGTACACTGCCTTAGAGAATGATTGGAGTGACTGTGGGCATGTTTCACCCAAATAAAATACTACTTTGACTGTCTACTATCAGAAAGGGGAAATCTACTCAATGGTTCACAATCCCCTTAAGAAGTGAAGTAACCCTTAAGTTTGGCTGTTCCATGCTCCTCCAGACACTCGCGTGCTTATGCAGACTTGGGTGGTTAAACACTTGTCATGACCTCTAACTTGAGGTTTAGCTACATTTCCTCCATATATTATATCTGTGACTGTATAGGTCTATTTTAGATGAGAACATGGGAACAAATTTTGGTGGTTTGGTTCTTTCAGTCATAGGATTATATTCGGCTACATTCACATGTCCATTTTTGTATATGTTCAGCATAAAAGCCATGAAGGCTCCCGGCATATACGCAGAGCGTGCCCATAGAATTATACTGGCAGACTGAGATAGACTATTTTTCTCTGTTTAGCAGGAAACACTGGATGGAAAGACGCAGAAGGCTGCTCTGTATCATTCTGCTTCCGGCTGGCGAGCAGTGTATATGCTCAGCTGATGCCAGTTGAGGCTACAGGGGAGAGATGCCACAGTATGGCGTCCATCCCCAACCTCCGCTGAGCCTACACTGTGGGTGTTTCCCCAGTAATGTAACTTCCATTAATGGACAGCTGCTTCACTCTGAAGTCACCTTTCACATCAGCAGAAGCCAATCAGTGGCTGCTGCCAATGTTCACTCCTCCTCCTGCTTTGGGAGGAGCCAAACTGGAGGACGTATCCCACTGTATGAGCGTACATTACTATAGGATGCAATCCTCCATTGTAAGGATGGATGAATCCACCCAACTGCAAAAAAAATGAGTTCTGAATGTAGCCATAATGTGACTCTTTGTGTTTTCAGATGGTTCCAGACATTTATACATTTACTTAAAGGGAATATTGGGACTGGACTCCTTGGACTACCTCTGGCTGTGAAAAATGCCGGAATTGTGGTATGTAAAAACATGGAAAACATTGCACCATTTATTTAACCTTGCACTTATTGCACTATATTCTAATTTGTCTTTATTGAAAGGATTTCTGTTCTTTTGCTGGTACAAAGAACCCCAGCAGTAGTGGCCAGGGGGCTGCCGCCCACGTACTAGTGGCCAGGGGGCTGCCGCCCACGTACTAGTGGCCAGGGGGCTGCCGCCACGTACTAGTGGCCAGGGGCTGCCGCCCACGTTACAGTGGCCAGGGGGCTGCCGCCACGTACTAGTGGCCAGGGGGCTGCCGCCCACGTACTAGTGGCCAGGGGGCTGCCGCCACAGTACTAGTGGCAGGGGGTGCCGCCCACGTACTAGTGGCCAGGGGGCTGCCGCCACCGTAATAGTGGCCAGGGGGCGCCGCCACGTACTAGTGGCCAGGGGGGCTGCCCCCACGTACTAGTGGCCAGGGGGCTGCCGCCCACGTACTAGTGGCCAGGGGGCTGCCGCCACGTACTAGTGGCCAGGGGGCTGCCGCCCCACGTACTAGTGGCAGGGGGCTGCCGCCCAAGTACTAGTGGCCAGGGGGGCTGCCGCCACGTACTAGTGGCCAGGGGGCTGCCGCCCACGTACTAGTGGCCAGGGGGCTGCCGCCCACGTACTAGTGGCCAGGGGGCTGCCGCAACGTAATAGTGGCCAGGGGGCTGGCCGCCACGTACTAGTGGCCAGGGGGCTGCCGCCCACGTACTAGTGGCCAGGGGGTGCCGCCCACGTACTAGTGGCCAGGGGGCTGCCGCCCAGTACTAGTGGCCGGGGGCTGCGCCCACGTACTAGTGGCCAGGGGGCTGCCGCCACGTACTAGTGGCCAGGGGGCTGCCGCCCACGTACTAGTGGCCAGGGGGCTGCCGCCCAGTACTAGTGGCAGGGGGCTGCCGCCCACGTACGTGGCCAGGGGGCTGCCGCCCACGTACTAGTGGCAGGGGCTGCGCCCCAGTATAGTGGCCAGGGGGCTGCCGCCCACGTACTAGTGGCCAGGGGGCTGCCGCCCACGTACTAGTGGCCAGGGGGCTGCCGCCCACGTACTAGTGGCCAGGGGGCTGCCGCCCACGTACTAGTGGCCAGGGGGCTGCCGCCCACGTACTAGTGGCCAGGGGGCTGCCGCCCACGTACTAGTGGCCAGGGGGCTGCCGCCCACGTACTAGTGGCCAGGGGGCCGCCGCCCACATACTGGGAGGCTGTGACCAATGCATTTACCACCCTTGGCTTATACTCGTGTCAATAGGTTTTCCCATTTTTTTTTTTTTGTGTTAAAATTTGGTGCCTCAGCTTATACTCCGGTATATACGGTACATAGTGCTTTCTGCCACCAGAAATGGCTGATAACAGAGAGCAATCATGTTACTTTAATGAGCTGTATAGATCTGCTCCCTGGCTTTGTACATGCCGGTGATTTCCCCCTCCATTGCTCATATTAGCGTCCATGTTGGGGTGATATCTGCTTTCCTGTATCGGCTCCGGCCTCGTCTCCGGATGACTGAAGCGTCTGGAAGCTTTTCTTTGCTCTAGATTGTTCGTGACGCGGCTTTGATGACAAACTACTCTCATTTTTTTTTGTATCCTGAGTTATAATTTACTATAATCATATTGTTTATACATCAAAAAGATCAAAAAAAGATGTGGGTCCTACTCGGGTTACCAAGCAACGCTGTAGGTCCTTCAAGTACACAACGCTTCCTCTGTATCTTTCACTATCATGTCATTGATGTATGATGGTGGGGTCTGCTGCTCCCCCCTTACTACCTCCTGTATCCCACACAGCACCATCAATGCAAATATGGCCATGTCTGGTACTGCAGCTCAGTCCCAATGCACCGACAGACAGACTATCTCTGTGCCTGGTACTGCAGAGGCTTTCACAGATGTCTCTTCTGCCTGTAAATTAACCTTGAGTGAAGTACTGATTGTCTCTTAAAGGGGTTGTCCACTTTCAGTAAATATTTGATATGGTTTGTGTAACGAAAAGTTATACAATTTTCCAATATATTTTCTGTATCAATTCCTCACTGTTTTCTAGATCTCTGCTTGCTGTCCTGCTATAAAAGCTTCTATGTTTACTTCCAGTGAATAGAAATCTGTCGATGTGATGGACAGGCAGGTGCACGAGCCGATACTATCACACAACTCCTATTACTCTCTGTGATAATAAATGGTTCCTGCACCTGCGTGTCCATCACATCACATGGAGAGATTTCAATTCAATGGAAGTAAACATAGAAGCTTTTATAGCAGCACAGCAAGCAGAGATCTAGAAAACTGTAAGGAATTGATACAGAAAGTATGTAGGAAAATTGTACAACTTCTCCTTACACAAACCATATCAATTATTTGCTGAAAGTGGACAACCCCTTTAAATGTTACACATGCTTTTTCATAATGCTGGTAAGTATGTAAGGGCCCATGGGCTAAGAGACATCTTCATACATGTTTAAAGGGATATTCCCATTTTCAGAAAATTAATGTTATTGCTTTTATTATAAAAAGTTATACAAATTTCCAATATACTTTCTGTATTAATTCCTCATGGTTCTCTAGATCTCTGCTTGCTGTCATTCTATAGAAAGTGTCTATGTTTACTTCCAGGGAACAGAAATCTATGGTCACACAGGTGCACAGCTCATTAGTATCACAGAGAGTAATCAGAGCCGTGCACCTGTGTAAAATCACATGGACCAGGGATATAATGAGCCATGCACCTGTGTGACATCACATGAACAGGGATATAAGGAGCCGTGCACCTGTGTAAAATCACATGGACCAGGGATATAATGAGCCATGCACCTGTGTGACCTCACATGACCAGGGACATATATCTATATCTATAGCAGGACAGCAAGCAGAGATCTAGAAAACCGTGAGGAATTGATACAAAAAGTATATTGAAAAGTTGTAGAACTTTTTATAAGACAAACAATATCATTAATTTGCTGAAAGTGGAATATCCCTTCATTGCTGCTGGTGGTAGTTAAATGCCGGGAGTACGTGGGTGTCGCCATCTTGAATGGGTTTTGTCGCGCCCTCTATTACATTACAAGCAATGATCGGTTCCCAATATGGCTTCAAGTCTTTAGAAGACTCCAGGACCTGTCATTTGGTTGTATCTATAACCGTGTCCCGGTGGAGATGGAGGTTTGGCTTCTCGCCTCCACAGCCCTGGTTATTAGGCCCAAAAAAGGGCAAAAAGGTTTTTAATTTTTTTTTCTTTTAAATCTATTAATGTAATGAAACCTATATACACCGCGCCAAAGAATAAAGCGCACGGTGAAAGCCATAAAAACTATGGGGGAGATTTATCATAGGTCTCTTAGAGCAGAACTGTTCTAGTTGCCCATGACAACCAATCAGAGCTCAGCTTTCATTTCCCCACAGCTGTTTGTAAAATGAAAGCTGAGCTCTGATTGGTTTCTATGGGCAACTAGAATATTTTTACCTCAGAAACTTGATGATAAATCTCCACCCATGTCCGAAAAAAAAAATGGCGCAAATTAGCTTTTTTTCCAATTTCGCCGCATTTTGGAATATTTTTTTTCACAGCTTCCCAGTAACCCATAAGAAATCTGAAATGCTGTCACGAGGAAGCAGAAAACAAGCCCTCATGCAGCTCTGTAAATGGAAAAAGAATGAAGTTATGGATTTTTGAAGAAGCGGAGTAAAAAATTAAAATGCAAAAAATGAAAGTTGAGTTTAGACACAAACAATAGCTCTTCAGATATTGGGGACCTTGGGCTCCTATTAAACCCCCATCTGAAGTGGAGACCTATCTGCGCCATGTGAGGACTACCTCCCCCTACCCCTTTGATGCTTTGGTCAGTGCTTACCATAACATCCAAGGGTTACACAGCTGTGGAACACATTGAAAATGTTTTGAAATCCCCAAAAATCTGTGTAAAACCTATAATGATTGGTTGTTTCTTGGTCACACAGAGTGATTGGTTACCCAGGGGACTGGGGCAGGGTGTCCTTAGTAAGGTTAGAGGTCACCCAGTATAGAAATACTCCCCAGACCAGTTCTTCACCAACCCCCTCGCCAAGTCCCTGAACCAGCACTTCACCCATTCCCTCTCCAAGCCCCCAGACCAGTCACACACCTACCAGTCTGGCCTGTAAGTCACCCTCCCTCTGGTCCCTGGGCCAGTAGCACTACATACTCATCCAATGTCTGCACGATAATGGCGCTGCAGCAATCCAGGACCACAGATACATGGCCGTCTGCGGGGACGTATATGCGGCCGCAAATTTACGGCCACATGTACGTCCCCATAGATGGCAATAGCGGCACGGCGGGCATACGGTGCCACACATGTGTGGCACCGATCCGGGCCGCACATCGTATAAAGGTAGAGCTTGCTCTATCTTTGGGCTCATTCACACTGCCGTCTGTGGGGCCGTACATGCGTCCGCATGTACGTCCCCATAGACAGCAATAGCGGCACGGCGGGGATACGGTGCCACACATGTGTGGCACCAATCTGGGCCGCACACCGCAAAAAGATAGTGCAAGCTATATCTTCCGGCGAGTGTGCGGCTGTGTGCCGCTGTTTTCTATGGAGGGAGGAGGGGCCACCTCCTCCTCCGCTCCAGCATACGGCGGGAGGCCCGCACGGTGGGAAAACCGCGTGTGAATGAACAGTAGGTGGCCAGAAGATCTGGTATGGGGTTGGAAAGTAACCTCCCAGTACAGTGCACTACACCACATGTCCCAGCATATCTTCTCACCATTGTATAATACATTTAGATGTCACTTCAAGTAGTTATGTGCAGGATAGGTTCTTTAGGTTTGTACTTAATTTGAACTTGTAAGTAAGCCATGCACCTGTGTGACATCACATGATCAGGGATATAAGGAGTCCTGCACCTGTGTGACATCACATGATCAGGGATATAAGGAGTCCTGCACCTGTGTGACATCACATGATCAGGGATATAAGGAGTCCTGCACCTGTGTGACATCACATGACCACGGATATAATGATCCATGCACCTGTGTGAGATCACATGACCAGGGATAAAAAGATCCATGTACCTGTGTGACATTGCGTGATCAGGGATATAAGGAGTCCTGCACCTGTGTGACATCACATGACCAGGGATATAACCAGTCATGCACCTGGGCAACATCATATGACCCAGGACCGGTTTTTATCCACAGGATTTAAACACTGAATCTTCCTGTTAATTGACAGCAAGCAGAGATCTAGAATTCCATGAGGAATTGATAAAGTATATTGGAAAATGTTATAATTTTTTATTACAGAAAACCATATCAAGTGGAATATTTTAAATAATATTTTAATATAATAATATTTTTAATAATTTTCCATTCTCTTGCAGTTGGGACCCCTGAGTCTGGTTGTGATGGGAATCGTCGCCGTTCACTGCATGGACCTATTAGTAAAATGTGCAAATCACATTTGTCAGAGGTAAGTGTATGACCCGGTCTCCAGTATCATGCGCACACTATCATAAGAGCAGCCCAGATGACTGCTGCTTACTATGTATTAGCTCCCCCTTGTGGTAGGGCATAACAGCGGGATATAATATTATCAGTGTAACTTTATCTGGTAAGTAGAATCTCTATGGCACATCATAGATCCGCTGATCATCCTTGTGTGATGATCATTGAACTAAAATATATGAACTATCCTTGTAAAACAGTGTTTTTTTTTGTTTTTTTTTTGTTTCCTTCGTTGATCTTGTTTTCTTTCCCCAAGACACCAGCGGCCATTCGTGGATTACGGAGACGCAGTGATGTACGGTATGGAGGCCGCTCCTAGTCCGTGGCTGAGGACACACTCCATCTGGGGAAGGTAAGGAGACGGCACAGGGACATGTCTCCCAGGGTTATTTCCTCATGCTGCTGTTCTCTTAGCGCTCTCTGCATTTAAGGAGCACTCTGGTCAAAGCTAATTCAGTGAATAATCCATGAAGGGAGGAGCAGGACTCGTAGAACCTTGATAGGACCTCATGCTCCTCCCTGCGGGTCCTGCACAAGGTATACAGGCGGTCCCCTACTTAAGGACACCCGACTTACAGACAACCCATAGTTACAGACAGACCTCTCTGCCCACTGTGACCTCTGGTGAAGCTTTCTGAATGTTACTATAGTCCCAGGCTGCAATGATCAGCTGTAAGGTGTCTGTAATGAAGCTTTATTGATAATCCTTGGTCCCATTACAGCAAAAAATGTTTAAACTCCAATTGTCACTGGGGCCAAATTTTTTTTTGTCTGGATCTACAATTATAAAATATACAGTTTCGACTTACATACAAATTCAACTTAAGAACAAACCTCCAGACCCTATCTTGTACGTAACCCGGGGACTGCCTGTAATTCAACCAATTAGCTGTGACTGGAGTGTTCCTTTTAAGCTTCTTCACAGCACCTCCCCTCTATTCTGAGTACTACAGCAGTCACTCAGAGAAGAGCAGACCAGTGCAGAGAGCTCAGAGCACAGCAGTGTAAGGACACACATTTAGTCCAGAAACTACAATATTGAACTATACAGATAGACTGCTGCCTGCAGCTTTGTGTGGTCCGAACTGCCAAAAAAAAAAAAAAACCCCTTTAACAATGTATAAAGCGATGGAGATGTGTGCAGTCCTACAGACTTTTACAAGGTCTGCAAGGTTTATTAGAGCCGCCCTGTTGTCTTTTGTCCACAGCAGATGCTATGTGTGTCCCCAACATTGTAAAAAATAATAAACTCTATACGAGCAATCATTTTTTTTACTGTAAATTAAACAGCGGTATTTGCTCGTTCTGTCCACAAGGGGGCGTCACCTGACAAGTGATGAGAACAAGCAGGAACTTTCTTGACTCTTCCCGTTTGCAGTCAAAAACTTGTTCAGCCGCTCAGGGAGTGGATATCTCAGATCTAGAATTATTAGGCTATTATAAAATGTTTTATAAATATTGTGATTACACTTTTGGGCTGCTGTAATCTCACACAGTGAAGAGGGAGTGTTCCTGCACAGTGTCACAGCTTGAGAAGCTACAGCACAGAGGGGTGCTGGTATCACCCCCCCCCTCCCATTATGCTCATTAGCAAAATTGTAGAAGTTGATTTTAGAAGGAAGGAGGCCATGGATAACAAAGATAAGTTGATTGATTACCTTCTGGGTTTCTGATCACATGGTGTCCTGCCATTGGGACCCCCATGAGTCCAGTGTTCAATGCAGCTTAACCCAATACTTCATTCACTTCTATAGGACTCATAGAAGTAAATGGAGCACTCCCCCTCCCCACTCTTCACTGGCCGACTGAGATCAAGTCTTTTACATTTAATTTGCCCCAAAATTTGGACTAGTTTTGATAACATATAACATAAGTACTGTTTCTAAAGGTTTCCCCTTCTGCATTCTCCTCTCTCGTGAGTTGTCACAGCCCCGCCCCCTATTGTCATCTCTTCTCCTTATGTCTGTGTCCTTAGGAGGACGGTCAGCTTCTTCCTCATCCTCACCCAGCTGGGATTCTGCTGCGTCTACTTTGTGTTTCTGGCGGACAACGTCAAACAGGTATCGGATGAAATCAATTATTTAGCCTTGTGTTATTTCTGTATTATTTATTATTCTGCCGAAGACTTCAAGATTAGGACTTCAACCCTAAGGCTGATAATAGATAGAACCTTAAAGGAGCTGTCCAGCCTTTAAGAAATCTCTCCCTCTCCAGTGCCACCAGTCAGTACTGTGCCCCTGCTTGTTTGCAAAGGCAGGCATGCACCGGATATGAAGTTTTTAAAATTTTTTCCCTTTTAAGGCTAGACAACCCCTTTTATAGCAGCAGTCAGATTATTAGACCCTATATCACAGCTAGGAAATTATAATGAATCTTGGTACAATCCCTTTAAAGGAAATCCACCATCAGAATCCATCAGGATAAACCAGGGGCACTTACTCATAGATCCAGGCAGCAAGACTGTGGTAATCTTCTTATATGTGTTATCCATGGCCTCCCTACTTCTAACATCAAAATTATCAAAATTTATGCTAATTTACCTGAGCTCTGGGGGTGATACCAGAGTTCCTCCTTGCTGCAGCTTCACGGCTGCCAGGCTGACACTTACTGTGTAGTGGGGGCTGTTCCTGCACAGTGTAACAGCTTGAGAAGTTAAAGCACAGAAGGGCACTGGTATCACCCCCATTACTCTTATTAGCTGAGTTGATTTTATAAAGGAGGCCATGGATAACAGATCTAAGAAGATTACCACAGTCCCGGGGCCTGGATCTTCGAGCAATGTCCCTGGTTTATCATGATGGATTCTGATTGTAGATTTCCTTTACAGCGATGATGGAGTGGCAGGTCAAAAATGCGAACTACCACTACAATTAGTTCTTTGGGAGTGTCAGAATTTGCACAGCACAGAGCTCCAGTACTTCTGGCACTTACATAGACATTGAATGGACAGGCTGGAGATACCTGAGCGCTGCGCTCAGCAATGTCCAATTCTTCCTTAGGAAAAAATGGATTTACAAGACGCATGCGCAATTTACCGCCCCCTCTATTAATGAGAGGGATTAAACGGGATTCCCGTTTTTGTGATCGGTGTGGGTCCAACCATTCAGAGCCCCATTGATGAAATTGTTGTCCTCTATCCTGTGGATACTAAATAACAATCAAATTTGATACAACCCTCTCTTCGTTACGATTTATTGGACCAAACATAGAACTACTGACCTGAATGGACATGTTGAGTTCAGATCACTAGTTCTAGGATCGGTCCGGTACATCCAAAATAGTTAAAAAAAAAAAAAAAAAAAAAGTAGCTCCTGAGGAACAGCCATACCCCTTCCATTGTCCCCAACCTGTATCCTTCAGCTCCAGAGTTGGAATTTTTTCTCTAGTCCACAATAACCGGTATAATTCTGTTCTGATCTGTACTGTCACATGGGCGGAGCCAGTCTGCCCCAGCCCAGGACCTCCCATTTGACAGTAGAGAACCTAATTTGCGTAGTCCTTGTACCAGATTTATTGGGAATGTCTCTGAGTCTCCCATAGCTAGATCTAGGGACACTGCTGGACAACGGGTCCAATACTGATGTGTTCTGTCCGTGTTCTTGCAGGTGGTAGAAGCCGCCAATGGGACGACCAACGACTGCAGCTTCAACGCCACCGTGCTGCTGCAGGAGAGCATGGACTCGCGGCTGTACATCCTGTCCTTCCTGCCGTTCCTCATCCTCATGGTGTTCATCCGAAACCTCCGCTACCTGTCCGGCTTCTCCCTGCTCGCCAACGTGGCCATGCTGGGGAGCGTAGTCATGATATACCAGTTTATTGGAAGGGTGGGTATGGGTACATTTTTGGACTGTAGTGGACATGTGCCACCCATGTCATAATAGAGACCAGATGGCGGGGACGGCATTACCCGAGAGAATGAAGGGTCAGACATGTTGGATTTGAACACGCCTGACCCTTTTGTTCTCAAGTACATAAGCCATTGCCATACAATCACCAGATTTTACCTGCATTAAACTACTACCCCCATCAGGTAGGGTATGACACTTTCCTTTCTAGAATTCTCTCTATTACATTTACCTATAAAAAAAAATCATGTGAAAATGAGCAGAGAAGAGTCATATTTTACCTGAGATGAGTCAAGTTTACAGGCTGCAACTTGGGTTCTATATTATCTAGAAACATGATTCTGGTGTCATATTAAAAATAAGACCCTTAACTTTCAGAATGTATCTACATAACAGGAGATACAGACAGTTCTAGGGAAAAAAAAGGAATTGGCTCTTTATCTGCAGCTTACATTTCCAACTTTGTCTTTATCTGTCTGTGTCTCTGATTCTGTAACTCACAGAACCACAGTCATGGTGGGATCTAAAAGATGAGATTCTTGTGAAAATGAGCAGAGAAGAGTCATGTTGGCAACTTGGTCTCTGTAGTACCTGGAAACATGGTACTGGTGTCATATTAAAATAAGATTCTCATCTTTCAGAAGAACATGAGCAGAGAAGAGTCATATTTTACCTGAGATGAGTCAAGTTTACAGGCTGCAACCCTAATCTTTCAGAAGGCATCTACAGAACAGGAGATACAGACAGTTATAGAAAAAAAAGAAAGGAATTGGCTCTTTATCTGCAGCTCACATTTCCAACTTTGTCTTTACCTGTCTGTATCTCTGATTCTGTAGCTTGCAAAACCACAGTCCTAGTGGTAGATATAAAAGATTAGCTCCTTATCTTTAATTTGACACCAATACCTTTTTATTATTGGTGCTATATAACAGAAGATGGGGGCCCCTGATGTGATTCTCCTCCTGTAGCCCCTAAACTTGACTCCTCTTAGGTAAAATTTGACTCTTCTATGTTTTTTAGTCATTTTCACATGACTTCGGAGGACATTTTCTTTATAGATGTGACATAAAAGAGGCAATTTTAGAAAGGACATTACATCCCCTACCTGAGAGGGTAGTAGTTGAATGGAATAACATTTGGTGATGGGTTCCCCAGGTTCTGTCTGACCATACTCCTAGAGAACACATACAAATACATGGTCCGAAAAGAGGGGGAGAAAAAGAACAATCTAAATAAAAAATGGAACATAAGGTAAATTTCCCTTATTCTGTAGCGGTCTTGGAGAATCTACCTCCCGCTCTGTTGTATGACAGTAATAATTTGGAGGAATGCCATTCCCAGGAGTCAGGAACATTCCTGGATATTAGCATTAACCCCGTCTCGCACCACTCCCTTCCTCCATGAATTAAAATAAATAATTATTGGCTTTGTGTAAAACCCTTTCATTTTACCCCATTTCCAGCAGTCTGACTGATAGCCGGATAGTGACGCGCTCATCCCTTTAATGCTCGTGTTTTATGAGTGTGTGTGGTGTATTAATGATGACTTTCCTTATTCCAGGACATCCCCGATCCGACACATCTGTCCTACGCGGCCGGCTGGAGAACGTATCCCCTCTTCTTTGGGACCGCCATCTTTGCCTTTGAGGGCATTGGAGTGGTATGGCAATTACTTTAATTAATGATATTGTTAGGGGGAACCTGTCAGCAGCTTTTACCCCACTAAACAAGCAGCTCCACCCTCCCCCACTTACAGTATGAAATATCCCTCCTAAAATTCCTTCTTTTAAGTGAAATCTCACCTTTTTGAGTCCTGTATGGCCTCAGATGAGTCACTTTTTTACAAGCTGCAGGGAGAGCATTACTTCAAACTTCTCTATGTTTGGTTCTGTTGCACCCAGAAAAAGGCTTCCGGTATCATTTTAAAGATCAAAATGTCGTCTTTCAGGCTTGTCATTCTAAGAGCAACCTAATCAGAGATACCTGAGGTTAAAGAAAAAGGCAGGAAATGGATTTTTATCTTTTCAGTTTTTACATTTCCCACTATGGGGCAGATTTATCTATCTGTCTAAAAGTCAGAATATTCTTAGTTGCCCATGGCAACCAATCACAGGTCCACTTTAAAATATTCATGAGCACTGGGAAAATGAGCAGTAATTGGTTGCCATGGGCAACAAAGAATATTTTGACTTTTAGACCGCTTGATAAATCTGCCTCTATGTCTTTATCTGCCCGTATCTCTGGATCAGTGGATCACAGAACCACATTCCTCATGCTATTGAAAAGTTGAGATTCTTATGTTTAATATGGAACCAAAATTATGAAGGGAATTCAAAAAGACTGGCATTTAGAACACAGGTCGTAACGCTGCCAGTTCTGACTTGTAGACCAGATTGAAACTGGTGGAGTTTTTTGGGATAGTCTCTATAGTAAATATACCCCCTCCACACTGGGGCGCAGGTCTGAAAAGCCAGAAAAGCCGTAACGAATCTCCCTTTGGTACTAATGATGGGGAACTCTAAATTGACACTCCCTCTTCAGCCAACTTGACTCACCTCAGACAAAAGTGACTCTTCTCTGCTGATTTTCACATGACTTTACATAGTCTTTTTTTTTTTTTTTTTTTTTTTTTACATAGGTAAATAAGAGAGATTTTGGATAAAAGAGGGAATTGCAGGACAGACATTTCATTTCCTACCTGGGTTGTTGGGATAATGGGATAAAATCTGGTGACCTGTCCCTTTAAATTTCTCTTTATTTTACCAGTTATAAGGGATCCCTGTTATTGCCATAAAAAAATAAAAGGATATAAGGCAGCGCTTTAACTACTTATCATTGAAACATGAGACTAGAAGTCTAGTAAGAGAAAGGATTAGCCACATATTATTATATGACACGACCAATGACACGTTATAGGGATAGTGTATATAGGGATATAGGAATTCCTCCCATTCCTGCTCTCCTTGTTACTGACAGACGTCTGGGGTTCTTGTTCTGACACCTTACACATTGAGCCTGTAGGTAGAGTACGTGGGGGGATTATGTTACCCCCGCTGGCCCGGGCGGGTGCTCGCTCCCAGCCAGTAATTACAGGTTAGTCCTACATCTCCTCATATCGGTGTCAGTCTGCAGCCTGTGGCCACCGAGTCGCCCCCCTGTGGAGCGTCGCTCATTTCCTCGGAGCCTCCTTATATCGTGCAGGAACGTCTTATTACCTCATATTACAGATGTGGCCGCCCCAGGGTGACAGCATGGCCGGGAGGGGGGGGGGGTCACCTCTATGCTGTCCACAAATTGCCCAAATCTGACAAGAGCTGTAGGAGCTGTTGCCTTTTCTTGCTGTAGGACTTGTGTTTGGTAGGGATCATACATGTAGTGGTATTTACTACTTACCCAATGTGGAGGTAAGGAAGTAAGTGATATTATAGGGTCCACGCTACTCACTGCTGCCATAAAGTGAGACTGTGTTCCGCTTCTAGAAGACACAAAAGGGAAATCTGAACTTTCTCTTGATATTGAGGGACAACTGCTGGATTTTTAATGAAAAAACTTGGAATCACCAATATTGTTAGGGATTTACTCGGGGCACTTTTCACCATAAGGAAAAAAGTGCAACTGGAGTGGGTTCCACGTCAGCAGGGACCCCTATAAGTAAGGAAGCAAGTGCAGTGGTAGTAGTCTGTGTGTAACTCAACAACTATCCTGCTGTATATACAGTATGTGCACAGTACTATTACTCCTATTATGTATATGTGGTCACAGTACTACTACTCCTATTATGTATATGTGGTCACAGTACTACTACTCCTATCCTGTATATATGGGCACATCACAGTACTACTACTCCTATCCTACATATATGGGCACAGCACAGTACTACTACTCCTATCCTGTATAAATGGGCACAGCACAGTACTACTAGTCCTATCCTGTATATATGGGCACAGCACACTACTACTACTCCTATCCTGTATATACACTCACCGGCCACTTTATTAGGTACACCATGCTAGTAACGGGTTGGACCCCTTTTTGTCTTCAGAACTGCCTCAATTCTTCGTGGCATAGATTCAACAAGGTGCTGGAAGCTCCTCAGAGATTTTGGTCCATATTGACATGATGGCATCACACAGTTGCCGCAGATTTGTCGGCTGCACATTCATGATGCGAATCTCCCGTTCCACCACATCCCAAAGATGCTCTATTGGATTGAGATCTGGTGACTGTGGAGGCCATTTGAGTACAGTGACCTCATTGTCATGTTCAAGAAACCAGTCTGAGATGATTCCAGCTTTATGACATGGCGCATTATCCTGCTGAAAGTAGCCATCAGATGTTACAGGGTACATTGTGGTCATAAAGGGATGGACATAGTCAGCAACAATACTCAGGTAGGCTGTGGTGTTGCAACGTTGCTCAATTGGTACCAAGGGGCCCAAAGAGTGCCAAGAAAATATTCCCCACACCATGACACCACCACCACCAGCCTGAACCGTTGATACATGCCAGGATGGATCCATGCTTTCATGTTATTGACGCCAAATTCTGAGCCTACCATCCGAATGTCGCAGCAGAAATCGAGACTCATCAGACCAGGCAACGTTTTTCCAATCTTCTACTGTCCAATTTCGATGAGCTTGTGCAAATTGTAGCCTCAGTTTCCTGTTCTTAGCTGAAAGGAGTGGCACCCGGTGTGGTCTTCTGCTGCTGTAGCCCATCTGCCTCAAAGTTCGACGTACTGTGCGTTCAGAGATGCTCTTCTGCCTACCTTGGTTGTAACGGGTGGCGATTTGAGTCACTGTTGCCTTTCTATCAGCTCGAACCAGTCTGCCCATTCTCCTCTGACCTCTGGCATCAACAAGGCATTTCCGCCCACAGAACTGCCGCTCACTGGATGTTTTTTCTTTTTCGGACCATTCTCTGTAAACCCTAGAGATGGTTGTGCGTGAAAATCCCAGTAGATTAGCAGTTTCTGAAATACTCAGACCAGCCCTTCTGGCACCAACAACCATGCCACGTTCAAAGGCATCAAATCACCTTTCTTCCCCATACTGATGCTCGGTTTGAACTGCAGGAGATTGTCTTGACCATGTCTACATGCCTAAATGCACTGAGTTGCCGCCATGTGATTGGCTGATTAGAAATTAAGTGTTAACGAGCAGTTGGACAGGTGTACCTAATAAAGTGGCCGGTGAGTGTATATCTGCACAGCACAGTACTACGACTCCTATCCTGTATATATATCTGCACAGCACAGTACTACCACTCCTATCCTGTATATATATCTGCACAGCACAGTACTACGACTCCTATCCTGTATATATGGACACAGCACAGTACTACGACTCCTATCCTGTATATATGGACACAGCACAGTACTACCACTCCTATCCTGTATATATATCTGCACACTACTACGACTCCTATACTGTATATATATATCTGCACAACACAGTACTACAACTTCTATCCTGTATTTATCTGCGGAACAATATGGGTGGCCCATACTGATAGTTCTGAGACCACAAATATTCCATCTTTACAGTGATTGGTATTGTGCCATTTTCGTCCCTCTCGTTTGCAGGGCTCTTCTCTAGATTGAGGGGTAAAGGACAGATATTATACTGGGGACAATGTCACTTTCTATACACTGAGTGGGGTCTGTATACAGGGGGCACGTCCCATAATACCCAGCGTCACCTGCTATCGCACAACTTCAAAGCGATCTCCATGGTACAATCCGGTTCCTGTCATTTAGCTGCGTTTCCCACGTCCTTGGCCTGACGGGACCCCTTCCTGACAGCGCTGACAATGGTCTTTTATACACAATGCACTTGTAGCTGAGCTATCACTTTCCGTCAGGACTCCTCTTTGTTGTGCAGCCAGTCACGGTACAGATTACCGTAATCGCGTTGGGTACACGGTGCAGAGAATGGGATCATGTTACCTGTAATATGGGGTTTAGCCAACAAAGATATTCAGACAATTAAAGGTTTAGGTGCGAGTCAGAGGCTCTAATACATCCGTAATTACCGCGCATCAAAGGGGCCCGTCTTATGGAGGTTACAGGAATTGGCCTGTTTCCGCTTCAAATTCAAGAATATCCCTGTAAAGGAAATCCCCCATCAAAATCCATCATGATAAATCAGGGACATTACTAATAGATCCATGTTGGAAGGAGAGAGCCACAGCACCGAGGAGTAAAATGCGAAGAAGTCTTTATTGGTGCATCATCCAGGCATAAAAGAGCAACGTTTCCATTCTAATGCGAATCTTTTTCAAGCATGCTCGGTGCTGTGGCTCTCTCCTTCCAATACGCCGTATTTGAAGTTTTGAACGCCTGAACTTCTGGCTGCGAGCACCAACCCCTAAGAGGGATTAATGTGGATTGCTGTCCCCTTTCTCTACTTTCTATTACTCATAGATCCAGGCATCGGGACTGTGGTAATCTTCTTATATCTGTTATCCATGGACTCCTTCCTTCTAACATCAACAATTACCGGTAAGATTATTCTAATGAGCTACAAGGGCTATGGGGGTGTTACAGAAGCCTTTTGTGCTCTGGCTTCACAGGGTGTTACACTGTTCAGCAGCACTTCTCAGTCTCCCCCCTCCTCCCTGCACTTCCATGAGAATGTAACAGCCTGTGAATCTCCATAACACGCTCCACAACATAGTCATAGCACATATTCCTTCTGGCTCATTAGCATAATGATAATGGTAAATTAGCTCTCATTATCTTGCACCAGGCATGTGAGAGCGAAGCTGCAGTTGCGTCACATGGCCACTACACAGGGTATATACTGCCATCAGCTAAACCTGCAGAACACTCTATCCCTGAGCTGTATAATGTGTTCTTTCATTTTCATGATGCTGTTTATTCACCTGTGTTGTATAACAAACCTCCTAGGCCTTCACAAAACCGTTTTAGTTTTTCCAAGAGTAAATTGTTTTTTTTTTTTAACTAATGTTCTCTAACAAACCTGTGAGGCCTTCACAAAGCGACTTAGTTATACTGAGAATAAATTTGTTTTGGTGATTTTGTTTGTTCATTGATGTTCTCTAATGAACTTCTGACGCCTTCACAAAATTTCAGTAGTGAACTTTTGAGGCTTTCACAAAACAGCTGTAGTGATACTGCGAGTAAATACTTTTTTATGATGGCGTTTGTTCACTTCATGGGGCTCATTTACTAAGTGCGCGGACCGCACTTTTGTCGGACATCCTGACGATTTCCATTGTGCACCACTGGGACAGGGATTTAAAAGGGGTTTTTGGCGACAGAATTGGAGGGGGGGGGCGGCCGTCGGATGATCCGACTGATTCGGACTAAGCGCGGCGAAATTTAACTTCTAAATTGTGTCGTAAGCCAAGCACTTACATGCACTGGCAGGAAGATGGTGAACTCCAGGGGACCTGAACGAAGAAGCGACAGATGCAGGATATCGGGCGCACGATCTTAGTGAATCACGGCACATTGCATTCCGGACGGACAATGCACTTTAGGGAATTCCGAGGGATCGGGTAAGTAAATGTGCCCCAATGTTCTCTAACAAACCAGTGAGGCCTTCACATTACAGCTGTAGTTATACTGAGCCTTAATAATAATAATTATTATTATTATTATTTATTCACTAATGTTCTGTAACAAACTTCTGAGGCCTTCCCAAATCGGCTATGTTAGGCCTCATTCACACGGCCGTATGGGGGGCGTATATACGACGACGGGAGCGGTACAGTGTCGCACACGGGCGGCGCCATACCATTCTGTAGCCGTGAAAAGATAGGACGCCGTGGGCCATATATCCCTATAGGCTCCTCTCCCGGGCGCTGACCTGTGCCCGCCGTGCTATGGTATGGCTGAATGTAGCCTTATACTGAGAATAAATTTGTTTTGTGATTCTGTTTGTTCACTGATGTTCTCTAATAAACTTCTGCAGCCTTCACCAAACAGCTGTACTTATACCGAGTGTAAATTGGTTTTCATGATGCTGTTGGTTAAGTATAAGAGCGATCTGCAAGTCACAATAGAGAGGCGGAGAAGTTTGCTCGCTAGTAAATACCAGAGCACATCTATAATTGGCCGCTCTTCACTAGATGAGACTGGAGATTGAATTCTGATTGAATTCCATATGAATGACTCGTCCCCGAAATTACTGAGCCTTATTTCCATACATAGGGATATGCCGAGTACTTACTATCATTACACAGGACTTGTAGCGAGGGGAAATTGCAGGCACTAATGATAGATCTTTGGCATAAAATAATAATAAAATGTACAAACCTTTTAAATAAGAGACGACCGATTGCACCTCTCCTGCGAGGACGGGCAAGAGACACATTAGAAATCAGATTCCCAAAATTTTGTTCATCCTTATCCTGGTGGCAATGATTAAATACTCCACCAGAGGGCAGATGTCGAGGAAATGTAATGTCATCATTAATCACTTATTATTCCCCGCTACTTATTGAGAATACTTGCATCCTCAGCTCCGGCCAGAGAATGAAGAATATTCTCTGGTCTCTGTGATTTACTGCTAATCCTCAGCTGATGCAGAATGTGGTACAGGAAACAATCTGCACACTTCATTTACACTAGGTCCTTTTAGACTTGTCTCCTGTCTTATCAGTCTCTCAGGTTGTGGTTGTTCCTCCATACTTTACACTGCAGCCTGCTAAACCTACTGAAGGATGTGCTACAGGGGGCCGGCAGGCTATTCACTACAGGGGGCCGTCAGGCTATTCACTACAGGGGGCCGTCAGGCTATACACTGCAGGGGGCCGGCTGGCCGGATATATACTACAGGGGGCCGGCTGGCCATACACTGCAGGGGGCCGGCTGGCCGGATATATACTACAGGGGGCTGGCAGGATATATACTACAGGGGCTGCATATATACTGGGGAGGCTGTGCCAATGCATTTCCCACCCTCGGCTTATACTCGAGTCAATAGGTTTTTCCAGTTTTCCAGTGTGTATATCCGGGATATAACTTCTGATTTTCGGTAGTAGTGTCCAGCAGCATTGTATTCCCCTCTCCTCATGGTGAACTCATGCACACTCAGCACATTTAATAAAGACACTTGGTTGTCCATGTGATTACATGACTATATAACCATATATATAACAGACCTATAACATTACTGATGCTCAACAGTGGCATCCGGCAGCATTTCATTTCCCTCTCCCCATTGAGAACACCTGCACACTTGGCAAATTAATTAAAGGCATCTGGTTGTCCGCTTGATGTTTAACCTACACAACTATATACAGTAGGCCTATAACATCCCTGACCCTTGGCAGATGTGTTTAGCACATTTTATTCCCTTCCCATAGAGACACATGCACACTTGGCAAATCTAATGAAGGCACTTGGTTTTCCATGTGATACATAACTTATAAAACGTATTTAAGTATATATAACAGATCTATCAGCATTTTATTCTCTTTTTTTTAAATGCATAGGAGATGGAAATAAAGACAGGATAAAGATTCAATCACGGGGTATTAAAGGATCAATATATTCTCTGTCCACAAAAGTCTACATGCAAGGGGCCCCTTTAGGACAAGGGGCCCTGGGCATATGCCCATTTTGCCCACCCCTAATGCCGGCCCTGACTATATATAACGGACCTATAGCATCTCTAAAACTCAACACCAGCATTTTAGTACCCTCTCCCCATTGAGAGCACATGCACACTCGGCACATATTTAGAAGGCCCTGATAAGCCAGCAGAATCTGTAGGAGTTCCTAGACATCTGCTCTTTGTCTATTTAGTTTGACGCCTCTATATTAGGAGCCTTGATCTTAGGACAGGTCTAATAATTCTGGGTGCGATAGGTTAATGCTGAGGATCACCTGATGAGATTTTCCAGGTCTATACAGAGGGCGGGTGTCCCTCTAGGGGGCTTATAGGCAGGTCAGCATTTTGGGCATTACAAGCCTAAACACATGCAGTCATTTAGTGATCTGTACAACAAAGCTAATTGTATGTTAATTACCAAAATCCCAAAATTGTGCAGGTCAGCGGCCCTGGAGCAGAGAGCTGACAGCCCTTCTAGAGGAATGTTACCCTGGGTGGTGATAAATGAAGAATATTCTATGAACTACTGATGAAGTATAACACTGTGTTCACACCTGGAGCCTCTTACCTAAAACTTTCCCTATTTTATTTTTCGCTTGTCCAGGTCTTGCCCTTAGAGAATAAGATGAAGATCCCGCATCAGTTTCCAGCGGTCTTGTATGTCGGCATGGGATTCGTCACCATTCTCTACATCAGTATGGGGACGCTTGGATACTTGCGGTTCGGCGCGGATATCCGACCCAGTATAACGTTAAATTTACCCAATTGCTGGTGAGTATCAATAAGTGAGAACCCCCAATCCCTTCATCAGTGGGGTCCCAGTAATTGCACCCCCCACTGATCAGATAGTTATACCAAACCAACTTAGAACAACCCCTTTAATGCCTATTCCCTAAAGCCTCATGTCAGTGACATCATGCATATGATGTGAACAAGTCTTCAAGGCAACTTTGTACCAGATTTTACCCCATTAAACAATGGCACCCACAGGTGGGGGATGAAATACCTTTTCCGGAATTCCCATTATTATGTGAAATCTTACCCATTTACCTAAATTTAAATAAAAAAAAACAAAAAACTTCTCCAACGTCATGTGAATATGTGCAGAGAAGAGTCATATATTTGAGATGAGTCAAATTAAGAGGCTGCAGGGGAAGTGTCAACGCAGACACCCCAATCTTCTGTTCTATAGCTCCTAGGAAATTTTGGTCTCATATTAAAGATAAGAATCTCATCTTTCAGATTGCATCAGGTCTGTGGTTCTGTTATCTACAGAACCGGAGATACAGGAAGTTAGAAAAAGGTGGCAATCGGATCTTTATCTGCAGCTCACATTTCCAACTATGGGGCTCATTTACTAAGGGCCCCGCGGACCGCACTTTCGCCGGACATCCTGACGATTTCCGTTTTGCGCCGCTGGGACAGGGTTTTAAAAGGGGTTTTTGGCGCATGCGATCGGATTTTGGCGCAATAGCGCTGGCTTTCATGCCACACAAATCGGTGGCGGGCCATTGGACGATTCGGCAGATTCGGGCAAACCACGGGATTTAACTTAAAAATTTTGTCACAAGCCCTAGCACTTACATGCACCAGGAAGTAGAAGGCGAACTCCGGCGGACCTGATCAGGGGAAGCGACACATGCAGGATATCGGATGCACGATCTTTATGAATCGCGGCAGAATTCATCCGGGTCGGACATTCTGGATCAGGGATCGCGCAGGGACGGGGTAAGTAAGTGTGCCCCTATGTCTTTAACCTCAATACTGATTTGAAAGATGAGATTCTTGTATGACTTCATGTTGCTGTTTACTATAAAAGCAAAGATGGCCCCCTGCAGCCTATAAATTTGACTCATCTGAGGGAAAATATGACTCTTCTCTGCACATTTTCACATTACTTTGCATCAGATTTTTTTTATAGGCAAACTGGTAAGAATTCACATAGAGGAGAGAGGACATTTTCATCCCGTACCTGAAGGGGTTCTAGTTCACTGTGGTAAATTCTGGTGACTGGTTCCGTTTATTCAGCAGAATGTTCTGAATGATACACAATGAAATGACGTCTCTTCTCACTCCTCCCCATTCTCTCTTCCACAGGTTGTATCAGTCGGTGAAATTGCTTTACTCCTTGGGAATATTCATCTCCTTCGCGTTACAGTTCTATGTGGCCGCAGAGATCATAGTCCCCTCGGCCACCTCCCGAGTTGGTGAACGCTGGGTGCTGCTGGTGGACCTCTCTGTCAGGGCTGCTCTAGTCTGTATCACATGTAAGTTTGGCTTTCACTATATATATTAGCTTCTAGCGGGTGTTCACTCTAGAGACAGAATGAATACTGCCCAGGGCCCTCCTTCTATAGGTCTGTGCCCTGCAAGTCCCATAGAAGTGAATGGCTGAGGATGCGCTTCAGTGCCACATGGCGCACCCAGAAAAGGGTTCTAATTTTTCAGGGGCCCCAAGTAAATAAAAGCTATAAACCTGATCGATCATGGTAAAGTACATTATTAGTTGCAGCTAAAATGTATAATTAGTTTTCCACCCAGAATACATGAGATGGGCGGGGCCAGGATTTCCGTTCCACCATAGAACCACCCACCTGACAGTAGATTTCAATCCATAAAAAAAAAATTCCATGTTCTTTTTAATGAGGGTTATTCAAAACACCCAAACTGCTTCTTTTTTTGTGATTGGGGTGGGCGGGGCCCTTTCTTGTGATTGGGGTGGGCAGGGCCCTTTCTTGTGATTGGACGGGGCGGGGGGCCCTTTCTTGTGATTGCAGGGGGCGGGGGGCCCTTTCTTGTGATTGGAGGGGGGCGGGGGGCCCTTTCTTGTGATTGGAGGGCCGAGGGCGGGGGGCCCTTTCTTGTGATTGGAGGGGGCGGGGGGCCCTTTCTTGTGATCGCTGGGGGTCCCAGAAGTCAGACCCTCCCTAATCACCTTGTTATCCAATCTCCTGTGGACCTGTCACCAGGTTTTACCTCACTAAACTATTAGTCTCCTCTGATACATGGAGTGTCCATTCTAGAATTCCTTCTTTTATGTGAAATCTCACCCAATTGACTATAAAAAAAAAATCTCCCCGTGGAGTCAGGTAAACATGACTCTTCTCATCCCATTTTCACATGAGATGAGTCAAGTTTAGTGGTTGCAGGAGTAGTGTCACTTGAGCCTCTATCATTGGTTCTATGAAACCTAGAAACAAGTTTTTTTTGTGTCATAATAAAGATAAGAATCTCATCTTTCACAGCTTGTGGTTCTGTGCGCTACAGAACTAGACATACAGGAAGTTAAAAAATAGACATGAACTGGATCTTTATCTGCAGGTCACATCCTAGCATGTGTTTAGCTGCCTGTATCTTGGGTTTTGTAGCTCACATAAGCTTCATGTCATCTGAAAGATAAGATCTTTATCTTTAATATGACACGCCAGATTGTTTCTAGGCACTGTACAACAGAAGTCACACTACCCCTACAATCACTTAACATGACTCATCTCATGTGAAAATGAGGTGAAAAGAGTCATATTTACCTGACATTGGGGGAGATAGTTTTATAGGTAAACGGGTGAGATTTTACCTATACCGTAAATATGCTCAAGTATAAGCCGACTTTTTCCGCACAAAAAATGTGCTGAAAAACACTAACCCGGCTTATACTCGAGTGAATGCAAAAAAAAAAAAAAAAAAAACCCTCTTTACTCACCTTTCCGACGCCCCCCGCAGGTTCTCTTCTGTCTTCAGCTCCAGCTTCGGGACCCTGCCCCCTAGTATAAAGCCGGTTACTGGCTTTATACTAGGGGGCAGACACTGGCTATAGACTAGGGGGCAGGTGGCTGCTGGCTATAGACTAGGGGGCAGGTGGCTGCTGGCTATAGACTAGGGGGCAGGTGGGGCTTGGGTGTGGGTGGGGGGGGGTGCGCTGGCTATAGACTAGGGGGCAGGTGGCTGCTGGCTATAGACTAGGGGGCAGGTGGCTGCTGGCTATAGACTAGGGGGCAGGTGGCTGCTGGCTATAGACTAGGGGGCAGGCGGCTGCTGGCTATATACTAGGGGGCAGGCGGCTGCTGGCTTTATACTAGGGGGCAGGCGGCTGCTGGCTATAGACTAGGGGGCAGGCGGCTGCTGGCTATAGACTAGGGGGCAGGCGGCTGCTGCCTATAGACTAGGGGGCAGGCGGCTGCTGCCTATAGACTGGGGGGCAGGCGGCTGCTGCCTATAGACTGGGGGGGCTGTGACCAGTGCATTTTCCACCCTCGGCTTATACTCGAGTATATACGGTAAGTAAAGAAATCTAGGAAGGACATTTCATACCCTTTCTGAGGGGAGGACTAGTTTGGTGGGATAATACCTGGTGACAGGTCCTCCTTAAATAGTTGGTACAACCTCTTTAAGAAATATAGCAGTGCTGAAATAATGGAGTGGACGTGTTCCAGATCTGGGATGGGCATTTACACCACAAGTCCTATTATGGTTATGGGAGACCCCTCCAGATCAGGACATCCTTCGCTTCTCGCAGGGCAAAGATCAGGGAATGCCATTTATTTTGTATTCCGGCCTCACTAAGTGACTCTATATCATAGTTATTATTTTTAATGCATCCTCTTATATGACCGGTTAATATAGTATATACGTCTCTCCCTGCGCCTGGCAGTGCTGTGCCCTTTTCCCTCCGACCTCCTCACCCTGCCTAATCCTCAGCCGCCTCTTCCTAAGAGCAGCGTGATTGCCCTAATTTGCCGTACACCACGAGCACCCACCATAGCTGCCCATGCAGAGAATGATATTATTTGACAGGTCAAAATTCAATGGACGTGGGGGAAACCTATGAATATTTTACTCCTGTTCTGCTGTTCGTGAAATGCAAGAGAATGAGAAAATTAGAGACGTCTCCTATCGCCGCCACAACATCGGGCAACAAGGGTCTCGCTGGTTCTTAACCCTTAGGCTTCCTGTGTGACATCCTTTTTCCATACCTCTGTTAATCTTCCTGGTAGTATATAGAAGAGTTGGCACAGCTGGGCATTAGAATGAATGATATGTCTTCTATGCTATGCCTTCAAGTCCTGGGAAAAATTGGGTAAAAATGTAATTAAAAATCATTTTTTTTTTGCCCTGGGGTGAATAGTCCCTTATCAAGGAGTCTGGTAGGAGGGTGAAGCCAGGTGTTAACTCTTTAGATGCCATGGTGACCGTAGCTTCTATATGAGTTCCTCTATAGTGTACTTACCTCTGCCTCCACTCTATAGGGGGATCCCTCTCCCATTCCTTGTCCCTAGGGGCACAGGTCATGGCTGTATGCAGCACTCCATAATAGTACTCAATCCTTCACTGGTCTACGAGAGCTTACACTTCTATATCCTGCTACCATATGCAGGCCCCCAAATATGTCCTCCTCGTTTTCATAGCAGCCGCTGATTTTAGTAAAAATCACTGATTTATGTTTTAAGGATATTTACCACCAGGATGAAGGACTGTAAACCAAGCACACTGACATACTGATGTGTGCCCCCTATGGCAGGATCTGCTCTTATTTTAGCTTCTTATACCTTTGTTTTAAGAGATAAAGGCTTTAAAAGTTATGCAGATTAGCCATTAACACCTATGAAGTCTGGAGCCCCTGAGGCTCATTTGCATAACTGTAAAAGCCTTTAAAAAAACACCGGGCATAGAAAGCAAAATGAAGAAGAGATCCTGGCAGAGGGGGTGCAGGCCAGTATGTCAGTGTGCTGGGTTTACAATCCTTCATCCTGGTGGTAGATGTCCTTTAACTACTGCAACAAAAGTAAATTAAATTAAAAACTACAACTTGTCCAGCAAAAAACAAGCCCAAACACAGCCTTATTGCTATAATAATAAGCTAATCACGAATCAAGCAATTTGGAGACGTGAGAACTTTTTTTTTTTTTCTTTAAAAAACATTACACAAATTTAATGTTTCCAGAATTGTCCTGACCCGGTGAATAACGTTATCCTGTTAGATACATTAAAAAGCATCAATATAAATTTTTTCCCCCTCATTTCTCCTTGAAAATTAATGATTTAAATAAATTCAACTAAACCCTCAAAAAAACAAGCCCCAATAAAGCTATAATGACTGAATAACTGTAGTTATGTAAAGGTGAGGGTGAAAAAAGGACAAAAAGTGTTTAGGTTTTGTAGCCCTTAACATACTGTAAAGGCTGAGAATCAGCTTGGATACACAGAGGGTTAACCTGACCTAAAATATGCAGTTTTTCATCACGGCTCTTCGGGTCCTGTATATTCATGGAGTGACAGGTCCTATGTATAGATAATGGAGGAGACACATATGAAAAGCTTTCTTATTGATGCACTGGAGCCGGAGATTCCCAAAGGAGATTCTATGGAATTAATGGAAATCCTGGATGAGGGGGTGGCGGCTCCCTACCACTTTACTCCTTCTCCATACTTTGTCCGTAGGGGCACAGGTCACGGCTGTACGCAGCGCTCCAAAAAGCTCAATCGTACGCTGGTCTATGAGATGAAAAACCTCTATATCCTGCTGCCATATCCAGTATGGAGACCAGCGGTGTAGTACTGCAGAGTATACAGGCAAGGATGCTCTCCTGCTACACATTGCCCTGCTATGCATGGGCTTCTCTCACTGTTCAGCTTCGTAGCTCCTCACACAGACCATTAGAAGAGGGTTAGGATGTCTCTGTAACCTACAGCCCGATCCTCTATTTTCCTAGGATTCTGCCTGTCCTGACCTTGACTTGTTATACGACTGCCTGTCTGAATCTTGTTCTTGACCTGTTACTCACCAGTGATGTCTCTGGTTAGTTCTAATTAAGAACCTACAGTGCCTAACCTGACCTTAAGCCCAATCCTATTGTCTCTGCCTGCCCTGACCACTACTTGTTTTACAGCTGTCTCTATGAATCTTGTTCTGGATCTGCTGCTGGCCCTGACCTACATGCTTAATCTTTGCTTGTCCTGACCTTGACATATTCTACGACTGTGTCGATGACTCTTCTGCCGTCCTTGTACTACCCCCGATCTTTTACTTTCCTAGGACTCTGTCTGTCCTGACCTCGACTTGTTCTATGACTGCCTCTATGAATATTTCTCTGGACCTGCTACCGGCCCTCACTCCTTGAGTTTCCTAGGACTATGCCTGTCCTGACCTTGACTACCCCTCTATCTCTTGTTCTCTACCTGTCCGCTTTTACCTACAGTCCGTAGTTTCCTAGGACTCTTCCTCTTTTGACCTCGGCTTGTTCTAGGACTGCATCTATGAATCTTGTTCTGGACCTCATGCCGGCCCTGACTTACAACCCCATCCTTCACTTTGCTAGGACTCTGCCTGTCCCGACCTTAACTTGTTCTATGACTATAGCTCTATATCTTGTTCTGGACCTTCTATTTATCTGTTCTGACTCTTGTCCCGACTATAAATCTCTGCTGCTTGCCCTACCCTACTGCCGGATCTTTGACCTACCTAGAACTCTGATTTTTATGACCTTGACTTTATGACTTGCTCTTTGTGATTTTCTTCCCAACTTTCTCTCCTTGAGATTGACACCACTTGAGCTACCTATATCAGCTACCACCTATACCTGGACTGTGCAGTTAGGTAGCGGCCTGGTTATCCTGTTACAGCAAAGTTCAGAAGGATGTGTAGGGATGAAAGGGTGAATACCGAAAGGGGCCCTTACATGGGAGTAGCCCAAATCCAAACAGTTTAAAGGATATCTACCACCAGGATGAAAGACTGTATGCAAATGAGACTGAGGGGCTCCAGGCTCCATTAACACCTATGGAGCCCGGAGCCCGTCAGGCTCATTTGCATAAAGTACTCTTTTCTGGTGTTAGATGCCTTCTAAAGGAAATCTAACATCAAAATCAAGCATGATAAACCAGGTACAGGCTACATTCGCTCTACTGTATGCTCACCCGGCACAGCCATTCAAATGGGGAGAGATAGAACACCTTCTATCTTTTTCCCGTGTAAAGTGCGGTACTGTGCCACACGTGTGCCGCTGGGTTCCTATAGATGTCTATGGGAACATATATACGGGCACAAGCTTGTGGCTGTATATCCCTCCCCACGACGGCAATGTAAATGGGGCCCAACTCATAGATTCATAACTTTTAAAATTATGCTAATGAGTCAGAGGGGCTACACTGTTGGTAGGTGTCCTTTTAAGTGGCAAAGAGGGTCCACAACACAGTTAACTGTAAGTGGATTTTTCGATAGAATTTGGTGTCTCGCAGTAGAGCCGCACTAAAGTCTGACTACATACAGCTGACGGACAGTAGGATAAAATCGGCCATGTTGGATTCAGAAAGAACGGCGTATGGCTGCAGGATCAGACTGCGCAGGATTTGTTTGTAGTCTGTTACCATGGTGACTCCTAATCTTGGTTAAAAAAAAAATGGATCCTAATGTTTGTAAAATTGTGTCATTATTTTCTTTATTTTAGAAGCATGTACAATCAGTGTTCTACTGTGTCTGTGTCACTCAGGGGGCTGGAAAAGCTGGGTTAATACTCACTCTACCGTCTCAGACTCGCATAGATTTGGTTTAAAGATTTGTCCTCTTATTCTGTTATTTTGGATAATCCCGACAAACCCTCGGCACATCATTGTGCATTATTTTTCATTAGCGATCTGTCACCTGCTACCAGGAGAACGCGACGCGCTTTACTGAATATCGTCAATGGGGGTTTTTTTTTTTAGGTCGTATGTAAAACCCCTGAAGGACACTGCATAGCAGAAGTTTCTTTCGCATACTCTATGAATTATTGTATCGGATATAGAGAACAATTCCCAGAATCCAGCCGACCTCTGAACCTTCCACATATAACCTCCTTCCCGGTGTCAGAACTTCACTTAATCCCATTACGAGTCTGTCAGGGTTGATGGGTAAATGAGATGCAGGCACCACGCGTCGCTCTCCTTGCCTCTTGCCTTGTCACTTCCCATAGAGCGAGTCTTCCATTATTGTATTGATTTCTGCCTTTCTTCGTCTTTTTTTTCCCCCCTTTCCACTTTACTTTCGGACACCTCTTTATTTCATCACGGGCTTCGCATTAATCTTGATATTGCCGTTCAAAGTAGACGTTTTCCTGGTAAATATTCATAAATCTGCGCCTATAGAATCATGGCGGATGGACCCGTTGACTTTGAGAAACGCTTCGGCAACATCTTGAAGAAGTTTCTCAGAAATTTGCAAAAGCCTGATAAAACATAATTTATAATAGTCACTTTAACAATTGTTGGCCACTCCCATAGCGCCAGGTCCAGGGTCTTCAGTGATTTGGTCCAATCATGTGACCAGTGCAGCAGAATCTACTGAGTTCAATACTATAGCCAGTGATTGGCTGTAGCAATCACATGACACCGTCAAAATGCAATCCCTGAAAATCTGAATGCAGTGTCATGTGATTGCTACAGCCAATCACCGGCTAGAGAGGAGACCTCAGTCATGTGACCGGTGCAGCAGAATCTACTGAAGTCAATACTGCAGCCAGTGATTGGCTGTAGCAATCACATGACACCGTCAAAATCCAATCCCTGAATATATGAATACAGTGTCAGGTGATTGCTACAGCCAATCACCGGCTACAGCGGAGGTTTCATGTGCAGCAAATTCTACTGAGGTCACCACTCCAGCCAGTGATTGGCTGTAGCAATCACATGACACTGTATTCAGACCTTCGGGGAATGGATTTTGATGGTGTTATGTGATTGCTGCATCCAATCCCTGGCAGGAGCAGTGACCTCAGTAGATTCTGATGAAGTGATCAAATCGCCATCACGGAAGACTGTATTGGGGGTTGCAGACGATTGTTAAGGTTTTTCTGGCTGTCTCTGTCCAAATCCAATCCATAAAGGTCTGGACAATTGTCCACCAATCCCATGCCGCCAGGTCCCCCGATTTTTTGTTTTCTGCCCTTCAGTGATGTTGATTTGGCACAGTCATGTGACCGCTTCAGCTGAGATCACCTCTGCAGCTGGTGATTGGCTGTAGCAATCACATGACCCTGTCATTATCCAATCCCTGTAGGCCAAGATACAGAGACAAATGGAAAAAAACAAGAAGTGCTATTGAATTGCCTCTCATTTTATTATATTTTGGAGCTTTAACAAATATTTTAAGAGATTCAACACTTAACACCATTTTATTTTATTTGTATGCAAAGTTTCAACCTTGCCCGCTCCCTTTATATAACCGAAAAGAGAGGCGATGACGCTAGACAATCCCAAAAGAAAGTTGTAGACAATAGGCTCCATAGCTCCCTCTCCTGGTGTCTGTGGGTGGATCATTTATTTGAAGAGGAGCCGTATCAAAAAATGGAGCTCAGGCTCCTATAAATATGTATGCAGGTAGAAAAGACCGGCAGTGCTGAGTGTGCATGTACCTCCGTCCCGAGGCATTACCTGATTGCACAGCTTTATTAGAAGAGTCTTCTCCATTACTTGTCCAGGCAGTGACCGCAGCAGCCTCTATCCATTAGGTACTGACCGGATTACCCCTCCTCGTGCACAACCTGGTAATCCACTTCACTTGATTACATGCAGCCTCCCGCTGGGACTTTTCGATTATGAGAAGCCGGAGACTTCACTTGTTTTATTTTTTGGGGGCTTTATCTTTGTATTGTGCATTTACTTTTGCTTTGCTTTTTTATATTCTTGGTTTTTACTTAGGTTTTATTTTTTTAAGCAAAATTAAGTGTTTTTATATTTTTTTTTTATATGATTTTTTATTAAAAAAAAACTTCTCTTAACATTTATAGGAATCTGGAGTCAAGTCTTTGTCATTTCATTAAAGCTGCAGTCAAAACGTTCAACCCATCCCTCACCAGTCCACACGGGCGCCTATTGTGCCACATTAATCAAATCTGTTTGCAGAAGGAGATTTTCTGGGATTTAAACAAAAAAAAAACCCCTGTTTATTATTAATACATATATATGTATATACTCGAGTATAAGCAGACCCGAGTATAAGCCGAGACCCCTAATTTTACCACCAAAAACTGGGAAAAACTATTGACTCGAGTATAAGCCGAGGGTGGGAAATGCATTGGTCACAAACCCCCCCAGTATATAGCCAGAAAATCCCCTGTAGTATATAGCCAGCCAGCTCCCAGTAGTATATAGCCAGCCTGCCCCGTTGTAGTGTACAGCCAGCCAGCCCCCATGCAGTGTACAGCCAGCCAGCCCCATGCAATTGGTACAGCCAGCCAGGCACCCCATGCAGCTGTACGCAGCCAGCCCCCTGCAGTGTACAGCCAGCCAGCCCCCATGCAGTGTACAGCCAGCCAGCCCCCATGCAGTGTACAGCCAGCCAGCCCCCATGCAGTGTACAGCCAGCCAGCCCCCACGCAGTGTACAGCCAGCCAGCCCCCACGCAGTGTACAGCCAGCCAGCCCCCACGTAGTGTACAGACAGCCAGCCCCCATGTAGTGTATAGCCAGCCCCCGCACGCAGTGTACAGCCACCAGCCCCCTGTAGGTCAGCCTGCCCCCCCCCCCAGCACTTAAAAAAAAACAAACTATATACTCCCCTCGCATGCTCGGCGAAGCTCCCTGGTGGTCGCTTGGTCGTCTTCTTTCTTCCTCGCGGCTCCTCTTCTTTCTTCTGTTTCCTTACTGCCGTCATGGACGCGGCATGTTTTTTCTTCCTGCAGGTGCATACTATGACGCGGCGCTGCTGACGTCAAATATGCGCCGGCCAGGAAGATACATGGCCGTGTCCATGCCGGCCAGTTAAAGAAGACAGAAGAAGAGAGGAGCCGCGCCCATAGCGGGGACATCGGGGAGCCATGTGGAGCTTCGGCGCCAGAGGTTGAGTATATAAGTTTTTTTATAGACTCGTGTATAAGCCGAGGTAACATTTTTCACACATTTTTTGTGCTGAAAAACTCGGCTTTATACTGAGTATATACGGTAGTCATAAACAGTGTTTTTTTTTTTTTTTGTTTAAAGCAAAGCAAAAGTAAATGCATAATACAACAAGATAAATAAAATATATATGTTCCACAATCTACTATTCGTCGGCTTTCTGCATCCTGTGATGGTAAGATGTTGAGATCTGCGTCATTCCATTCTGTTCCTCCTGTGAGCAATCTGTACATTCAACGGAGGCCATATAAGCCTATGGGGGACGGATGCAACAGTTGCATCCATCCCTCGGCCTCTGCAGGATGGACTCTCTATAAGGACACTACATCATAGGGAACACCCTGAAATCGGTAACAATCTAACCAACTGGCTACTGATGATTTTCACTTCTCCTCCACTTTCAGGGGGGGGAAATAGAGAAACAGGACAACATATACCACTGTATGAGCATCAACTAGCTGTGGATGTACATTTTGCTTTAATTTCACTAGTACAATGTGTTTCCCATATGAATAACGTAGCTATCTACGTCTTTCCATCCGGCAATCCCTGCTGAGTGACGTATACACTCACCGGGGGCCATTGAAGCTTATGGGAGGGCGGATGCAATACTATTGCATCCATCCTTGGCCTCCGCTGAGAGAAACACTCTGGAAGGTTCCCTAGTGATGTAACAGTCCACATAAGGACAACAACATCACTGGAGCCACATGTGAACATGTAGCCCTCCTTACATTTTTGGTGGATAGGTCTGAATGGGAGACCTGTCCCACTGTATGAGCATCAACAAAATGTGAATGTAGCCTTTAGCCTGAATCCGTAGTATTCCCAGTGATGTTAAGTGTGTTTCTTGAGACATATATGAAACTTTTGACTTGTGTTTTGTTCCCAGGTGTCTTGGCGATCCTCATCCCCCGCTGACATGGTCATCTCCCTGGTGGGATCGGTCAGCAGCAGCGCCCTGGCTCTCATCATTCCTCCTCTCTGGAAATAACACTTACTACTGGAGGGTCTCACAGCCGGGGCTCATAGCCAGGACGTCATCAGTCTTATGTAGGATCCTGGGCTTTGTCCTAGGGACGTATGGTGACGCTATGGGAACTTATTGCGCCGGATACCAACCCGGGCCACGTCAACGCCACTCTGAGACGCGGTGCAATAAGGTGCAGAGCGCTGTGTCCGGTACCAAGAGGTCTATTTATGGCATCTCATGGTCATGAATGTATTTATTGTACCAATAGCTGCCAAATGTGAATACTTTTGTGGTTAAAAAAAAATCATTTTTTTAGTGTGAGCATTGTCGTCACGCTCGATGCTATGTGTACTCTGCCTCTTCTATTTTCACACCCAAACGTTCCAATACTGCCGATTCAGCTACAAACTGAATATAGGGATATAATATCTTAGTACATATGGGGGGCTGTTAGTCGTACTCGGCATAGACCCTCTCAGGATGGCAGATGTCGCGGGGAGGAAGGATCTGGTTGATGGTTTTGGATAGATCCAGTCATCCCATGAGGACGGGTTGAAGAAGGTGCATAGTGGATGGCAGGGGTATATGAGGAGTGAGCGCTGGTTAGCACGAGCTAGTGTTGTATGGCTAGCATGAATTAATTGATCCTATATAGTTTTTCTAGGAAATTATCTAGACTAGAGATACTTTCCTGCACATGCGCAGTATGTCAAGGATTATTCTGCTGTCCATGAATATCGTGCATGCGTAGGATGTCTTGATTGCGTCGCTGTTCTTGTCCAAGCATGTTGCGCATGAAGCATATGTTTAGGATTTCACTATCTTCTTAGAGCATGCCCTTTAGTCTAGGATTCACTCTTCATGTCATTAGCATATTACCATCAGCAGTATGTCTAATATTCACCTCTTCTTTCCAAGCATATTACGCATGCGCAGTTTGTCTAGGATTCACTGGTCATATCTAAGCATATTACACATCAGCAGCCTGCTTAGATTTACTCTTGTCCAAGCTTATTACGCATGCGCAGTTTGTCTAGGATTCACTCTCATGTCTAAGCATATTACACATCAGCAGTATTCTAATATTCACTCTTCTTGTCCAAGCATATTGGCATGCGCAGTTTGTCTAGGATTCACCGTTCATGTCTAAGCATATTACACATCAGCAGCATGCGTAGATTTACTCTTGTCCAAGCACATTGTGCATTGCGCAGTATGTCTAGGATTCATTCTTTTGTGCATGCTCAGTCATGTCTAGGAGTCACTCTTCATGTCTCAGCATATTACCCATAAGCAGGATTCACTTGTCTTGTCCATGCATATTGTCATGCGCAGTATGTTGTAGTCATTTTTGTAGTTCAAACATACTGCGCATGAGCAGTAAGCAAGTCCACTTCTAGCCCACTATGCACTTTTTACGTGTTCCCCCTAGTGCCGACGTGATAGGAGGTGGAGGCGTCTCAGTGGTAAAGAAGAGGGGAGCATAGGTGTTATGCCCTAATGGAATAGATGGTCAATCTGGTGGCCAATAGTTTATAGAAAGGAGACAGTGACTTCATTACTATTGTACTATTTGTTTGTCCAGACCATATCATTTGAGTTCTTTCTCCACCAGGAAAGTGCAGTCCGGTATCAAAGGGATTAGCTGCTTGCTTCCAAACACAAGCGGCCTTTGTTCAAAAAGCCATCTATTGGATTAAGCTGCAATACCTCATGTAGCCTGTGACCAAGAGTCGCTGTCTCTGGAAGAAGCAGCGCAGGCAAAGGGTAAAAACAAGTGTTATGGAAAATCAGCGTCATGTGCCAAAATGTGCAGTAAATAGAATGTTGTTTTTTTTTTTAATATATATTTTTTTGTTTGGTATTTCACGGTTATTGGACTTGATAAGGTTTCTGTACTTGCTGTTTTTGTTTTATAACTTTTGAGAAATTTTTTATGAGAGAGAAAAAAGCTTCTTTTTTTTTTTTTTTTTTTTTTTTTTTTTTTTGCAAGAGCAGCGCCACAATCCGTTTGGGGTTGTGTCTGGGGTTGGGGTATTTGTAGCTAGTTCAAGTAAATGGGATGGACCTGCAATACCAGACACAGCCGGTGACAGATTGCACTGTTTAGGAGGGGTGGGGGTTAAAAAAAACTGATCATGTTTTCTCATGCAAGGCAAACACTTAAGCTTAAATGACAGCTGTTCCGATTCTGGCAGTATCATGAGAGTCATGTTATAGAGCAGGAGGAGGGCTGTACAGATTGTACATCGTGTCACTATCTGCAGGCAGCCTGTTATAGACCAGGAGGGCTGAGCAATTTTACATAGTGTCCTATCTGCAGGCAGCATGTTATAGATCAGAGGAGCTGAGCAGATTGTACATAGTAGTCCTATCTGCAGGCATCATGTATAGAGCAGGAGGTGCTGAGCAGATGTATACTTGTGTCTTATTCTGCAGGCCAGCTGTTATAGAGCAGGGAGGAGCTGAGCAGATTGTACATAGTGTCCTATCTGCAGGTAGCATGTATAGAGACAGGAGAGCTGAGCAGATTGTACATAGTGTCCTATCTGCAGGTAGCATGTTATAGAGCAGGAGGAGCTGAGCAGATTGTACATAGTTTTTAGGAAAACTTGGTATACAGTAACATGTAATTTCATTATTTATCTCCTAATACTTGGCTCTCTTTGTCAGTTTCCCATAGGAGTCTGGGTGTAAAAATGACAAAGTAGGACTGAGCACCGGACTCCTAAGACCAGAATCGGCAGATTGAAGAACTATAGTAATTTTCTTAAATTTGTTTCATGTTGATCTTTGAACATCGCCATTTGTTCAACAACAATTAATCTCTGTTGACATCTCAAGGGTTCCTTTTTTGGTTTTGGTTTTTGGTGTTTTTTCCCCCAGAGACTATGGAGTGAAGGGTTATTATCCACCTTTACGGAAGAGATGGTGCTCGCTCTATGGGGGAAATGTATCAGAAAAGTGTGGGAGGAAAACTGTTGCTCATGGCAACCAATCAGAGCTCCGCTTTCATTTTTTAACCTTCTGTGGGAAAATGAAACTTGAGCTCTGATTGGTTACAATGAGAAACCAGAGCAGCTTTTCCTCTGACTCTTCTGATAAATCTCCCCCTATGTGCCCATGAGACATCATGGGATTGACAGCAGGTGGGGCTTCATGTTTTTGGATCATGTAGGCCTGGCTTAGAAATCTAGGGAGTAAGCCTCATTCACGGCGCATGTCATTACATGGGTGCTCAGTGTGCGGAGATGAGGCGCCACACTCGCCCTTTACCGTGAGTCTACACTACTTTATTATTGCAGGATATTTTTGTGTATTTTTTAATAGGATTTTTTTCCATAATGATAAGGCTCCGCAGATTCCGGTTTATCCAGATGTAATGAGTGCTACATGATAACAAGGGGCTTCTCGGATCGCCTCCCTCCCCCACTTTATTACATGCTGGAGCCCCTCCAAGTACTATATAGTGACGTCTACCCCCCGATGCTCTGCAATGTAATCTACATTTTGATTGTCTGTAAAGCAGCGGCGGAGGAATGTATTAAGGGATGAAGTGGGCACAAGTATCCGTACAGGAATCATTCCGGAAAAAAACTGGAGGAGCCCTCGAGTGTTTGTCATTTTATTATTTGTTAGTCAAACATTGCTGTGATGGGGCGGGCAACCTCAGGGGGGTGAGGGGAGAAGCAACGTTTGGAGACCATCGGTGTTGATGCAGCTTAGGTGCTTAAAGGGATATTCCCATCCCCTTTAAATCAGATAGACATGTAGTCTTACAGATGTCAAGCTTTTTGCACTATACTTTATCATCTCTAAAACTTGAAGAGCGTTTACATATAGGAACCCGGTGCATAGGTGTCTGTAGAGGACGTACTTGTCTTTTAAAGGGGTTTGTGAGGGGTTTAAAGCCCAGACCTGACATTATTTCCATCACTCGTAGATGGGTTGGCGGAGGGCAGCTTGTAGGTTAGAGGCCTACAGCTTGTGTCGCTGTAGCACTGTGTCCTAGGTGAGGCCTCATCCACCCCAGGCCGGGTGTTTTGGGCCAACTAGTCAAAGCAAAGAACAAGAGAAAGTTTGTAGTTATTTATTGTATCGAACTCGAAACAGCAGCAACAGGGGAACCGGTTAGTATAATCCTTGAGAGCCACAGGTCTGTCAGTGGTCGGGTATGGAAGTAACATCTTCACCCCTAGAGCAGGGGTCTCTCTGTGACTGGAATCCGTATCCTTTTCGTAGAGGAGCTAGATGAGCTCTGCTTCGTGGGCAACTGCATTTGGTGCAAACTTGTGGACATTAAGCAGGATCTCCAACCTGTGTCCTGACAGGTGGTGGGGGAAAGACTCCGGGATGATCCCCTAAGGCAGTGATGGCGAACCTTTTAGAGACAGAGTGCCCGAACTACACCCAAAATCCACTTATGTACCGTTACGTACCAATGTGGCATTTTAAGCAGTAACTTACTCCTTCCTTGTTCTTCCACTTCTTTCAATTGTATCGGCCGCCTAAGGCCACCAATACAGTAGAAAGTAGGAGGGCAAATTCAGACTTTCATTATAGCTTCTCTCCAAATTGCCTGGAACAGCATGAAGATTTGATAGATTTGGTCCTGTTTGGTGAACTCTGTCCTGGGGTGATGGCCTGAGTGCCCACAGAAAGGGCTCTGAGTGCCACCTCTGGCACCCGTGCTATAGGTTCGTCACCACTGCCCTAAGGGAAAGACTCCAGCCTATCTCCTGACAGGAAGTAAGGAAAAGACCAAAGACTGACTGGTCCAGACGGGAGCTCAGAGGAGGACCCCAGAATTAGAGTCCTTGGCAAGGGCTTGGTAAGTGTCTACCAGACATGTCAGTTTCTGTAAAAGTGCCAATGTTTTTTTTTTTAGTTGTAGACATCCCCTTTAAGACTCCTTTTATGTTGGTTGGCCAAAACCATAATTAGGGGTCCTCTTTATATCTGGTTACTTGATGTGTAAATGAAAAGCATTTCATCATACTGTGATTTTTAACCAATTGCTCAAAAACATTTCAAATTAAAGGGATGTTTAGCATCAATCTAATGATAACTATACATAAGAGCTCAGCTGCAGTTCCTGGCGCAGGCCACTATGTCCCTACACCACTATGTACCCTCCCGGTGACTGTACAGCAGTCCTGTATACTCCAGCAGTGGTTAATGAGATAATTAAAGGGATTAAACATAAAGTTCAGCTACCATTGCACCTTAAAGGGATGGGCAAAGGATGTAGACAACGTTTATCTGTGCAATTTAACATGTAATAGATTAGAATGTAGACTAAGAATGTAGTTGATATCCAAGTTCCGGTTCTCTCGCATATACTTAAAGTGTACCTCACCTTTAAGTAAGCTTTGCAGACCGCAGTAGTCATAAATAAACATGAGGAGTAACACTGTCTCTGGGCATTATGTGACTTGTAGTCCTCACGTTCCAGCAGCTTTTACCTAGCTGCTGCGACTTTCTTGTAACGACTTGTACTATTTATTTATGCAAAGTTTGTTGAAAAGTTTGCGTGGGTTTCCTCCGGGTCCTCCGATTTCCTCCCACACTCCAAAACATATTGATAGGTTGTTTAGATTGTGAGCCCCATAGGGACAGGGGCGAATTTGGCAAACTCTGTGCAGCGCTGCCTAATCTGTCTGCTCTTATTATTATAAAAGTTAGTGACCCTCTAAAAATTTGAATAAAAGAGGACCCATCCGACTTCTGTCTTCAATAACCTCTAGGGCGCATTTTCCCTTATTATAATGTTACATCATTCTGTTGTTATTCTTCCTGGAAATTGATGGACAACTGGGTGTTGACCATGTCGGATACACCTTATTTACCACGGAGATTGTGACGCACATTTCCCGGAGGAATAACAGAGGAACATCGCAAAATATTAAACTCCTGCAGAATACAAGGCTTGTCCGGAGGAGCTAGAGGTCTGCCTTTATTCTTCTGGCTCCTCGGGGGCGGAACCTAAGGTATCTATGTATATATGTTTTGTATTCTACTTTTAGATGTGTACAGTAGGCGCAATGACGGAGTCTTTGTAATTTCGGAAGTTCTCTGTATTGACGTTTTGCTTAATAAATGATCCGATGCTTCCCGTGTGGCACTCGGCTGCCTTTGGCTTTGTGTGTTAGAGGCAGAGGATATTGATCAAAGACCTCGCGCAATGTCACCTTGTCAATCGGATTTCAAGATTAAGTGGATATTGCATTATATCGGGATCAGCGACGCTCCGCACCAAATAAAGGGGCGAGTGGAAGTAATTAGAATAGAGCGTAATCTGTGAATGGGATGACTGGTCGCGGGTCCGGGTCAGAACCATGGAGTGTGTATTACTTTTATTTATATTGCTTTGTATCAGGTCTTTATGTCGACACAAGGACTACTTTATGTGTGAAGGGGATATGGGGGTATATTGGGGGAACCAAGTAGTAAGTGATCCCTGCAGTGCCACCACAGGCCAAATGAAGCATTGCACTTAATTTAAAGGAACACTCCAGTCACAGCTGATTCATTGAATTATACTGAAGTAAAGAGCAAGACTATAACTCTAGCAAGGGTCTAGGAATACAATGAAAATGAGTCCTGCTCCTCCCTGCACCATGTATAATCCAATAATTTAGCTTTGACTGGAGTGTTCCTTTAAAGGAATGTCTTACTAAATTCAACAAATTTTGCCAATTAAACTACCACCTCCTCAGGTGGGGTGGGAAATGTCCTTCCTAAAATTCCTCCTTTTATTTGAAATCTCACCCATTTATTAAAAAAAAAAAATCTCCTCCCGAACCATCTGTAAATTAGCAGAGAAGAGGCATATTTTCCCCGAGATGAGTCAAGTTTACAGGTTACAGGGTAATGTCATTTCATATTAACCATTTGTAAATAAGCAGAAGAGAGTCATATTTTCCCTGAGATGAGGAAGAATGTCATTTCATAGTAACCATGTGTAAATGAGCAGAGAAGAGTCATATTTTCCCTGAGATGAGTCAAGTTTACAGGCTGCAGGGGGAATGTCACTTCAGATGCACTTATCTTTTTCATTAGTATCCACAAACATGCCACTATAGTAGCATCTCCTCCAATGTCATGTTAAAATGAACTAAATCAGATTTTACCTCTGACGAGCCCTGCAGCCTCTAGACTTGATTCTGTGAGCTGCAGCCTCTTGTGGTTCTGTCAGCTACAGAAGCAGAGACAAATTGGTGTGGACTTCATCTTTATCTCATGTTTGCATTTCCAACTATTTCTTAAACTGTACTGTAGATCTGACAGATGAGATTCTTATCTTTGATGTGACATCAGCAGCATGTTTCTAGGTGCTACAGAACAGAAGATATGGACGTCTGAAGGGACTCTTCCCCTGCAGCCTCTAAACTTGACTAATCTCAAGTAAATGTGACTCTCCTCTGCCTATTTTCACATGGTTTTGGAGATTTTCTTTTTTACGTAAACGGGTGAGATTTAAGATATAAGAGGGAATTGTAGAACCTATATGAAAGGACCAATAGTTTAATGGGGTAGAATCTGGTGAATAGAGTAGGAAGAATTTGAGGAAACAGCACCTCATGCTCAGGATGTATGGTGTCCCTGCTGTGAATAAGTACATGTACTTACTATAACCATTACAGGTGTATGGAACACACTGGAGCGAAGCTTCATGTAGCGAAGAATCCCACCAAAGGCCATCAATCACCGATTGGCAATTTCTTACCATGAGAGCCAAAGCATTCTCCTAAGCTTAAAGGGGATGGTCACTCTTTTACATGAGTAAAAGAGTTCATCGAGTGATTCAGTAGTCCTGATACTTTAGTGCTGTCTGCAGACTCTATGTGGATTTTAGTTTACATGTGGCAAAGACACAGGTGCAAATAGCAGAGATGTGTCTAATGGAAGATTTATTGAAAAGTGGCCAACCCCTTTAAAGGCCTATCTTTCTATATCATATCGTATATTAAAAAAAATTTCAAAAAACACACACACACAGGTATCTGAAAATGCCTGAAATTCTTTCAAAATTTGAAAATATTCATCCAAATGAAAAGTCAATATTGTATCATATTCCTGTTAAATTTTTATGAATATTTTGCCAAATGGGTGTTGCCATTACTTTTCCCAATGCAGTCTAAGGCCTCATTCACACTGCTGCATGGGGGGCGTATATACGGCCAATATACGTCCCCCATAGACGGCAATGGGCGCACGGCCCTGTATGGGAGACATGTCCTATCTTTTCACAGCATATGGCGCCGTGCGCCATAACTTCCTATGGAGAGGGGTTACGGTGGGCAACGGTAGTGTGAATCCAGCCTAACACCGTGAACAAATACAGTAAGTGGTTTAATGTGTTTTTTATGTCTATTATATGAGGATATTTTAATATAAAAAATAAATAATTTCGGATAATATTTTTGGCCTCAAAAAAGAAAAATCAACAACTTCATCAGCATGAATAAGTGTTATACTATGTAGTAACAAACCCCTTTGACAAAGGGAATGGCACCACCCAGTTTACTACATCTGCATAAATAAATGTGACTTCCAGACTATTTTTAACTCTTGTGGGTGTTACTGTCAGGAATATGAATACATTGTCAGAAAGCCACCTACCTGCTATGGCTACGTGATTTAGAAGATTTTCAGTCATGTGCAGTTGCCATAATGTGTGTCCATATCTTAAGTTCACAATGTACTAATTTGTTACCAGTCTGACAGACAAGGGGGTCTTTAAAGGGTCCGGCCAAAATACTAATTGCCCTACCGCATGTGATTGTCGCTGCACCGCCGATTAATTTGGTCTTTGTTTTTCCAAAATCCGTCCATCCATTCAAAAGATATGACCCCCAGAAGTTTATATGTCTGAGCTCATACTAGCCAAGGGGGCGGTAACCGTTTTAGTTTTTTTTAGGGGAGTGTCTCTGTATGCTAGAAGGTTACCACCCCCTTGGCTAGTATGAGTTCATTCACATATAAACTTCTAGGGGCCATATCTTCTGGACGGATTTTAAAGAAACAAAAACCTAATTGATCAGGAACACGGCGTCTATCAGACAGGCATGTTATTAAGTATTACAGGGCGGGTCCTTTTATGACCACGGAGGAGAATAGAGGCCTGATCGGTAAGAAGGAAAAAGTTGGACCTTCTTATTTAATATTGTTCAACCAAGAGAGACCTATTGTCTAGAGTCCATTAGCCTCAAAGTTGCAATACCACAAATGGCCATTGACAAGAGTGGCGCTGCTTCTGGATAATAGCACCCATGTATGTTTTGTCTCCAGAAAACCTTTGATTGTATTTTTTTTTATTTAGAGGGGGCCACAGTCTGTGTATAGTTAAACGTTCAATGCCTCCCCACCCCAGGGGTCTAATCAGTTTTTACATATTAAATCGGTAATTGTGGTTGTTATGGTCACTGCCGGACAAGTATAGATTTCTTATCCTTGGGGGATCTGTTACATGTCTTGGACTGAGCGGTGGCAATAAACCGAGATGCCTTGGAGAGTGTTTGGGAAGTGCCTCTTCAGTTCTATAAGCTTTATATTCAGGATATAGCGTGTATCGCTGCTGTCAGGAACCTAAGACTCCCATCATCCTCTATTAGTAGGTGCTGATCCCTTTAAGTGACAAATTAGCTCAGTCTCATTACTTAAAACTCCACGGCTCGGGGAATGTCATGTCTCTCCCTAGACCCCGGTTTCCTTGAGCTCTTTTCTTAGGGATCAGACAGATCATTTATAAAAACACTCTGCCCCATCATAATGTTAAAGGGGAAGATTAAAAATGACCTTCCAGTGGGGTCCCCCTTGGTCTTTTTGTATACACTTCAAGCTGGAGCGGAAGTACCATGGGGACGCATGGTCCTTGTGGCAAATCCCTGGACTAAGAACTACCTCACTAAGAGGGCCTGGAACAGCAGATCCGTGATTCTCCAGTGAACATAGAAAACCCCTTTAAGTGGCTTTAGTTACAGCCGTACAGTCCGTTTCATCCCTTTACTTCACTCATCCCTATGATTGGTCCAGAGTGAAAACAGGAAGCTCAACCATCATGGTGACGCGCCTCGGACATCTCCGAACATGTCCTGTGATCACCAGGAGGTGGAGCACCACGTAGACCTGAGGAGAATGGGAGCAGCCAGGGATTGTGTTGTGGGCAGAAACCTTCTTTAAAGGGGTTGGCCACTTTACCTCATGTCCAAGTGTGAGGGGGCGGATATTAGGTAATTTACCAATATACATCTAGTAATAGTTCTGTTTTCCTGATATGTAAAGTGAAGCCTCCTGTCTTTTACCTCATCCGCCAGAGATTCCTGACCATAAAATGGCGGCAGATGGAGGGTCATGTGATCTCTATCTGTCCATGGACAATGGCCCTGACAGGAATTTGATCTTATACTCATGAATACTATGATAAGATCCTGTCAGGGCGATTTGATATGGACAGATAGAGATCACATGACCCTCCATCTGCCGCCATTTTATGGTCAGGAATCTCTGGCTGATGAGGTAAAAGACAGGAGGCTTCACTTTACATATCAAGAAAGTGGATCAGAACTATTACTACATGTATATTGGTAAATTACCTAATATCCGGCCCCCACACTTGGACATGAGGTAAAGAAGGTTTCTGCCCACAACACAATACAAAAAACCATGAGGTAAAATGGCCAACCCCTTTAAATATTAACCCTTTCTCCACTAGGGATGATGTTATTAGCCGTTTCTCTGTCAGCAACCACCAGGTTGTAGCCCTGCATAGGAAATGTGCGTTTCAACAAATTTATTTTTTGTTGTAAAATTAAATTGAAAACTCATTTTTAAGCCGCCTGGAAAACGTTCAGTAAGATCCTTCTATATTCTCTTCGGAAATTCTTATTCAGAGCTCCGTACACCACGGCGTTGAGGCAGCTGTTGAAGTAGGCCATGAAGTAGCTGGCGAGAAATAACCAGCGTGGGATGGACTCTCCTAGTTGTGGGTTCAGACCCACCAAGAACCCGATGATATTCAGGGGTCCCCAGCATACTGCAAAGAGCACAAACACTATGAACATGGTGATAAAATTGTGCAGGTTGTTCGGCCATGTCTGAACGTGGACTTGTCTCACCGGTCGCACCCGATGCCGGCTGTTGAGGACTAATATCCAGATCTGAAGATAACAGAAGCTGACCACGCCGATCGGTAGAAAGAAATGGAGAATCACAATGATGATGGTGTACAGCGGGCTGACCGCCTGGGAGAAGGTGCAGGAGAAGACCCTTGGGTCATATTGCAAGGATCCTACAAAAAGGTTTGGTAAAATGGCTGCCAGTGCCAATGTCCACACCAGTGCTACATACAACAAGGTGCTCGTGTTGGAGAACAGACGGGAGTAGCAGCCGTGGTGGCAGATGTAGAAGTAGCGATTGACGGCAATGCCCGTTATATTGAAGACTGAGCTGATGACACTAAGTCCCATGAAGAAACCACTTAACAGGCAATGAGTGTGTCCCATTCTCCAGCCGCGGTTGAAGATGGCAAGAAGGACCAGAGGGTAAGGGTAACATGCCACCAGCAGGTCTGCCACAGCGAGGCTGACCACGAAGGCGTTTCCTGAAGGAGACACAAGCCATTTAGTTATACATTATATAGGCAAAAATATCTGAAGTCAAACCAAAATACAAATTTAGTAAGTGAGGTCTTCTGACCATTGATGTTCCAACACGGTCACATATCAAAAGTTATACAAAAATGGTCTCTGTTAGGCTGCATTCACATTGACGATTGCCCGCCGTACCGTAGCACTGCTCACCCCCACCCCTCTCCATAGAGTAACATGAGGCACAGCACCGTATTCCAAGAAAAGATAGCACATGTCGGAACGGTACGGGGTTGCACTCCCATAGGGTGCCACGCACCCATTGCTGTCTATGGGGGTCTTATATAGGCCGTATATACTTTGGGTAGTGTGAATACAGCCTTAGGGACGTTTGCCCTAGACCTAATAAACCACTACCAGTATGTTGTCAAGGAGGCTGAACACCTTCAAGATCTTGTTTCTTTTATGGCCCAGGGTGGTGGCATCATCCAGAAAATCAACTTTGAAGTGACTGTAAATTTGTTGTACAAAGTCAAGGAGGCGGAGCATTTAAGACTGAATCCACGTTTTCCCTGTCTCTGAATGCCCCCTTCACTGTAATTGATGGTCCTGCAATCAGGGACATGGCTAACCTGATCTTCTGAAGTCTGGTGCATGATGTAAGTCACGGCAGGAGGTGTACAGAGGTGGGGAGAGCTTGACTTTACTGTTAAACTCTCCGCCTCCTTGACTTTAAACTACCAGTTTACATTTCACTTCAAAGTGAATTTTCTTGGTGATGGAACCATGCTGGGCTGTGAAAGAAACATGATCTGTAAGGTGTAAAGCTGCTAGACAACATACTGGTAGTGGTCTATTAGGCCAGTTTCTGATGACAGGTTCCCTCTTAGTGCTTATATAATGAATCTCTCAGAGAGTTTATATACATATAACCGCCAGTATACTTTTATACAGCCTTGGCGCATTTCCAGGGCGCCTGGTGGAGCCGAGGGAAATACACCCCGATTTACTGTACAGTCGTCCAGTATCCACAGCAAGCGCAGTGAAGTGAGGTGTGCGGACCAGTAGTGGATTATAATATAGGTGGTTTGGGCGGTAGAACGGGGCCCAAGTTTTCTAGGGGGCCCATGGCCATCCAAACCACCCACCAAATTTTATACTGAGAAGGATCTTCACTAGAGATGAGCGAACACTAAAATGCTCGGGTACTCGTTATTCGAGGCTACACTGATGGTCTGAGGTGGCCACCTTCTTTCAACTCTATTGGTTCCTTAGAGAGACAGCCAATTGAATTTTGTTCTAGGAACGGTGCAAGAAAGGTCGCGTGAAATTCCATGTTGGCCCTTCGTGGTAAATAAGGGATTCTGGTTGGATTGGTTCACTCGATCTCTAAAAGGTTCGCCATCCCTCATCTAGACATTGTAAGTTTGAATTAGTAACGGCTTAACAAGGTGATGGTGAAGCAAAGAATGACTGGGGAAAACCTCGATGTACATTCGCTACGCCAAGTTTTCTCGGAGTGCGGGTATAAGACAAATTGCCACTATTTAATTAAGAGCGGGAGAAATAGAGTGTGGTCTACCAAACAAGAGGAGGAGGGAGTAGTGTGGGGGCGGACCTACCTTGAGGCCAACACATCCAGCATGTGTAGGTTGGTGACTCCATCCGTGCCAACTGGGGGTATCATCCCAAATGCACGAAGACTGCAAAAACCTATCGTCGCTCATTCCTCTGGAAACCAACACATTTTAATGAATAAGCATGGTCACGATGGGAAAAGCTCAATACCCTGTTCTATGGATTGGAAACTTTCCTAAAATTAAATAATACAATCATCTGAGATCCATCCATTTCTTCCGGTGGACACGGTATGACCGATTGTGCGCCATTTGCACATGGTGCCGGCGCTGGCTTGGTTCCCCACAAATGGGGAGCTAGAAGTGCTGGAATACTATGGGACAGATGTACTTACCCTCCTGGCTAGACCTAGCGGGGCGTTCCCGACGAGGATGTGGGTCTCCAATATTCACTAAGGTTGTGCGCCCGATGTCCACCAGGTTTCGCTGCGGGTCTGAGGGTCCCTCCGAGTTCAATATCCTATTCCGGTGCATGTATGTTTGTGGAAGCGACACTTTTATTTTTTTAAATCGTCATAAGTTTTCTGAATCCGGTGATTTTTTCTCAGGCCACGCCCCCCGTTGAGTGCAACCCCGGCGCAATCCTATCACGTGCCCAAAACCCGGGGCATTTGGCAAGCGAAGAAAGGGGTAAGGGAAGGCCGGTATATAAGTAGGGGGGGGAAGGGAAATGGGGAAAAGGTGAAATGTACGGGGGGGGGGCAAAAGCAAAAGGGTGTATAATATTTTGAAAAGCCATCAGAAAAACGTGATTTTAACCCTTAAATGTGTGCCCCTTTGTTTTTGATAATGTTGTGGTTTAATTGGGATACATGACTATTGGGTCTAATGGGGGATAAATGACGAGGGGTCCAATTGGGTGAATAACATGACTATTGAAGGTTCCTAAGGGGATACATGACTATTGGGTCGAATGGGGATACATGACTATTGGGTCGATGGGGGGGGGATACATGCATAGTGGTTCTAATGTGGTACATTACTATGTGGGTCTAAGGGGATCATTACCTATTGGGTCTAATGGGGGATAATGACTATTGGGTCTAAGGGGGATACATGACTATTGGGTCTAATGTGGGAACATGTACGCTTGGGTCTAATGGGGGATACATGACTGTTGGGTCTACTGGGGATCATGATATTGGTCTAATGGTGCTACATGACTATGGGGTCTAATGGGGATACTGACATTGGGTCCTAATGGGGAGACATGACTATTGGGTCTAATGGGGGAGACAGGACTATGGGGTCTAATGGGGGATACATGACTATTGGTCAATGGGGGGAGAAGGATATGGTCTAATTGGGGATACATGACATTGTGGCATAATGGTGCGTTTAACACGCCTCAGAGGCATCCAGCAGCTGCCCCTGCTGTTTCCTGTCCATTTCCGTGTGTTTCCATCCTTTTCTAGGTTCCCAGTGTTGGCCAAGCTTCCCTGTGCAAGCCTTGGTCCCCTTGAAAAATGCTCGAGTCTCCCATTGACTTCAATGGGGTTCGTTATTCGAGACGAGCACTCGAGCATCGGGAAAAGTTCTTCTCTCCAGGAAGAATGGTGGGTCCAGCAGTAGGACCTCCAAAGACAATGCAGTTCTGTGCACTGACCTTTTCACTTTTCCCGCAGTTTCAAAAAGCCAATGAAATGTTGCTTTAAAATAGCTCTGAGAGCAGCATCTTTTATGTTGCTTGGGACTGCAGGAAGATTTGGTGGATTTGGTCCTATTTGGTGAAATTGGGACAATGGCCTGAGTGCCCACAGAAAGGGCTCCGAGTGCCACCTCTGGCACCCGTGCCATAGGTTCGCCACCACTGGTCTATATAGTGACTCTGAACCTGAAGCTAATGACTTGGTGTATAATATGTTATGGGTTAATATTCCTGAATGGGCGTTTTTATTGTTCCCGCTTTTGGATGTATCAATAGCTGAGGCTAGTTGGAAGATGGCCCATTATGCTTCTTCACTAGAGATGAGCGAACACTAAAATGCTCGGGTACTCGTTATTCGAGACGAACTTTTCCCGATGCTCGAGTGCTCGTCTCGAATAACGAGCCCCATTGAAGTCAATGGGAGACTCGAGCATTTTTCAAGGGGACCAAGGCTCTGCACAGGGAAGCTTGGCCAAACACCTGGGAACCTCAGAAAAGGATGGAAACACCACGGAAATGGACAGGAAACAGCAGGGGCAGCATGCATGGATGCCTCTGAGGCTGCCTAATCGCACCATTATGCCAAAATTATGGGCAACAGCATGGCCATGACAGAGTGACAGAATGAAGCTAGATAGCATCTAAAACATCCAATAATTGACCCTGACACTATAGGGGACGGCATGCAGAGGCAGCTGCAGCAGGCTAGAGAGTGTCATGGCGACATACCCTAAATGGACTCAGGCTTCAAACCAATGGGTGGCAGAGAGGAACCAAAGGAGGTGAGCAAGAAGCGCTCAAATAATATCGGTACATGATAAAAGTTTGCCAGTATATTTTGTGGATTACACAGCAGGGTGGCGACAAAGTTAACATGGAAGCCATGAAAACAACCCCAAATTCTGCCTGACACAGCTCGTTTGATAAGGGGACCATGTATGCTTACAGTTCATGCCAGTCGCTGCACTTGCTGCCAGTCTCCTTTCGAATAGTTTAAAATAATAATAACCCTCATCCATAAAGCTCTGTATAATGCTGCACCCCCCTACCTCTCCTCTCTTATCTCAGTCTATCGCCCAACCCGTGCTCTTAGATCCGCCAGTGATCTTAGATTAACCTCTACCCTAGTGCGGACCTCCCACTCGCGTCTCCAAGACTTCTCTAGAGCTGCACCAATTCTATGGAATGCTCTGCCCCGGACTATCAGACTAATACCTAACCTCCAAAGTTTCAAACGTGCTCTTAAAACCCATTTCTTTAGGCAAGCCTATAACACTCATTAACTGCATGAAGTTTTAACTCTTCTACTAACCCGTCCTGTGTCGTCCTCCCATCTGTTATCCAGCAACCAACAGGCACCAGACTTCTCTGCAGTCCCATTCACCCTGGACCTGGTATATAAGATGACGGCTGAGTGTTGAGTGCCTGTATGTGGCAGTCCCAAAAATTGTTCAAACCAGAGGACCGGGTAGGTGGCCCTCCAAGCCGCCAAAAAGCAAAACGGCGGGAGCTGCCATTTTCTCGAGCGGGCAAAGTATTCGTCCGAGCAACGAGCAGTTTCGAGTACCCTAATGCTCGACCGAGCATCAAGCTCGGACGAGCATGTTCGCTCATCTCTAATCTTCACCCATGAAATCCTCTATATCTGTTCCTGCTCCCAATACACATGTACACAAGAACCATTTCAGGACATTTGAAGGTCCTCCAAAGGTCCTGAAACCGCAGATTAGAAGCAGACAGAAGGGAAATATCCTCCATTTCCCAAGCTGACTCTAGTACCAGATGTAGGAAGTGATAGGGGCTATGATATGATATGCAGATTTGTAGAGGCTACAATATATGTATACAGACCAGCGCTCATGGTAATCTGCCCCTAGTGCTAACCATGGCTGCATGAGGCCCTTCCACCAGCTATATGAGGGTAGGCTGTCAGGTTTCGCAGCCTGAAACTATATGGCAGATTCCCTTTCAGTGATCTAGGATGGTCTAGTATGGAAATTTTGGCTTTATTCCAAAAAAAACATATTGATATGCCGAGCGCTGGGCTCACCGCTCTCCCTCAGCTCCACAGAGATTAATGGAGAAGAACGGTAATGCGCGGCTGTCTGCTCCATCATGGAGCCACGAGGTCGGTAGGACCCCTTGTTTTTGCGATAAGTGAGGGTCTCCGCACTGAGACCCCCACTGATCAGCAACTTAGGCCCTATGCCGTGGATAGGGCCTAACTTGTCATCGTGGGAAAACCCCTTTGAGCAAATAGCACATGTGTGGCCCTGTGCCGCTCCGTACATGGGGAAAAGATAGGGCATGTGCTATCTTTCCCCGTGTTACATAGCTGTGTGGGCATATGTTTGTGTGAATGCGTCCTTATAGATATGATAGATCGCTATTAGACATGTTATAGATAGATAGAGAAAGAGAGAGATATGAGATAGATAGACGTGATAGATAGATAGACATGTGATAGATAGATATGAGGTAGATAGATGATAGACATAGAGAGATATGAGGTAGATAGATAGATATGATAGATAGATATTAGATAGATATGTTATAGATAGATAGAAAGGAAGATAGAGAGAGAGAGAGAGAGATATGAGATAGGTAGATAGATAGATATGAGGTAGATAGATGATAGATAGAGAGATATGAGAGATATGAGGTAGATAGATGATAGATAGACATGAGATATATAGATCGAGAGAGATATGAGATCGATAGATAGGTATGAGGTAGATAGATGATAGATAGACATGAGATAGATAGAGAGATAGATAGATAGATAGAGAGAGAGATAGATAGATATGAGGTAGATAGATAGGTAGATATGAGGTAGATAGATGATAGATAGACATGAGATAGATATAGAAAGAAGCTACAGAAAGATACTTTTACTTTCTCATAAGAAGAACAAAACAGATTCCCAAGACCCCCCATCGATGACTTGAAAGCTCTGATCTCTACTTTCGAGGACAGCAGAAGGCAGAACACTTACGATAATCTTTTAGTCAAACGTTGCACTTGAGCAAATCCGATTCTTTGAAGTTTATCCGTGACGGTAGTGAAATGTGACTGACCGCTTTCTCTCCCAGCCGGCTTCTTCAGTATGACTACCGTGTCATTGATTACATAGATTTCAGCTACCAACATATTGTAATCTCACGGTAGTCGGGTGTCACTCTGATTTAGGAAATCTCACGTCATGTGTCTGGCATGTAACGGGAGGGTATTACGGAAGCGCAGGCTTATAGCAGGGCTTTACATATCTTTACAGGTCTATGAGTTGTAGATGTACATAACAATCTACATGCGCTGTAGTCTCCTCACACTACTGATCAAGAAGGGTCCTGGATGTCAAACCTTCAGGGGTCCTCAGGACAAGCTATCAATATTAAAGGGGTTGTCCAAGAACCCCCAATCTAGATAGAGTTGTGTCCACACATCGCACTGCTGTTCCCCTAATCACTATGGTCCCAAACCACTAGGGATCAGACACTGTTTTGGAGGACCCCAAGAAGATTTGTACAATTTTTTTGGCTTGATCAAAAATTAATATGCAATTCCTATCATTTCCATGGTAACAGACTACAATCAAGCCCTGTGTGTAGTCTGATCCTGTAATTTCCTTCTTTTTCTAATTTCTTTCAACAATTAGGACTAGGCACAAATTTGTTTAAAGGGGTTTTCCAGTTTCACTGGGGATTGTGGTCTTGGACAAGAGGAAGACAAAGAAGAATACCTCGCTCTGGCTCCGGCTAGACCTTAGTGGTCACCGGTACAGGACCTGTGATGTACATTATATATTTTTTTTACTTACCCCCTATCCCCCAAGAATTTCTAGCGAAACAGCAAAACCTCTCTAACTCATAACTCATATACTTTGAAAGGGTTTTCCCACGAAGACAAGTTAGGTTCTATCCACGGGATAGGGCCTAACTTGCTCATAAGTGTGGGTGTCAGTGCTGAGACCCCCGCAGATCGTGAAAACGAGAGGTCCGATTGACCATGCACGGCCATCTGCTCCATTAGTCTGAGGAGCGACGACCCCTCGTTTTCCCGATCTGTGGGGGTCTCAGCACTGACACCCCCACTGATCAGCAGGTTAGGCCCTAAACCCCTTTAACTTATAAAAATCTGTTGACCCTTTTTATGTGAGGGGCACTGGGTTTTTCAAAAGTCTCCACACCCTGTAAAGCCTTGGTTTCCTCTCATGATTTAGGTAATAGCAAAAGAAAACCTTTATATTGTAGCCGGGACCTTATTTTTTCCCAAAAAAATATTTTGAAATTACACCTCAAAGCACAAGTCAGCCCAGTGTTTTTCCTAATTTGCTATGGGCCTCATTGTCTTAATTTTGGGTTATCCATGGCCATAAACAGTACAGTATACGGTCTTACTAACTCCATGAAGATTGGCAGCCAATTTGGGATGAATTAAAGCAGATAAAAGTCTATGGGGCAGATTTATCAAGCAGTCTGAAAGTCAGAATATTTCCAGTTGCCCATGGCAACCAATCACAGCTCCCCTTTAAAATATTCATGAGCACTGGTGAAATGAAAGCTGAGCTGTGATTGGTTGCCATGGGCAACTGGAAATATTCTGACTTTCAGACTGCTTGATAAATCTGCCCCTATTTGTTTTTCCCATAAACAGCGCCACTCTTATCCGGTGGTTGTGTCTGGTATTGCAGCGTATCCCGAGTTAAGTAAGTGAAACTGAGCTGAACTGAGTGGCACAGTTTCTAACATTTGTAATGACAGAAAACCCATTAAAGGGTTATTCCAGCCATAAACATTCATCATTTAATGGGACACTCAGATGGAGTATAAGAAACCCCTCATTCTTGTCCTCAAGACCCTCACGGCTATGGAGAGAATGGGGGAGATTTACCAGAAGTGTCTCTGAGGTAAAGCTATTGTATTTGCCCATGGAAACCAATCAGAGCTCAACTTTAATTTTATAAACAGCTATCGGAAGATGAAATCTGAGCTCTGATTGGTTGCCATGGGCAAATACAACAGTTTTACCTCAGACACTTCTGATATATGTCTGAATGAAGTGATGGTAAAGCATGCACACTTATACTTGATTATGGGAAGTGTGGTATCAGCCGAATTCATATTGGTCATGTGGTTGGAGTAGAGTAGGGATCAGTATGGGTTCCGGAGGTTTAACAGGTCATCGAAATCACCTTTAAATTATAGTATAGATAATGGGGCACCCGGAATCCACCTGTTCCCATATGAGGCACCATAAAGATTCTATTCTACTACCATAAATTTTGGAGAACATCAACTACTAAATCAAACATTTTTTAAAAAATTGATTCTTTTTAAAAATTTTTGTCAAATTTTTAGATCTTTGCAGATAAAACTTCACAGTAGCATAATCTACTAGTAAATAAGGGTACAAGAAGGCATAAGCCCATCAAGTGTCACCTATTATTGATGGAAAAACTGATTGATTCAGATGAGCTCAAGAAAATTGCGTGAAACAGATGGTTCTATCATTTATACATTGTCTAAATTCTATAGAAATATATATATATAAAATTTCAGGAATGGTCACCTGCTTTACGAAGTTTCTTGTTCCGGAAGACGGATGTGATGACCAGAAGGTTCCCGAAGATGTCCCCACTGATGGTCACGATGAGGATTGTGGTGAGTATGCTGACCACCCAGGTGGGATATTCTCCTTCCTCCTCTTCGGGGTCCCCAGGTGAGAGGTGAGTCGGGACCACCTGTTCCATCCCCTTCCAGCAGTGCATGCTCTGTCTCCCATCTACATTGTCCATCCAGTCAAGACATCTTCTCCCTCCTGTCAGCACCAGATCTACACGTGAAACTCATCTGTCTCCACTTCCCTGCATCACAGTATGGGTGGGATTTATCATGTTCTCCATTCAGCTCCTCACGGTCCAGTGGAACGACTCCCCCCCCCCCCCTCCTGTGTGAGAGCTGTGATTACATAGATGCATCCATCGGTGGTCGCACTCCGCAGCTTATCATTATCGCTACTACCTTGTCAGATAAAGCGTGGACAGTGAACCTCTTCAAGACATCTCCACCATCTAAGATATAACAACCGTCTTTATATTTCTATTACCTATCTGAGTGCAGCCATTAAAGAGTCCGCAGAGTCCTGGACTGGCAGAATCATTTTCGATGGCTTCACCAGGGTCGGACGTTCCTCACCTTTCCTCTGTGTTCTCTTGATAATTGAGCAGATAGGTGAATGTGTTTTGCAGTAGAGAGATAAGAAGTGGGTTTGTATCTTCTTTATGAATAAGAACAAACAGGACGACGGGAAAATATCAACTTGTAGAAGTCGTAGCAAAGATGTAAAGTTGGCCAAATACGGGGTCAGATGTCCCATCAGAGGTCACTTCCATCAAACCTAACTATAAAAACACAAAATTAGGGTAATTTCTAGGTAGGGTTAACATCTGCAAAGAGTTTGTATGTTGTCTCCGTGTTTGGGTGTGTTTCCTCCGGGTCCTCCGGTTTCCTCCTACATTCCAAAAACATACTGGTAGGTTGATTAGATTGTGAGCCCCATTGAGGACAGTGACCGATTTGGCAAACTCTGGGCAGTGCTGCGTAATCTGTGTGCGCTATATAAATAAAATAATTACTAATATTAATATACCCTACAGGGTGGATGTCTTAAATCCCCTCAGCCCTCAGTTACATTTGTTATATGCAGTGCCTCTGGAAGAATAATAGTGAATGCAGAGCCATCTAACTGAGTTGGTATAAAAATTACTTCCCCCAAATTAATTCTGCTTCCCCTTTAATTAATGTAAAGTGTCCCTCAAATTTAAATATGGAGCCTCCCGTGAAATATTGTCAGAACTCAGTACATACACACAGCACAAGAACCAATTTAAATACATAGATACAGCACCAAGCTCGGTAGCAGATATATACAACACTAGATGCAAAGTACTGTAATACAGAACTAGAACCAAGCTCCATATAAAACAACAGCAGAATCTGTACTGAAATACAAAGCAGAACTGGGCTGCATACACAAATACAGCACCAGAACAATGCTCATACCACAGTACCATACCAGCACAGTGCCATCCTTCATAACAAAGTTTCATATATAGAGTTCAACCCCATAATTAAATTGCATATATACCGTATTTTCCGGACTATAAGGCGCACTTAAAAACCTTGGATTTCCGTGGAAATCCAAAGTGCGCCTTATAGTCCGGTGCGCCCTATGTATGGCGCTGGGCAGCGGACCCTACTTAGCATAAGGTCCCCGCTACCGGAGACCGGAGACAGCAGATCTCCAGCGGGAACTGCAGACCACGCGGCACGAACAAAATTCTGCCGCGTGGTCTGCAGTTCCCGCTGGAGATTGCTGTCTCCGGTAGCGGGGACCTATGTAATATGGTCCGCTGCGTCTCCACTCCCCTCACCTTCCCACATCACCTTCCCCGCGTTGCCGGTCTCTTCTCGTGTCGCGTCACGTCGCGTCCGTCGAGTCTCCCGCTCCGCCCCCCGACCTCCGCCACGCCCCCGGACCCCGCGCCTTATAGTCCGATGCGCCTTATATATGGAATTATTACATATATAAGGCGCATCGGACTAATGCGCCTTATATTCCGGTGCGCCTAATGGCCCGGAAAATACGGTACAATCCTCCTCTCCACAATAAATTGACATGAAGTGAACCCCCTAATTAATTTAACTATATTAAAGGAAACCTACCATCTGATTTGATGCATTATCAAGCAAACATACCTTGAAAATGCTGTAGCTACACTGATGCAGGATCATATCTTGGTTAATCCCTGAGACCTACACAGTGCCTCGCTCCATAACTAATTTGCATATACATAGTGAAATTGACATGAAGTGAAGCCCCTAAATATTTTTTTGTATTTAAAGGGCTCCCCATAAATAATACACATAAAATACCTCCTACCTACTTAAAGGACATATCCAGCGTCGGACTGGGTCGCCGGGTGGCCGGGGAATACCCCGGTGGGCCCCGGTCCCAGAAACCGACACCCGGCCCACACAAAGTTGCAGGGGCCTCTGTTTGCATCGGAGGCCCCTGCCACTAGTATGCAGATGCTGGTGCCGGTGGCTCCTTCTGCTGACAGCCGGTCCCAGGCATTGTCATCTGCATCTTTAAGGTGCAGATGACATGTTCGGTCCGGGACTGTCATCGCGGACATTGGTGGTCAGCCCCACGGGAAGCAGCCCCAGGCAGCCGCGGTAAGACTCGCGGTGCTAGTACCGCGAGTCTTACAGTCTCCAAGACCCCAGATGTGAGGCGCGTAATGACGCGCCGCACATCCCGTCATCCTAGCTCTTCAGTCCGGACCTGAAGAGCTGAAGATAGGAGAATGCGCCGACTGTGATTAGGTAAGTTGGTTTTTTTTCCCACCTTCAGGCCAAAGAATGGGGGGCAAAGGGGGCCCCCGGGGGGAGGGAGGGTTACAATTTATAAAAATAATACCCTATGAGCAAAATATATAAAAAGAATTGAGGGCAATTCCAGCCCCCAGTAGTATATAGCCTGCCAGCCCCCAGTAGTATATAGCCTGCCAGCCCCAGTAGTATATAGCATGCCAGCCCCCAGTATTATATAGCCTGCCAGCCTTCAGTAGTATATAGCCTGCCAGCCCCAGTAGTATATAGCCTGCCATCCCCCAGTATTATATAGCCTGCCAGCCTTCAGTAGTATATAGCCTGCCAGCCTCCTTTAGTATATAGCCTGCAAGCCCCAGTAGTATATAGCCTGCCAGCCTTCAGTAGTATACAGCCTGCCAGCACCCTGTAGTATATAGCCCCTGTAGTATATAGCCTGCCAGCCCCCTGTAGTATATAGCCTGCCAGCCCCCAGTAGTATATAGCCTGTCAACCCCCAGTAGTATATTGCCTGGCTATATACTACAGGAGGCTGGCAGGCTATATAATACACACATACTTTTTAATGGTACAGTATTATTTATTCATGGACTGTAATGTAGTAATATATTTGGGGGTAACAATGTAATTTTTGATATGCTGGGGGCACAGAGGGGCTTCTTATGTAGATTCTTTAGAAGTGCAGTGTGGGCCATTGTTTTATCCAGGTGACATTATACTGTAAGTAACTGTGGTATTTTTAGGGGCGCAGTGAGGAGATCTGCTTCCCAGAGCTGAGCACATCCGCCAGAAAATTCTGCAACCAGATTTAACAACGATTCTGGATGTGAAGGAGAAGACAAGTCACCTGTGAGGTAATAGATGCTACTTCTTCCTGTGTCAGATCAGTATTGTAGTCACTGACTAACCTTCTAGTGTGAGACAGCTATCTATATCTATCTATAGGGTCAGAGAGCCAGGTGTGACTTGTCTATGTGGTGCGGGGACACCAGAGTAGGGTTAGAAAGGGCTTAGCTTATCATTTACTTCACTGCCCCTGTTAGTGCTTAGAAATTCCTTTATACCTGAATATTTCTACATAGTAGTAGGTGGGCCCCCAAAATCAATTTCACTGGTGGGCCCCAGGTACCCCAGTCCGACCCTGGACATATACTATACTACTTTATATACTTCTTTATTTATATAGCACACACAGATTATGCAGCTCTGCACAAAGCATGTCAAATTGGTCCCTGTACCCAATGGGGCTCACAATCTAAACAACCTAACAGTATTCCCAGACCGCAGGCTGTTTAAGACTGGGGGCGGCAGGACTGGCAGTGTTCGCCCCCTTTTGCTTTCCTGTTTTTTGTTAACCCCTCCCCCTTTTTTACCCGTCCCCTCTTTTTTCTTTTGCAGCCATCAAGTGGCCAGGAAGTGCGCCTGGCCACTTGATGGCGCTAGCCCAGGGCTATTAAGCCCCGAGCGCAGAGCTAGTCCAGCCTCTTTTGGACTGCTCCACGCTCAAGAGATTCCCGCCCGCCCGCCCTCAGGTAAGTCAGTTAAGTTTTTTGTTAAGTAATTTGTGTTAGGTAATTTTTTGTTATGCATATTTATTTGCACGGTTTGTTTGTATATTCCTTGTTTTAATAGTTTTCACTGTTGTTTTGTTGGTAGTCACAGCTTGGCCGGTGGTGGAATCTGGACCCTCTCGGCTTGTATCGAAATCACCTGTAGGACCAACAAGGACATGCCCCCACGTAGGCGGGGCCAGGCATGCGAGGTGAATAATTTCGGAAGGGTCTGGGTCTTCCCACAGGTCAGTTTAGTTTTTGTAAATATTGTTATTTAATAAAGCTGTGGCCGACCTCCACTTTTTTCCATCCAGACAGCCTCAATGTAGTTTTTTGTTCGGGCACGGGTGGGGGTTCACCATTTTTGGTTGGTTTATTGATACGGCCAGTCTGTTTTGGAGTGTGGGAGGAAACCGGAGTACCCGGAGGAAACCCACACAAACACGGAGAGAACATACAAACTCTTTGCAGATGTTGACCTGGGTGGGAATCGAACTGATGCCCTCAACAAAATGCTCATTACCTTGTCCATGGGATGATCTTGTTTCTTCCTTGCAGTCCTTTATTTGAGGTATAAAGCAACTTTATAAAATATGTAAATAAGCCACAGGAGCTCCAAGCGACTTCAGCCAGCTGGATAGTATGATTGCGAGAGTTACAGACACCAGCTGAAGAACAGTGAGAGCGGGGGGAAGGCATATATTATAATGTGGCGGAGCCATGAGGTGCTCCGGTGATGTCATCCGGAGCCTTTCTGGTTCCTTCAAGCACCAGCCCAGGATACCCCCCCCCCCCTCTGTAAATTAGCAGTTGTCTTAGAAGTAGCGGATGACCTAGCTGCTGTGACTCACTCCTCCCTCTGCATAGAGCTTCTGTGTAATCTGACACCTTAGTCAGTTACTGTCTGTCTTGCTAGAAGGATGGAATACAGCGGAGATATCAGGGAGGATGATAAAAAACTAAGCAAGTGGAGAAGGAAGCACTACCCGAATGCGGGTGATACAGTTTCTATCCTACTGTTTTCATGTGACATTCCATGTCAGGGTTGGTGACTGCTGTATCATAAGCAGTTATGGTGGAACAGCAGTTTCTTTTAAAAATGAATATGATGCCATTATAAACAACAACTTACCCTGCAAAAAACAAGCTACAATGACAAAGAAGTATCCACCTCCAAGTGGAAATAGTTAAATTAAGAGGAAACTAACCTGGGGTTACTTTGTATGTTGCCTAAGGCTTCGTTTTCTAGAATGGGTTGTGGATTGAGGGTCTCATTTATCATTTCCTTATAGCCAGGGCCACCAATAGAAATGTTGTGCCCCCCCCCCACACACACACACAGTATGATAATACAGCCCTGTGTGTGCAGTGAGTTACCTGCACCTGGGAAGGGAGAAGGGTTTTCTGTGACATCAGGCCCCTTCTCCTTCTCAGGGCCCCCTGAAGATAGTCACACTAAACCTCCCTGATGGCGGCCCTGCTCATAGAGCATGTTAGTTAACATTTACATTGAATTTCCAACACCCAGTTTCCAGCCCCATCTCCGTGAAGCGGGTAACCCCTGTAATCTGTGATGTGCAAAACATAAATCACTATTATTACAGCAAATATGTAGAATATGAGGAGCCGGAATTGATGATTCTCCGCACTGAAACGTGAAGATAACTTTATCTAGTTACCCACTGACTGTATTTGACATCCTGGTCTTGTCCTCAGCTGTATCTGCCTTCATTATGTTAACTCTATACTGTATTGGGTTTCTTTATAATAGAACCAACATATACCACGGCGCTGTACAAGGATCCTCACGTTACCAATGGGAATCACAATGTAAGTTGTAGCAGGACCCAGTGATCCCAACACTGGAAAGTCACAGTCCTAACCACTGAGCCACTATGCTGCTATGTCTTAAAGGGGTTGTCCATAATAACCCCAATTATTTTTATAATTGGATCCTTTAAAGAGAACCCATCACACATCATTATGGTTTAGTGTCCCAAATTGCGCTGTATGAATTTTCTAATGAGTTATTATATTTTATTAGTAACATTTTATTTATCTAATAATCTAATAATTTTTTACTATACCCGACCTGCCCATAGACTTGCATGGGAGCCGCGTGCGCAGTACGTATTTCCGGTCTTCCACATTCCAGATTGCGTTCCTGGTTGTTTTTCTACATGCGATTAAGTTATTCTATGGAGATGAGACGACGGGGGGCACATCCCTGACCCCTTGTGGGTGTAATTTTATTATGCACTGATTAATACAGATTCCAATCAACATTTTAATACATGAATTTTACAATCTATCATCAATTAATATTATTATATGCACTTTATTATGAATGTATGATATGTTCTTATCCATTTTGCTGTAACTTGTGCACTTTCTTTGAACTAGGTGGGCGGAGCCACAAATCACATGACGACTTCCATTGGGTGGAGCCCTAAATAATGTGATATCTTCCAAGAGACAGATCCCTAAATCATGTGATGTTTTCCATTGGGCGGAGCCCTAAATCATGTGATGTTTTCCATTGGGCGGAGCCCTAAATCATGTGATGTCTTCCATTGGGCGAAGCCCTAAATCATGTGATACCTTCAATTGGGCGGAGCCCTAAATCATTTGATGGCTTCATTTTGGTATATATATGTGTGTGTGTGACCACTGTAACTTAGCAGCAATGTTTCGGCTCTAGTCTTGAGCCTTTCTCAAGCTAACATGGAATAAATCCACCTGATCACTTTACATCCTTGGAGTACTGATATTTTTTTAAATTTTTCTTATAGATAGATGATAGATAGATATGAAATAGATAATAGATAAATAGATAGATATGAGATTGATAGCTATATAGGAGATATGGAAAGATAAATAGATAGATAGATACTGTAGATAGAGATTAGAGATGAGCGAACATACTCGTCCGAGCTTGATGCTCGATCGAGCAGTCAGGGAAAGCGTTAGGGTGTTCTATTAGCTTACTGTTAGGCAGGAGTGATTCTAAAAGAACCCAACAGCCCTTCTTAGGGCTACAATAACGTTATACTTTTTTTTTTTTTTTTATTTGCAGCTAGTACCATATTGTGAGGAATTAAATTTAGAAGTATAATGACTCAGGATAGATGGATAGAAGATAGATAGTAGATAGATAGATAGATAGATAGATAGATAGATAGATAGATAGATAGATAGATATGAGATAGATAGATAGATAGATAGATAGATAGATAGATAGATAGATAGATATGAGATAGATAGATAGATAGATATAGATAGATAGATAGATAGATAGATAGATAGATAGATAGATAGATATGAGATAGATAGATAGGATATATAGGAGATATGGAAAGATAATTAGATAGATGATAGATAGATAGATAGATAGATATGAGATACACAGATATGAGATAGATAGATAGATATGGAAAGATAATTAGATAAATGACAGATAGACATGAGATAGATGGATAAGAGACAGATAAATAGGTGGGTAGATAGAATCTTCATTACGGATCTCTGTCCATACACTTTTTCAGAATTCGGAGAGATATTTGAGGACAGTGATTTTCAGTCGGTGTTGTCGTGTTCTCTGTGATATTATTGTGTTCTCTGAGAGCAGTGATGACAAATGACTTCTTCTCATGCACGTGTCTGGCGGTGATGGACAGCGCCTCCCTCTGCTGACTTTCTTCATGCTCTGCTGAGTGCACTGCTGACAATCCTGACTGTGCAAAAAGTTATGAATCACTAAATGTCACCAGCACATTGTGTAACCTGCTACATACCGCGGCACGCCATGTCAGAAAATATCCACCATGACCACAACCTTTTCTAATACCTTCATCTTTTTCATCAAAGTCAAAAATACATTTTGATCAGTTGTGTGATTTTACACAAAGCATCAAAACCTCTGCATAGATAATAAAGGAATCTTCCCATATGGGACTTCACATGTAATTACATTCATCTGCCATATACAAACATTTCTTCAACTGGATGTTATTAAAAAAAATTACCTGTGTGAAGATAATTTCCCATAAATGTAGCCATGTTGTCCCTTAGAAATGAAATAACTGTTCTTGGATACGACCACCTTCGCAGTCTTCCGGCAGTGACCCCGCATGTGCTATTAAGGCATCCTACTACCTGGATCCGGCATTCATTACCCCAGTGACGGCTGTAACCTCAGGCCATTTCATATGCAAAAACAATTTGTTTCTTTGTACAATCACTTCAGCGGTGGTCGTATCCAAGGACAACATCACCACATTTATGGTAAATTATCTTCATACAGGTAAATGTTTTAAATATAATCCAATTAAAGAAGTGTATATATGAATATATATATATATATATATATATATCAAATCGATTAATTAAAATGTCAATGCCCAGACGAGAATAACCCTTAAAACTCAGTGATAAAATTCAGTGTTCTGAAAAGCCACCATTAGAGGGAGCTCCCTGCTAAGACTGAATATTGAGCAGTTCTCCTTCTAGTGATGACAGCAGGTGGCCTGAACAGTTTCCCAAATTTCTGAAGCAACACTTTTTGGATGAGACTTTTGAGACCAAGTCAAAGGGGTATTACATGAATATGGAAACCCCTGGTGGTGGGGTGGGGGAAAAAAAGGAGAAATCCATAACGTGCTCTGGCTACTGGTTCTTTTGTCGCTTCAGTACATCTGGTTTTGAGACCTGCACCCAACCAGAGGTTAATGGATGTTTCATCCATTAAGTGGCTCTCGGACATCGAATATTATTACATTTTTAGGGGACTATGGACGCTATTCATTGGATGTAGTGGGTACCAGAGGTGTGGCCCAAAACTGGAAGCCACCAGTATGAAACGAGAACTGGGTGGCAGGGGGTGAATATGTATTAGATCAGAAAAAACCATGCCTGATACCAATTCCTTACTGCCTTCAAATATGGGATCAACGCCCCATAAGTTCTCATAAAGTTATAAATTTACCTTCCAGAGGGTCGTGTTACCCAACCAACTGGACCCAATCAGTAGACAACAGTAAACAATACTCATGTGGATCTTTCCACTTCCCAGTATTCAATGTCAAAATCCAACTCCAATCTTGGAGGTCGAAAATCCTACACCTGGTTCTTCATTTCTGTGGACGCCGAACCACGATGTCTACGCGTTCGATAGTTGGACAGTCTTGCGGAAACGGCTGAGTTGGTCTTGACTTTGTACTAATGTGTATGGGGACCTAGAATGTATCAACTTACCTATCCACAGGTATGATCATTATGGGGGTCTAAGAGCTGAGATACGAGAAGGCAGTGACCAAGAGCCCCTCGATCCACTCCCTACCGGCAGGACTTTGGCTAATCGGTGAACAATGAAAGTCAATGGAGTTTAGGACGGAGTTTCTTTGTTGACTGACTTGGGTCTTCTGATGGAAGTCCTGCTGGTATGAAACAGGTCAGAGGGACTGGAGAGAAACTTGAAACAATTCCTGTAACTCTTTATGGTTCATCAATCAAACCTCATTCTATACCATAGTAAGTCTTGAGCCATTGACTGGTAGACCTCAATGATTCTCCAAGGGTCGTACTTGGTGAGACGTTTCGGCAATCTTCTTAGACTACAATAGAATAGATCAGTGGTGGCGAACCTATGGCACGGGTGCCAGAGGTGGCACTCAGAGACCTTTCTGTGGGCACTTGTCAGCACACAAGACAAGACACATTCAGACATATTTTGCTTCTCTTCTTAGAACTGTAGGAAGAGGGAGAATGTGTAGACAGGTCCGAATTATCTTTGGAGGACCTCCTGTTGGCCCCACCATTCTCTGTGTACAGAGGGACACTGGAAAAAAGCTAAAATGATGCAAATTTTCCCTCATTTCTACTGTGTTGCTGTCCTCAGGAGGCCAATATGATTGAAAGTTGTTGAAGAACAGGGAGCAATAAGTTACTGCTTTAATTTTTGGTTGGCACCTCGCGATAAATAAGGGGGGTTTTGGTTGCAGTTTGGGAACTCGGTCGCTAAAAGGTTCGCCATCACTGGAATAGATGGTTCACGCTCAGGTTCTATATGGACATCCTACAGCTCTATGGATCTGTAGGAACTCCATATAGAACCTGAGCGTTAACCATCTCATCTATTGTAGTCTAAGGAGATTACCGAAACTTGTCCTGTCATTAAGTCATCGTGTCACTGTCCCAACTTGTGTCTATTTGTGTCATGATGTCATCAAAGAAACATTCATTGATCGCCCTAATTCCTGGTATTCTACGTCTTGATCATATAAGTCCGTAACTAATTCAAACAGGATTTTTCCCCACTTGAAACCAACGTAGATGACCCGAAATTATAGGTGGCTCCTCGTTAAAATGACAGGCTGCACCTGCTGACCTTCATGTGGGATTCCTCACATCAAACAGGCAGCGTGTGACATAATTGATGGGCTGAGATGACGGCAGGTGACTGCCACCTTAAAGCACAGGGACCTCTTTGAACATCTGATGTGTGAACATTACAACTTTGACTGGAAATTGTCACGATTTCGCAACGGAGTGATCTGTAATAATCCCCTAATCTGTCCCAATTAATTAGTGGTAATCCACGACTACATCTTCAATCCACTGCCTGACTAACTAGCAGAAACCGGGGGCTAAACAACACTGATACTGATGGCTATACCAGATATATATTTGGGTGTTGTCCGTTTTTAGGGTGACATCTCCTTTAAGGGATTTTCCACCTGGAGATACTGGGTATTTATGAAGCATTTACATAGCAACCACTGAAATTAAAGCAGTTTGTGGATATCAGGGATCCTCAGAACTGAAGTTTCTGCTCTGGGGTGGTCCCTCTTATAACAAGTCCACATTCACCTATTTCTGTGTCTTTTCCATGAGCTCTATACAGTCTATAGTGGCTGGTAAGGTTGGAGAATTAAAGGGCAGGTCCATATAAAGTAGATAGGATCTGCCCTCTTCATCCAAGTGCACAACTGTATATGTTCCAGCATCTGGGGGGAACTAGAAATGTACTTAATGGGGGTCTCGGGTGCCGTGATTAACGATCACCAGTATCACAATAAGACCAGAAGTTGTAATCATGAGAATTGGAGAGTCTCTGCGTAGGGTCAAGTTGGTGGCAACACTGTGAATTATCTCTGTACTGTGACATCACTGTGTGTATTATCCCTGTACTGTGACATCACTGTGTGTATTAACCCTGTACTGTGACATCACTGTGTGTATTATCTCTGTACTGTGACATCACTGTGTGTATTATGCCTGTACTGTGACATCACTGTGTGTATTATCCTGTAATGTGACATCACTGTGTGTATTATCTCTGTACTGTGACATCACTGCGTGTATTATCCCCTGTACTGTGACATCACTGTGTGTTTTATCCCTGTACTGTGACATCACTGTGTGTATTATCCTGTAATGTGACATCACTGTGTGTATTATCTCTGTACTGTGACATCACTGCGTGTATTATCCCCTGTACTGTGACATCAATATGTGTATTATCCCTGTACTGTGACATCACTGTGTGTATTATCCCTGTTTAATTTAACATTTACAATTGAATTTCCCACGCGCGCCCCAGTTTCCAGCCCTGCGCATCTCCTGTGAAGCGGAGTAACCCATGTAATCTGTGATGTGCAAAAGCATAAATCACTATTTTAGCAGCAAATATGTAGAATATGAGGAGGCCGGAATTGATGATTCTCGACTGAAACGTGAAGATAGATTTATCTAGTTACCCCACTGACGTATTTGACCAATCGGCTGGTCTTAAGTCCCTCAGGTGCTGTATCTTCAACTTGGGCCTTCATTATGTTAACCTCTATTACTGTATTGGTTTCTTTCTAATAGAAGGGCCCACATATCCCCGAGACTATAAAGAATTCGAGGCGGCTTTATCAAGGATCCTCCACGTTACCAATGTGAATCACATGTAAGTTGTACAGGACCCAGTGATCCCAACACTGGGAAAGTTAGGCAAGTCCTAGACCCACTGAGCCACTAACTGCTAGGCTAATGTGGGGGGGGGGGGGCCCCCCCCCTTAAAGGGTTGTCCTAATAACCGACCATTATTTATATAAATTGTCTCTGCCTTTCAAATACGAACGCGCATCACAGCATCATTATGGTTTAGTCTCCCTCAAAATTGCGGCTGTATGAATTTTCTAATAGAGTTTTATTATGATTTTATATTATTAAGCATTTTGATTTATCTAATAATCTAATAAATTTTTTATGCTATAACCGCTACCTACCGTATAAGGGCGCCCTATACTTGCAATTGGGGCCGCTTGTTCGGACAGTAGCGTATTTCCGTTCTTCCCCATTCTCAGATTGCGTTCCTGGTTGTTTTTCTACAGTGCGTTAAGTTATTTCTATGGAATTGAGACGACTGGGGGGGGCACATCCCTGACCCTCGGTTGCTGGGTGTCCTTTTCTTCGGTGTCCCTGTTCTCTCGGGCCGCTCCACTCCCCTGTTTCCCCTATGCCTCCTTTTCCCCCTCTCCCTCCTCCCTTCATATTATTCTACCCTGCCCTTTATTATGAATGTATGATATGTTTCTTAATCCATTTTGAGCTGTAATCTTGTTCCTTTTCTTGAACTTCGGTGGGCGGAGGCGCACAAATCAGCTGACGACTTCCATTGGGTGGAGGCCCTAAATAATGTGATATCTTCCAAGAGACAGATCCGCTAATCATGTGATGTTTTCCGCATTAGGGGCGAGAGCCCTAAATCATGTCGATGTTTTCCATTGGGCGGAGCCCTAAAATCATGTGATGTCTTCGCATTGGGGCGAATCCCTAAATCCTGTGATAATACTTCAATTGGGGGCGGGGAGCCCTAAAATCAGTCTTGATTGTCTTCATTTTGGTTATAGTTATGTTGTGTTGTGACCACTGTTAAGCTTAGGCAGCAATGTTTACGGCTGCTAGTTCTTGAGGCCTTTTGCTCAAGCTAACATGGATAAAATCCAGCTGATCACTTACATATCCTTGGACGTAGCTGATATTTTTTTTTTAAATTTTTCTTATAGATAGATGATAGATAGATATGAAATAGATAATAGCTAAATAGATAGATATGAGATTGATTCGGGGCTATATAGAGCTAGTGGAACCGACTTCATATCTAGTATATACTGTGATCGAGATGAGAGATGAGCGACACATACTCGTCACCATCTCGAGCTTGATGCTCGCTCGATTCATTGCGTACTCGTAACTGGCTTTCGTGTGTCTGCGTACGAGTATTATCTGGCCGCTTCGAGGAAATTGTGACATCTCCCGCAAGTCCCTCCTTTTTTCTTGTTTGTTTTGCCAGAATGGCAGATCCAATCACAATGCCCTGAATACCTCTTTCACTTGCCACCGCGCAATTACGTTTTATACCCTTACACGTCGATAGGCATTGGATTGGCTGGGTCCAGACATGATGACACCGGGGGAATAAGACTAGCCGCTTCCACGCTCTTCAGCTTAAAATCCTTCCTCTTTCTTATTCACGTCTATGGATATTATCTGCTTTCTCGGTCGTTGAAAGGTCTTTATTTTTTTTAATTAGCTTCAGCTGCGTTTCTTGCCCATTCATTTATTCTTTAAGATAATCGCCCGCCACGCCCTTCTTATGGCGCTAATAACTTAGGTTATAAACTTTTTGTTTTTTTTTTTATTTGGCATGCTGTAACCATCTTGTGTGGAGGATTTGCGGGGGACTTGTCTCACACCTGTTGGGTTTAGCCTCTCTTAGTGCACACATATCCACCCTCGACACCAAGTGGTGAGAAATTTATTATGTTTGTAGTAGAATTAGTACACGTCTGCCGTATTCTTTTTATTTTACCGTTTTATTTTTTTCATGAACTCAGCGTCATCATCATCTGTCATAGTAGTGTGGCTTTCATACTTGCTAGAAAATGCCGATAGGAGAACTACAACTTCTAATTACGCCTACAGTAGCGTTATAATATTTTGATTGTTCTGGTGATCTGCTGGTGGCTGTACTTGCTGCATTGCATCTATCTCTACAATATGGGGAGCAATTTGGAGTCAGACTTGCACCTACTGTGTTTAGGACGCACATATCCATCGCAAGACCGAGTGGGAAAATTTATTAGGCCCGGGGTTGTATTTCAATTAGGGCACATCTGCCATTTTCCTTTTTTATTTACTTTTTATTTTTTTCTAACTCAGCGTCATCTCTCTGAGCTAATAGCAGTGTTGCTGTAATAACTTGGCTAGAAATAGACCATAGCAATAGAAGGAAGCATCGTTTGGTTTTAAAAACTAAAAAACAAAACAAAAAAAAAAAAAAAAAAAAAAAAAGTTAAAAAAAATACAAGTTATAACTCTCATTTTCAATGTTTAAACGTCGGTACGCAGGGGTGTAGAGGACGAGGGCGGTGGTACGTGGTCGTCCAACTACTGCAGGGGTCAGAGGCCATGGTCCTGGGCGGGTGAGACAACCACCTGCTTATGGGGAGCAGGGGAACGCCGCAGAGCTCACTCCCTAGTTTCATGTCTGAAGTTACTGGGAATCGGTAGATCCCATGTTGGTGCCAGAACAGTGCGAACAGGTGATGTTCGTTGGATTGCCGACAATGCCAAATTCGAGCATTTGTCCCCAGTCATCTTCGGCACGCAGTCCTCCACGCATTTCATATCCCCGGACATCTACTCCTCATCTGCCTCACCTACATCCCTCCTCCCCCCCAGTCTGCCCTCCCATCCACAAATTTCATTTGAACCGCCCGCTACTCTGAGAAACGTTTTCTGGACCCTTCCCACAGTCACAACCACTTGTCGCGTTTGCTGATGATCAATTTTCCGATGCCCAGGTTTTCACCCCATCGCATTCTGTGTTGATGATGGACCTTGTTGACGGTAGATGAAGGTGTGTAAAGAGGTTGTCCGACATGAGGAGACAACAGTGTCAGACAGTGGGGAAGTTGTTGTCAGGTGCAGGAAGTCGCGAGGGGGAGCAGACTGAGGGTCGGAGAGATGAGGTGACAGACCCAAGCTGGGTTGAGGCGGCTCGGGTGAACACAGTGCTTCTGAGACGGAGGAGTCCTCGACCAAACAGGTTGGAAGAGGAGTGGTGGGCCACGAGTCGAGGGCCAGTGTCTATCTAGTCATCAGCGCCAAATGGTGTCCAACTAGTGTGAAGGCTCCCGTGGGCGAGGCTCCTGCGGCGAGGGGCAGATTTCAGAAGTCTGGAGGTTCTTTAAGAAACACCGGATACCGACGGACTGTGGTGCCACATTTGCCAAACCAGGATCAGCAGCAGGGGTTCCACCACTACTAGCTTAACTACCACCCAGTAGGGCCAGCATATGAATTGCTAAACACCCCACTCAGTGGCAACAAGCGCGTTCACCTCGGCCGTGCACACCACTGCTCCTTCCCCTGTGTCAGCTGATAGTCAGCCCCCTGCCCAGGACCCTGCCACAAAAAAAACCCCCCATCGTCCCACGCTCCACGATCCTCCCAGCATCCACCAGCGTTCACCTCTCCATAACCCCAATACCCAGACTGGAGCGGAAACGCAAATATGAGTGGGCAACCCACCCGCACGCCCAGCCCTAATGTGGCCACATCTCCAGATGTCTAAGCCTGGAGATGCGCCATAGGCTAGTAGAGACGCGAGGCCTTTCGCGCCTCATGGCGGCGGCCGCCTCCTCGGTATTCGGATCCCCAGCCGCCACTACTTTCTCCCGATGTGCCGTCCCAGCCCTGCACCAGCACGTGTCAGACAAACATAATCGTGGCCCTGACCACCGCGTTTCTGACAAGGTCACCTGACCACGACACGTGGACGAGTGCTGCCGGCAGGGCCACTATATATCTCTGACGGCACATTGGGTTAACTTGGTGGAGGCTGACCGAGTGTGACCCCTGCGTCTGGTCATATAACTGCCAACGCCGAGATTCGGGGCCTACCTCTCCCAGTTTTTGAGGCCTACTATGCCTTCCTCCTCCTCCCACCCCTCCTCCACCTCCTCCTCCGAACGACCATATCCTTGTGGGCATGGCGGCCATCACGGGTTATCTCTAAGCAACCGCATCGTTGCCTTCCTAACGCGAGCAGCTTCGTCTCACTCTAGCCTACTATAATATTGGCACCCGCCACAAAACATCCATGGCATTCACGGCGCATACTGATTGTGCCCATGCGTGAACTGAAGCCAGGCATGTTGGTGTGACAAACGGCGTAACCTGGGGCGGCTCTGCAACTCGGCAGACTGACACTGTGGCGCATGCTCTGGCCCTGTGTTAAATCTGATAGTTCACTTTCCTCAAGACATACCAACCACCTCTGTCTGATTTGCTCAGGAAGGTGCGCCGCATCTGTGCGCATTTCAGGAAGTCCAGCACAGATGCTGCCACCTCAGGGCAGCGCAGCGCCGCCTCAACTTGCCCGCCACCGACTGTTTGGCCGTGCCCAGAGGTGGAATTCAACACTGACCATGTTATCCAGAGTTTTACCATCAGCGCCGAGCGATTGTTAAGACTGTCCATATGTCAAACTTCCTTCCCCAGACTGGTAGTCAGGTCAGTCGCTTCCTCAAGTCTACAATGAGTAGTGGACGTGGATGTCTGATATCTCAGTTGGCGTGAGTAACTTTTGAGGAGTCAACACACGAATGCAGTGGCGATGCCGCCTCATCAGCTCACCCTCCCGCTGCTTTGCCTTTGAAAAACTCTCTGGTCAGCATGAAATCGGAAGCTTTGCGCTCCTCAAAAGAGACAGGGAAGAAGATTCCCTTGTTGATAGCCAAGCACCCTTATGTCTGTTTCTCAGCGCATATCGGAGGGGTTGGAGGTGGAGAGATGATGAGGAAGAGGAGGATAATGTTGGCGAGACACAAGAGGGGACCATTGTGTTAGTCCTATCACTGTTGAGCGTGTGTGGCAGAGAAGAGTAGTGTCTCGTTGGAGGATGGGAACTGCCAGAAGGGCAGCAGTGAGGGGGAGTGAATTCTTACGCGTTGTACTTGGCGCATATGGCAGATTTCATGCTAGGCTGCCTATCCCGTGACCCGCTTTCAAAGAATTTATTCCAGCACCGTTCTGGGTGTTCCCGTCTCCTGGCCCCACGGTCCAAGCAAATCTTTCCACTCTCATCTCTGTAGAGTAGAAGGAGTGTGAGAATGCATGAATACCAGCAGGCCCTGGTGCACAAGCTGAAACAGTATTTCCTTCTGACAGGGCAGCTAGGAGTTCTGTTCTGGCGGGCAAGTAGCGAGGGAGAGTAGCGAGCAGGCAGCTTGTCCAGCACTGGCAGGGTAGCGCTTTAAAAGGCTTTTTGCCAGCTTTAGTATACCCCGCACACATGCAACTGTCACCTGTCCCGCATTCTCGGCAGAGTAGGGCTGATCTTTACAGAAAGATGGTGAGGGAGTACGTATCTGACCATACCATCGTCCTAAATGATCACACAGTCTCCCTAGCAACTACTGGGTTTCAAAGCTGGACATGTGGCACGAACGGCGTCTCTAACGCCTTGAGGTTCTTGCCATGGCCCTGCCGCTAGCGTCTTGTCAGAGGCGGGTTTTCAGTGCAGCTGGTGGCATCTATCACCGATAAGCGTACACGCCTTCGACTGACAAGCGCTGACAGGTCTGACGCTTATCAAGATGAATAAAGCATGGATTGTCTCCTAATTTCAAATCTCGCAGCAGGTGAAGGAACTCAACCTGATAATTTATCCATCTCCTCCTCCTCATTTTCCTCCTTTCCTCTGCTCCCCTTTCTACAGTAAACAGAGGAAACTGGCTGTTTTTTGACAGGACGCCCACTGGCTCTAGGTATAGATCTATTTAGCATTAATTTTTCTGGAGGGCCACCGACAACGGTCCTCTGTTTTAAAAAAACTGACCATTTTGGAGCGCCTCAGGCACTCCTCTTTCAATTTTTCTGAGGTGCCACCTTTCCGGTCCTCTGTTTTACAACATTTTTTGGCCCCATCACATCAGGCACTCCATCTTTCCATTTTTTATCAGGGCCACCTACCTGCTCCTCTGGTTTGAAAAATTTTTTGGACTGCCACATACAGGCACTCAATCTATTCCATTTTTTCTGGAGGGCCACCTACCTGCTCCTCCTTGGTTTGAAAAATTTTTTGGACGTGCCACATACAGCACTATCCAAATTGAATTGTCTCCATAGCAGCCTCCACACGTTTGTCTCCATTGCTACCTCCAAAAGTCGTCCATATAGCTGCCTCCATACTCGTCCCTTTATCAAACGAGTTTTGTCAGGCGAAATTTGGGTTGTTTTCATGATTCCACATCAAAGTTGTTAACTTTGTCGCCACCTGCTGTGTTATCCACAAAATAACTGGCAAACTTTTACCCATTTACGGATATTATTTCACGCTTCTTGCGCATCTGTTTACATTCCCTCACCCGCCATATCCTAAACTTATAAGAACGCTACTACACTTGATCTATACAAAGGTTCTTAGAAGTGCTGTTTGGGGAGTAGCCTAGAGGACAGGGCTTGGATTGGCGAAGCTCGCCTAGCAGCGGAGCGCCAGCTCCATGCGCATCATGCGCTTCTTGCGCATCTGTTTACATTCCCCTCACCCGCCATATCCCAAACTTATAAAACGCTACTACACTAAACTTGGTGCAGGCTGGGACCGAGTCTGACCCTGGGCTGGTCATATACTGCCGACGCGGGATTGCGGGGCCTACCTCGGTCCAGGTCTCAAGGCTACTCTTACCTCCAAATCCCCCACCCTCCTCCACCTCCTCCTCCTCCGAATTACCATCCGTGGGCATGGCGCCATCAGTCGGTAGCTCTAGGCACAGCAGCAGTGCCGTTGCTAAGGCGACAGCAGGCGGTGCTCAAACTGCTGAGCCTAGGTGATAAAGGCACACCGCCCAGAGCTATTGCAGGGCATTCCACATCAAATTGTTAACTTTGTCGCCACCCTGCTGTGTAATCCACAAATATACTGGAAAACTTTTCATTTACGGATTTATTTCAGCGCTTCTTGGCAGATGTTACATTCCCTCACCCCCATATCCCAACTTATAAGAACGCACTACACTTGATCTTATCCGAAAGGGTCTTAGAAGTGCTGTTTGGGGAGTAGCCTAGAGACAGGGGCTTGGATTGGCGAAAGCTCGCCTGCAGCGGAGCGCAGCTCCATGCCAAGAACCAAAACATAGTTTTTAACTGGCAGCACCTTTAATCACACTAGTTCACTGCCTCCATACATGGTCCCCTTATCAAACGAGCTGTTTCAGGCAGAATTTTTGGATTGTTTTCATGGCTTCCATGTTAACTTTGTCGCCACCACCTGCTGTGTAATCCACAAAATATACTGGCAAACTTTTATCATGTACCGATATTATTTGAGCGCTTTCTGCTCACCTCCTTTGGTTCCTCTCTCTAGTACCCATGTGTTTGAAGCCTGAGTCCATTTAGGGTGGTCGCCATGCCACTCTCTAGCTTCCGCTGCTGCCGCTGCCTCTGCATGCCGTCCCCTATAGTGTCAGGGTCAATTATTGGATGTTTTTAGATGCTATCTAGCCTCATTGGTCACTCTTGTCATGGCCATGCTGTTGCCCAATTTTGGCATAATGGTGCGTTTAAGCAGCCCTCAGAGGCATCCATGCATGCTGCCCCTCCTGTTTCCTGTCCATTTCCGTGGTGTTTCCATCCTTTTCTGAGGTTCCCAGGTGTTTGGCCAAGCTTCCCTGTGCAGAGCCTTGGTCCCCTTGAAAAAATGCTCGAGTCTCCCATTGACTTCAATGGGCTCGTTTCGAGACAAGCACTCGAGCATCGGGAAAAGTTCGTCTCGAATAACAGTACCCGAGCATTTTAGTGCTCGCTCATCTCTAATAGAGAATAGAATAGAAAGAAATACAAAATGGAAAATCAGCAGCACAGTCCTTAGTGTATTTGAGATTGGTGCTATCTGACTCTCACCAGATAGAGTCCACTGGATATAAAATAAGAAAAAAACGGCAGCATCCCAATTTGTAAAGAAAACGTGGTGTTTATTCCACCTCCCGCAACGTTTCGGCTGTGTAGCCTTTGTCAAGCTTGACAAAGGCTGAACACACCGAAACGTTGCGGGAGTTGGAATAAACACCACGTTTCTTCACAAATTTTGGTTGCTGCCGTTTTTCTTTATTTTAGAAAGAAAGATAGATAGATACGATATGAGATGAGATAGTATAGATGATATATAGTATTAGATAGTGTGTCTATAGATAGAGATAGAAAGAAGATGATAAGAGATTGATAGATAGATGAAAATGCAAAGTCCAAAGCAGCACAGCACTAACGATGTGATGGAATAAAGTTCACCCATCTTTCCACACTTACTGAGTGCTGCCTCTTCACTACTAGTAGATAGATAGATAGATAGATAGATAGATAATAGATAGATAGATAGATAGATATGAGATAGATAGATAGGAATATAGGAGATATGGAAAGATAATTAGATAGATGTAATAGATCGATGAAATAGATATGAGATAACAACAGATTATAGATAGATAGATAGATATGGAAAGATAATTAGATAAGACAGATAGACATAGATAGATGGATAAGAGACGATAAATGGTGGGTAGATAGAATCTTCTTACGGATCTCTGTCCATACACTTTTTCAGAGATTCGGAAGATATTGAGGACAGTGATTTTCAGTCGGTGTTGTCGTGTTCTCTGTGATATTATTGGTTCTCTGAGAGCGTGATGACATACTATGCATTCTTCTCATGCACGTGTCTGGCGTGATGGACAGCGCCTCCCTCTGCTGACTTTCTTCATGCTCTGCTGAGTGCACTGCTGACAATCCTGATGTGCAAAAAGTTATGAATCACCTAAATGTCACCAGCACATTGTGTAACCTGCTACATACCGCGGGCACGCCATGTCAGAAAATATCCACCATGACCACAACCTTTTCTAATACCTTCATCTTTTTCATCAAAGTCAATACATTTGATCAGTTGTGTGATTTTACACAAAGCATCAAACCTCTGCATAGATAATAAAGGAATCTTCCCCTATGGGACTTCACATGTAATTAACATTCATCTGCCATATACACAAACCATTTCTTCAACTGGATGTTATAAAAAAATTACCTGTGTGAAGATAATTTCCCATAAATGTAGCCATGTTGTCCTTAGAAATGAAATAACTGTTCTTGGATACGACCACCTTCGCAGTCTGTCGCAGTGACCCCGCATGTGCATTAAGGCATCCTACTACCTGGATCCGGCATTCATTACCCCAGTGACGGCTGTAACCTCAGGCCATTTCATATGCAAAAACAATTTGTTCTTTGTACAATCACTTCACGCGGTGGTCGTATCCAGGACAACATCACCACATTTATGGTAAATGTATCTTCATACAGGTAAATGTTTTAATATAATCCAATTAAAAAGTGTATATATGAATATATAATTATATTATATATAATCAAATCGATTAATTAAAATGTCAATGCCCAGAACGAAATAACCCTTAAAACTCAGTGATAAAATTCAGTGTTCTGAAAAGCCACCATTAGAGGGAGCTGCCTGCTAAGACTGAATATTGAGAGTTCTCTATTTAGTGATGACAGCAGGTGGCCTGAACGTTTCCCAAATTTCTGAAGCAACACTTTTTGGATGAGACTTTTGAGACCAAGTCAAAGGGGTTTACTGATATGGGAAACCCCTGGTGGTGGTGGGGAAAAGGAGAAATCCATAACGTGCTCTGGCTACTGGTTCTTTTGTCGCTTCAGTACTCTGGTTTTGAGAACCTGCAACCAACCAGAGGTTAATGGTGTTTCATCCATTAAGTGGCTCTCGGACATCGAAATTTTACATTTTTAGGGACTTGGACGCTATTCATTGGATGTAGTGGGTACCAGAGGTGTGGCCCAAAACTGGAAGCCACCAGTATGAACGAGAACTGGGTGGCAGGGGTGAATATGTATTAGATCAGAAAAACCTGCCTGATACCAATTCCTTACTGCCTTCATATGGGACTCAACGCCCCATAAGTTCTCATAAGTTATAAATATTACCTTCAGAGGGTCGTGTTCCCAACCACCTGGACCCAATCAGTAGACAACAGTAAACAATACTCATGTGATCTTTCCACTTCCCAGTTTCAATGTCAAAATCCAACTCCAATCTGGAGGTCGAAAATCCTACACCTGGTTCTTCATTTTCTTGGGACGCGAACCACGATGTCTACGCGTTCGATAGTTGGACAGTCTTGCGGAAACGGCTGAGATTGGTCTTGACTTTGTACTAATGTGTATGGGACCTAGAATGTATCAACTTACTATCCACAGGTATGATCATTAGGGGGTCAAGAGCTGAGATCCGAGAAGGCAGTGACCAAGAGCCCCTCGATCCCACTCCCTACCGGCAGACTTTGGCTAATCGGTGAACAATGAAGTCAATGGAGTTTAGGACGGAGTTTCTTTGTTGACTGACTTGGGTCTTCTGATGGAGTCCTGCTGGTATGAACAGGTCAGAGGGACTGGAGAGAAACTTGAAACAATTCCTGTAACTCTTTATGGTTCATCAATCAAACCTCATTTATACCATAGTAATTCTTGAGCCATGACTGGTAGACCTCAATGATTTCTCCAAGGTTCTACTTGGTGAGACGTTTCGGCAATCTTCTTGACTACAATAGAATAGATCAGTGGTGGCGAACCTATGGCACGGGTGCCAGAGGTGGCACTCAGAGACCTTTCTGTGGCACTTTGTCAGCACACAAGACAAGACACATTCAGACATATTTTGCTTCTCTTCTTAGAACTGTAGGAAGAGGGAGAATGTGTAGACAGGTCCAATTATCTTGGAGGACCTCTGTTGGCCCCACCATTCTCTGTGTACAGAGGGACACTGGAAAAAGCTAAAATGATGCAAATTTCCCCTCATTTCTACTGGTTGCTGTCCTCAGGAGGCCAATTGATTGAAAGTTGTTGAAGAACAGGAGCAATAAGTTACTGCTTTATTTTTGGTTGGCCCATCGCGATAAATAAGGGGGTTTTTGGTTGCAGTTTGGGAACTCGGTCGCTAAAAGGTTCGCCATCACTGGAATAGTGGTTCACGCTCAGGTTCTATATGGACATCCTACACTCTATGGATCTTTAGGAACTCCATATAGAACCTGAGCGTTAACCATCTCATCTATTGTAGTCTAAGGAGATTACCGAAACTTGTCCTGTCATTAAGTCATCGTGTCACTGTCCAACTTGTGTCTATTTTGTGTCATGATGTCATCAAGAAACATTCATTGATCCCCTAATTCCTGGTATCTACGCTTATCATATAAGTCCGTATCAATTCAAACAGGATTTTTCCCCACTTGAAACCAACGTAGATGACCGAAATTATAGGTGGCTCCTCGTTAAAATGACAGCTGCCCTGCTGACCTCATGTGGGATTCCTCACATCAAACAGGCAGCGTGTGACATAATTGATGGGCTGAGATGACGGCAGGTGACCTGCCACCTTAAAGCCAGGACCTCTTTGAACATCTGATGTGTAACATTACAACTTTGACTGGAAATTGTCACGATTTCGCACCGGAGTGATCTGTATAATCCCTAATCTGTCCCAATTAATTAGTGGTAATCCACGACTACATCTTCATCCACTGCCTGACTAACTAGCAGAAACCGGGGGCTAAACACACTGATACTGAGGCTATACCAATTTTAATTTGGGTGTTGTCCGTTTTAGGGTGACATCTCCTTTAAGCGAGGATTTTCCACCTGGAGATACTGGGTATTTATGAAGCATTTACATAGCAACCACTGAAATTAAAGCAGTTTGTGGGATATCAGGGATCCTCAGAACTGAAGTTTCTGCTCTGGGGTGGTCCCTCTTATAACAAGTCCACATTCACCTATTTCTGTGTCTTTTCCATGAGCTCTATACAGTCTAAGGTGGCTGGTAAGGTGGGAATTAAAGGGCAGTCCATATAAAGTAGATAGGATCTGCCCTCTCATCCAAGTGCACAACGGTATATGTTCCAGCATCTGGGGAACTAGAAATGTACTTAATGGGGGTCTCGGGTGCCGTGATTAACGACACCAGTATCACAATAACCAAAGTGTAATCATGAAATTGGAGAGTCTCTGCGTAGGGTCAATTTGGTGGCAACCTGTGAATTATCTCTGTACTGTGACATCACTGTGTGTATTATCCCTGTACTGTGACATCACTGTGTGTATTAACCCGTACTGTGACATCACTGTGTGTATTATCTCTGTCCTGTGACATCACTGGTGTGTATTATCCTGTACTGTGACATCACTGTGTGTATATCCTGTAATGTGACATCACTGTGTTGTATTATCTCTGTACTGTGACATCACTGCGTGTATTATCCCCTGTACTGTGACATCACTGTGGTGTTTAATCCCTGTACTGTGACATCACTGTGTGTATTATCCTGTAATGTGACATCACTGTGTTATTATCTCTGTACTGTGACATCACTATGCGTGTATTATCCCCTGTACTGTGACATCATTGTGTATTTCCCTGTACTGTTACTCACTGTGTGTAATCCTGTACTGTGACATCACTGTGTGTATTATCCGGTACCAGTGACATCACTGCGTGTATTATCCCTGTACTGTGACATCACTATGTGTATTATCTCTGTACTGTGACATCACTGTGTGTATTATCTCTGTACTATGACATCACTATGTGTATTATATCTGTACTGTGACATCACTATGTTTATTTCCCTGTACTGTGACATCACTGTGTGTATTATCCTGTACTGTGACATCACTGCGTGTATTATCTCCGTACTGTGACATCACTGCGTGTAATCCCCTGTACTGTGACATCACTATTGTATTATCCCCGTACTGTGACATCACTGTTTGTATTATCCCGTCACTGTGACATCACTATGTGTATTATCTCTGTACTGTGACATCACTGTGTGTATTATCTCTGTACTATGACATCACTATGTGTATTATATCTGTACTATGACATCACTATGTGTATTATCCCTGTACTGTGACATCACTGTGTGTATTATCCTGTACTGTGACATCACTGCGTGTATTATCTCCGTACTGTGACATCACTGTGTGTATTACCCGCACTGTGACATCACTATGTGTATTATCCCTGTACTGTGAAACACTGTGTGTATTATCCCGTACTGTGACATCAACTGTGTGTATTAATCCTGTACTGTGACATCACTGTGTGTATTATCCCTGTACTGTGACATCACTGTGTGTATTATCCCTGTACTGTGACATCACTGTGTGTATTATCCCTGTACCATGACATCACTGCGTGTATTATCCCTGTACTGTGACATCACTATGTGTATTATCTCTGTACTGTGACATCACTGTGTGTATTATCTCTGTACTATGACATCACTATGTGTATTATATCTGTACTGTGACATCACTATGTGTATTATCCCTGTACTGTGACATCACTGTGTGTATTATCCTGTACTGTGACATCACTGCGTTAGTATCTCCGTACTGTGACACACGGCGTGTAATATCCCCCTGTACTGTGACATCACTATGTGTATTTCCCGTACTGTGACTCACTGTGTGTATTATCCCTGTACTGTGACATCACATGTGTATTATCTCTGTACTGTGACATCACTGTGTGTTTACTCTTGTACTATGACATCACTATGTGTATTATATCTGTACTATGACATCACTATGTGTATTATCCCTGTACTGTGACATCACTTTTGATTATCCTGTACTGTGACATCACTGCGTGTATTATCTCCGTACTGTGACATCACTGTGTGTTTATCCCGCACTGTGACATCACTATGTGTGTATTATCCCTGTACTGTGAAACACTGGTGTATTATCCCTGTACTGTGACATCACTGTGTGTATAATCCTGTACTGTGACACTCACTGTGTGTATTATCCCTGTACTTACATCACGTGTGTATTTCCTGTACTGTGACATCACTCTGTGTATTATCTCTGTACTGTGACATCACGTGTGTATTATCATGTACTGTGACATCACTGTGTGTATTATCTCTGTACTGTACATCACTGCGGTGTATTATCCCTGTACTGTGACATCACTATGTGTATTATCCCTGTACTGTGACATCACTGTGTGCTTTCCCTGTACTGTGACATCACTATGTGTATTATCCCTGTACTGTGACATCACTGTGTGTATTATCTCCCCTGTACTGTGACATCACTATGTGTATTATCCCTTACTGTGACATCACGTGTGCATTATCCCTGTACTGTGACATCACTATGTGTTATTATCCCTGTACTGTGACATCACTGTGTGCATTATCCCTGTACTGTGACATCCCTGCGTGTATTATCCCCTGTACGTGCATCACTTGTGTATTATCCCTGTACTGTGACATCACACTGTGTGTATTATCCCTGTACTGTGCACCACTGTGTGTTATCCCTGTACTGTGACATCACTGTGTGTGTTATCCCTGTACTGTGACATCACTGTGTGTATTATCCCTGTACTGTGACAATCACTACTGTGTGTATTATCCTGTACTGTACATCACGTGTATTATCCCCTGTACTGTGATCACTGTGTTACCGTATGTGACATCACTGTGTATATCCCTGTACTGTGACACTCACTGTGTGTATTATACCCTGTGCTGTGACAGCACTGTGTGTATTATCCCTGTACTGTGACATCACGTGTATATCTCTGTACTGTGACATCACTGTGTGTATTACACTGTACTGTGACATCACTGTGTGTATTATACATGTACTGACATCACGTGTGTATTATACATGTACTGTGACATCACTGTGTGTATTATCCTGTACTGTGACATCACTGTGTGATAATCTCTGTACTGTGACATCACTGTGTGTATTATCCCCTGTACTGTGACATCACTATGTGTATTATCCCTGTACTGTGACATCACTGTGTGCATTATCCCTGTACTGGTCATCACTGTGTGGTATTATCCCTGTACTGTGACATCACTCTGTGTATTATCTCGTACTGTAGACTCACTGTGTGTATTATCTCGTACTGTGACCACTGTTGTGTTATCCCTGTACTGTGACATCACTGTGTGTATTATCCCTGTACTGTGACATCTCACTGCTTGTATTATCCCTGATATGTGACATCACTGTGTGTATTATCCCCTGTACTGTGACATCACTGTGTGTATTGTCACAGTACAGGGATAATGCACACAGTGATGTCACAGTACAGGGATAATGCACACAGTGATGTCACAGTACAGGGATAATACACATAGTGATGTCACAGTACAGGGATAATACACACAGTGATGTCACAGTACAGGGATGAAATAGTGACAGGTGGATTCAATCGGGTTCTTGGAACCATTTGGGTTATGATCAATGGGTTGAAACCCCCCAGTCAAGAAGTTACCCTCATTCAATGCTAATATTATTCGGATAAACCTTTAACTTTTTGTCTTTGGAGAAGACTGTTCACATCTTTTGGTAAATTTAATCCAGGCGTATGTCTTGAAATTTCTTTTAATAAAACAGTATCTCTGTTTTCTATCTTTTACAGCTTGAGAATGGCAATGTACATTATAAGTATCTCTGCCAAGGATCAACCATTCAGGATCTGTTTTTGGAGCCTCCGGTCAATGATGGAGCTTCCATACCATTATCTAGAGGTAACAGCTCCACCGTCAATCTCCATGTGGATGGGTAGAGACGGAGCAACCTCTACCAATGGCAGTGGGAAGACATCTCACCTGATCCTTGGAGGACTCATACAAGTGGACAACCTCGTCTCTCAAGGGTTTCATGGCTGCATGGAGGACATCAGTGTTATGGGCAAACAGTGGACAGCTCTTCAACAGCAAGGTGTAACTCCATGCTGTGAACATACCCAGGCCTGTGCTTGGAGCCCTGTCCTAGTGGCAGGATGTGTGTAGAAATGGCCAATGGAGGTAAGTATGTCTAAAAGTAAAAACAAAATATCTGATCAACATAACTTACAAATACTTACATTTACCTTACCCCCCCCCCCAGGTTATTCGTTCCTCTGTCATTCCCCATTCACGGGGCTAAGTGTAATCGGGTATAGATCCATGTGCATGTCTTCCTGCAAAATAGAGAAGATGGTTCAGCCATGTCCAATGGCTTCTCCTGTAGCTGCCCTAGGATTCCAGGGTGAGAGTGAGTTTCATTCCTAATTTACTTTAATATACTATATATACTTTAGTAGCAAGTAGTACATACAGATGTCATAGGACCCTGGATAAGGGTTCCAAGGCTTGGTAGGCCTTAATCCATGACATGGGGCCAGAAGAATGCTTACCAAGGCTTGGTAGGCCTCATATCTATGACACGGGGCCCAGAATAATGATTAACCAAGGGTTGATGGGCCATATCTCATGAAATGGGGCACAGGAGAATGTTTACCAAGGTTTGGCCAGGGAGAATGATTGCAAGGCTGTGGGGCCTTATATCCATGACATGGGGCCCAGGAGTATGGTTACCAAGGTTTGGTTGCTTATATCCATGCGTGGGCCAGAAGAATGCTTACCAAGGCTTGGTAGGCCCATATCTATGACACAGGGCCCAGAATAATGATTACCAAGGCTTGATGGGCCTTATATCTATGACAGGGGCACAGAAGAATGGTTACCAAGGTTTGGCCAGGGAGAATGATTGCCAAGGCTTGTTGGGCCTTATATACATGACATGGGGCCCAGGAATATGGTTACCAAGGTTTGGTTGGCTTATCCATGACATGGGGCCAAGGAGAATGGTTACCAAGTTTTGTGTAGCTACTATATCCATTTGCTTGTCCTACTTTGGATGTGGGGAAGCAATCAAACAATCCTGGTAGAGTGAATGGGAAAACATGTCTAAAAGTCTGTGTTTCAGAAGGTGACGGTGTTCAAATGCATTAAGGAATCTAAAATCTAGTATAGTTACAAGTTTTTATTTTCTTGAAGGAAATTTCTCTCACCCAATCAGCAGATCGCAGTTACATCAGTAACTTGTACGCGCCCAAAGTTGTCACGGGAGGTACATGCCCTGCGCAGTTATTAGGAGCTTGCTGTATGTCCTGGGTCTAACACACATAAGAATAACCCAATAGTTCTTCAATAATGTGAACATGAAAACAAACACCTTTAAGGGGTGGGCAAGCAGTAAAAAACTATGATCATACAAACAGTACCAAGATATCCAAAGTTTTGCTCTGCTGTCGGTCCCCTTCACTCAGCGCAGCGAGGTGCCATATATGGGTCTTAGTGTCTGAGTACGTACAGCCCCTTTAATACTTGGTGACTCACTGGAGTAATTTCTGTTTGCAGATGTAGATTGCGGGGAGAAGCTGCCAGGATGCTTCCGTTGGCAGATGCCCTGTACACCCAGCAGCACGTGTAATTGCAGTAACATTAACGGCGGGCAGTGTGTGCGGAGGTGACGAACCTGAAAAAAGATAAAGTTTCCTAATTTCCGGAGCTCAGGAGATTGTCGAGATCCTAGGGAGGGTCCTCGCAGTCCTCTTCTTAGTAGGACTTTTTGTCATCTTCAGAAAACGTATTGCAAACGAGCTATGGCCCACAAACCTGCCCCTCAAGAAGACCCAGACCTAAAGCAATACAATCCCGAGACATAGGTGTCGGCACCCAAGTGCCCCAATGGAGCTGAACCTTCTCAGTTCTGTACCTCGGAACCAGTGGATGCAGAGGACAGTCAAGGAGAAACAATGTACCGGAGCTAATTACCTTTTGTAACACCAGTGACCCGGGGTCCTGCTATCTGTAGCGTGGCACCAAATCTACCCCCAGCCCCTCCCTCCAGTTCTGACAACGATTCCATCGCCAAGAACAACTGGGATTGTGAAGAGAGCGGTAAGTGTCTCTCAATCATAAACTTGTAATACTTGTAATACTGGGTAGTTTATCTTATCAGAGGAAAGTGCTACAACCTCTTTCCTTCCCAAATCGCTTTTCACTTTGCTGAATTTCATCTGCTAGCATGACAGATTTGTCAGACTACTTAGAAGTCTATGGAGAGGGGAGTGAGTCACGGCAGCTTCAAGTCATCTTCACAGAACTTGTACACCAGTATGTTGATATCCAGAACTTCTTTGGTTCTGTATATCTTGATGTAATCGCCTAATGTTGCTCTGTATTACTTTTAGGGTATACTTTTTATGAAATTGGGGGTACACTTAGGATTTTGTAGGCACCATGCTACCCTGGTGGTTTGAGCCATAGATAAAGTTCTCATGCTAGACTTCTCTACTATATGATTCACACCTGGCTTTGGGGTCAGATACTGAATCAAAAACCTCAACAAAAACTTCACATGTGAAAAAACTCAACTTTTAAGGAAACTTTCAGCCTTTGAAGACGTATCGCCTGACAGCGGTAATAACCAATACTAATGATTGTACCTCATTGGAAAGAACTCCATTGAGTCATGATATAAAAACACGGTATAGGTAAGGTTAGAGACACACCTGGCGTCTAGCTACTTCTATGGAGTATATGGAAAGTTAGGAATTCTGATGTTAAAAAGATCTCCCCCCGATCCTCCCCCCCCCCCCTCAGTCTTGCAAGTTTACAGAACTGTACAAGGATCACTATTTTTAGTTGTAGAAACTTTGGGCGAGTCCCTCCATAGACATACAGGTAGCAATGTGTAGCTGCTACTGACACTGCTGGTTGCTGGGAGTGACGGCAGCTAGGTTACTACCTGTCACCACTCGCTTCAGTCGGAGGCCTGGAATTCCCTGCGTGTAGCTACATGTCTATGACTGACATCTCTGACTCTCTGTAAGCTCAGGAATGCCGGGTGATTGTCTTACCTTTGTTCGTCGGCTCTGGGAGTGGGAGGCCATGACATTATCACACATTCGAGTTGTACCTTCATTGACAAATGTCTAATGAATGCAATATCTTCTCCCGGGGAAAGGAAAACTTGGCCGTATTCATGTTTGTCACCGAGTCTTCAGAAGATACAATTATACAGGTTGTCTATCTGCATAACTATGAAGAGCAGCTATTTAGAAAGCTTAGTTACAACCCCATATAAATCCTTAACAAATTACAATCAATGTCGTACATAATATTTATTACTCATTTTTATCAAGTTTATATAAAGCAGTGGGTCTCATTCCTCGAAATGCTGTGACTCATGTTGTGTGACCCCAAACGTAAAATTATTTTCATTGTTATTTTGCTATCTTCAACTTTTGCCACTGTAAGATAGTAAATCGTTGTCACAGCACCCGCCCCTAGTAGTCACAGTGATGCCCCAGTAGTCACAGTGCTTGCCCCCAGTAGTCACAGTAAAACCCCCAATAATCACAGCGCCGGCCCCAAGTATCCAGTAGTCACAATGAGCCCCCAGTAGTCACACCACCTTCCCCCAGTAGCCAGTAGTCACAGCACCGCCCCCCAGTAGCCACAGTGATGCCCCCAGTAGTCACAGCGCCTGCCTCCAGTAGTCAGTAGTTACAGTAAAACCCCAGCAATCACAGCACCAGTCCTGAGTATCCAGTAGTCACAGTGATGCCCCCAGTAGTCACAGCACCCTTCCCCATAGCCACAGCACTGCCCCAGTAGCCACAGTTATGCCCTCAGTAAAAACAGCCTGGGTCAAGTAGCCAGTAATCACAGTGATGCCCCCAGTAGTCACAAGCCTGCCCCATTAGCCAGTAGTCACAGTGATGCCCCCAGTAGTCACAGACAATGACTCCAGTATAAATAAGTCACAGTGATGCCCTCAGTAGTCACTACACCTGCTCTAAGTAGCCAGAAGTATAGTGATTCCCCCAGTAGTCTCAGTGTTGCCCCCAGTTGCCAGAAGTCATTGTATGGCCCCAGTAGCCACAGTGCTGCCCCAGTAGTCACAGCACCTGCGCAGTAGGCAGAAGTCCCGTGCTTGAAAGAACAGGCCATTTTCATCAGATCTGTAAGACACAAGTCCTGCGCGTGCGTTAAACTTGGGATATGTCACCATCTCTCTCTCTTCAGTGTACATGTGCTGGAGTCATGTAATGTCTAACTTTCTGCTGGTCTTAATCCTAAAAGAGAAAAAGCAGGTGCAGATTGATGCACAGGCTCTGGCGCATGCGCACTGGAGAAATCAGAGCTAGAGGTAGAGCGAGCAGCGGAGTGACTACGGGCGCATGAGATATTGGTTTATCCAGAAGTTTTCTGCCTGCCTGATTTTATGGAATAAAAGTTACTTTCAAAACTTGCAGCCTGCTTCATAAGGGAAATCCTACTGACAGGTCCCTTGTAGCATATCTCGTAACCATTATCATCTTCTTGTATTCCAGTGTATGCAGGAGACTCATCGTATGGCAATAGATTAATCCTGCGGAAATACAGAGGTATCCACAATCAAAACCTTCAGTAGCACCTCCGATCCCACTCTTCCGAGGAACCGGAACAAGAGCCCTATTTGGTGGGTTCCCATTTCCGATAGAACCCAACAAGCGAGCACCAATCCCTCCATGTTATAGCAACCGCAACCTGGATGATTTCCTCCCCCAGCCATCTACCTGCCAGGACCAATACACTGCCATCAGCTATTACCCCACACAGCTAGTGCAGCAAAAAGCATGTCTCACCCGAACCAAGATGGACTCCGACGTCTCAACGTAAGACTTAGCGTGGCACAGCCCTCCTATGCAGACTGCGGAGTGCCACCAATGACGCACTCAAATACCAGGCTCCAGATCTAGCAGAGAGTGACTATGGCAGCGTGAAGAAGTGATGTTTTAAAACTTTATTCTTACAAAGAGATGATTCGGAGAAGGTCGTGGAAGACTATGGAAAGCAAAGAAGTATACGTAAGACGACTGCAGAATGAACAGAGAATGTTGTAATCTGCAACTAAAGATTGGGAACCCGCCATGGGGTCCTCATCTAGGCCCTCATTATGAAAGCTTATGTTATAGCTTCTTTATACTGTGCAGAACTAGTCTGTGGTCTAGAAGAACTATGGACAAAGGGTAATCTCTTAAAATGAGATAGTACAGAGGTCATATCTTCCTACAACATGCTGAGCATGACACATTTAATGTCCCGGTGACCTAAATAGCTGCGTAGCACACAGTATTCATAACTCTGGCAGGGAGTTTTGGTTGTGTGAGCCCATTGAAGGGGACCTCACTCTATTATATTTTTTTTTTTCCCAAAGTAAATTTTTCTTAGCACACAGTTACAAGCAAATATAAACTTCTTTAAACTATATAGGTCCACACTGCAGAAGTGGAGGAAAAGTCTGCATTTTTTATAGTTTACTGTAGGTCGCTTGTATGATGAAAGCAGTGTATATCCAAAAGTGCAAAATGCTGCCCAAATTCTAAGGATGTAAGTTATTACGGTAACTTAAGTGGGGCAGCTAAAGCTCCATATGGTCATATATTGTACTGACACACAGTGATATGGCATTATGTATATTGTGTATGCTGCCACGGGAGACCCTGAGGGCAATGGGTGATCCAGTCCCTCCATAAATGTATAATATTGTCCATTGTATCTTTTTGTGTATATAGCTGTTATTTTTAAAACAATTAAATATAATTTTTTATAAATATTTCTGTTCATTTTAAATGTCAATATTTTGTCAAAAAACACAGGAAACAACAACAGTAGCATCCGGCATCCTTTATTTTTTAAAGTTAGTGATATCAAAGTACAAGGATATACCACAGTGATGTCACAGTACAGGAATATACACACAGTGATGTCACAGTACAGGGATAATACCTCACAGTGATGTCACAGTACAGGGAAATCCACACAGTGATGTCACAGTCACAGGATAATACTCACAGTGATGCACAGTACAGGGATAATCCACACAGTGATGTCACAATACAGGGATAATACACGCAGTGATGTCCACAGTACGGATAATACACACAGTGATGTACAGTACAGGGATAAAACACACAGTGATGTCACAGTACAGAGATAATACACACAGTGATGTCACAGTACAGAGTAAATACACAGAGTGATGTCAAAGTACAGGGATAATACACACAGTGATGTCACACAGTCCGGGAATAGCACAGTGATGTCACAGTACAGGGATAATACACAATAGATGTCACAGTACAGGGGATAATCACACACAGTGATGTCACAGTACAGAGATAATCACACAGTGATGTCACAGTACAGGATAATACACACAGTGATGTCAACAGTACATGTATAATACACACAGTGATGTCACAGTACAGTATATACACACAGTGATGTACAGTACAGTGTAATCACACAGTGATGTCACAGTACAGAGTAATACACAGTGAGTCACGTACAGGGATAATACACACAGTGGTGTCACAGACAGGGTAATACACACAGTGATGTCACAGTACAGGGATATACACAGTGATCCAGTTGATTCACAGTAAGGAAAATCACACGTGATTCACAGCTAACAGGGAGATAATACACAGTGATGTCACAGTACAGGGATAATCACCCAGTGATGTCACAGTACGGGATAAACACACAAGTGATGTCACAGTACAGGGATAACACACAGGGATATCACAGCGGATAATACCACTGGTGACAGTACAGGGATAATACACACAGTGATGTCACAGTACAGGGAAAATACACATAGTGTGTCACAGTACAGGGGATATACACGCAGTGAGTCACAGTAAAGGGATAATGCACACAGTGATGTCACAGTACAGGGATAATAACTAGTGAGTCACAGTAAGGATATACACAGTGATGTCCAGTACAGGATAATACCACAATAGGATGTCACAGTACAGGGGATAATACAACAGTGATGTCACAGTACAGGGATAATACACATAGTGATGTCACAGTACAGGGATAATGCACACAGTGATGTCACAGTACAGGGATAATACACATAGTGATGTCACAGTACAGGGATAATACAAGCAGTGATGTCACAGTACAGAGATAATACACACAGTGATGTCACAGTACATGATAATACCACACAGTTATGTCCGCGAGATCACGAGTGATTCACAGTACAGAGATAATAACACAGTGTGATGTCACAGTACAGGATAATACACACAGTGATGTCACAGTACAGGGATAATACACACAGTGATGCACAGTACAGGGATAATACACACAGTGTTACACAGTACAGGGATAATACACATAGTGGTACAGTGCAGGAGAATACACCACAGTGATGTCACGTACGGAGATAATACAACACAGTGATGTCACAGTACAGGATAACACACAGTGATGTCACAGTACAGGGATAATACACATAGTGATGTCATAGTACAGATATAATACACCTAGTGATGTCATAGTACAGAAAATACACACAGTGATGTCACAGTACAGAGATAATACACATAGTGATGTCACGTATTATCTCTGTACTATGACATCACTATGTGTATTATATCTGTACTATGACATCACTATGTGTATTATCCCTGTACTGTGACATCACTGTGTGTATTATCCTGTACTGTGACATCACTGCGTGTATTATCTCCGTACTGTGACATCACTGTGTGTATTATCCCTGCACTGTGACATCACTATGTGTATTATCCCTGTACTGTGAAAACACTGTGTGTATTATCCCTGTACTGTGACATCACTGTGTGTATTAATCCCTGTACTGTGACATCACTGTGTGTATTATCCCTGTACTGTGACATCACTGTGTGTATTATCCCTGTAGTGATGTCCCAGTACATTACATACACACAGTGATGTCACAGTACATGTATAATACACACAGTGATGTCACAGTAACATGTAATACACACGTGATGTCACAGTACAGAGATAATACCACGTGATGTCACAGTACAGGGATAATACACACAGTGCTGTCACAGCACAGGGATAATACACCAGTTGATGTCACAGTACAGGGATATACACAGTGATGTCACAGTACAGGAATAATACACACAGTGATTCACATACAGGGATAATACACAGTGTTCACGTACAGGATAATACACGAGTGATGTCACAGTACAGGATATACTACACAGTGTGTGCGCACAGTACAGGAAACCACACATGATGTCACAGTACAGGGATAATACACACAGTGGTGTCACAGTACAGGGATAATCACACAGTGATGCACAGTACAGGGATAATACACAAGTGATGTCACAGTACAGGGAAATAACACGCAGTGATGTCACAGTACAGGGATAATGCACACAGTGTATGTCACAGTACAGGGATATACACATAGTGATGTCACAGTACAGGGATAATGCACACAGTGATGTCACAGTACAGGGATATACCCACATAGTGATGTCACAGTACAGGGGATAATACACACAGTGATGTCACAGTACAGGGATAATACACATAGTGATGTCACAGTACAGGGATATGCACACGTGATGTCACAGTACAGGGATAATACACATAGTTAACTGCACAGTACAGGGGATAATACACACGCAGTGATGTCACGTACAGGATAATCACACAGTGATGTCACAGTACATGATAATACACACAGTGATGTCACAGTACAGAGTATACAAGACCAGAGTGATGTCACAGTGACAGGATAATACACACAGTGATGTCACAGTACAGGGATAATCACACAGTGATGTCACAGTACAGGGATTAATACACACAGTGATGTCACAGTACAGGATATCACACAGTGTTTCACAGTACAGGGATAATACACATAGTGATGTCACAGTGCAGATCACACACATGAGTCACGTACGGAGATAATACACGCAGTGAGTCACGACAGTATAATCCCACAGTGATGTCACAGTACAGGGATACAACACTAGTGATGTCTACGTACAGATATAATACACATGTGATGTCATAGTACAGAGTAAACACACAGTGATGTCACAGTACAGGATAATACACATATGATGTCACTTACAGGGATAATCACACAGTGATGTCACAGTACGGGGATATCACATAGTGATGTCACAGTACAGGGGATTATTACACGCAGTGATGTCCACAGTACGGAGATAATACACCAGTGATGTCACAGTACAGGATAATACACCAGTGATGTCACGGTACAGGGATAATACACATAGTGTGCACAGTACAGATAATACCAGTGATCTCCTAGTACAAAAGATAATACACAAGTGTATGTCACAGTACAGGATAATACACATAGTGATGTCACATTACAGGGATAATACACACGTTGATGTCATGGTTACATGGGATAATACACACAGTGATGTCACAGTACAGGTAATAACACACAGTGATGTCACAGTACAGGATATACACACAGTGATGTCCAGTACAGGATAAACACACAGTGATGTCATAACAGGGATAATACACACAGTGTTTCCAGTACAGGGATAATACACTAGTGATGTCACAGTCAGGATAATAACACACAGTGATGTCACAGTACGGAGATAATACACGCAGTGATGTCACAGTACAGGATAAATACACACAGTGATGTCACAGTACAGGGATAATACACATAGTGATGTCACTAGTACAGATATAATCCATAGTGATGTCATAGTACAGAGATAACACACTTATGTCACAGTACAGAGATAATACCAAGTGATGTCACAGTACAGGGATAATACAACACAGTGATTCACAGTACGGGGATAATACACATATGATGTCACAGTACAGGGAATTACACGCATGATTCCGTACGGAGATAATACACGCAGTGATGTCACGACAGGATAATACACACGTGATGTCACAGTACAGGGATAACTACACATAGTGATGTACAGTACAGATATAATACCCATAGTGATGTCATAGTACAGAGATAATACACACAGTGATGTCACAGTACAGAGATAATACACATAGTGAGGTCACAGTACAGGTAATACACGCAGTGATGTCATGGTACAGGGATATACACACAGTGATGTCACAGTACGGGATATACACACAGTAGTCACGTGTAATGTACGGATAATATACGATGCTGATGTCCACAGGATTCAGCGATAAGATACACACACACAGTGATGTCACAATTACAGGATACTACACACAGTGATGTCACAGTACAGGGATAAAACACACGTGATGTCACAGTACAGGGGATAATACACGCAGTGATGTCACAGTACAGAGATAATACACACAGTGATGTCACATTACAGATATATACACACAAGTGATGTCACAGTACAGGCATAAACATCACAGTGATGTCACAGTACAGAGATAATACACACAGTGATCACATACAGGGTTAATACACACAGTGATGTCACAGTAACGGGATAATACACACAGTGATGTCACAGTACAGAGATAATTCACAGGTTGCCACCGAACAAAAATTGACCCTACGCAGAGACTCTCCAATTCTCATGATTACAACTTTGGTCTTATTGTGATACTGGTGATCGTTAATCACGGCACCCGAGACCCCCATTAAGTACATTTCTAGTTCCCCCAGATGTGCTGAACATATACAGTTGTGCACTTGGATGAAGAGGCAGATCCTATCTACTTTATATGACTGCCCTTTAATTCTCCAACTTACCAGCCACTTAGACTGTATAGAGCTCATGGAAAAGACACAGAAATAGGTGAATGTGGACTTGTTATAAGAGGACCACCCCAGAGCAGAAACTTCAGTTCTGAGGATCCCTGATAATCCACAAACTGCTTTAATTTCAGTGGTTGCTATGTAAATGCTCTAAAATACCCAGTATCTCCAGGTGGAAAATCCCTTAAAGGAGATGTCACCCTAAAACGGACAACACCCAATATTATCTGGTATAGCCATCAGTATCAGTGTTTTCCCCCGGTTTCTGCTAGTTAGTCAGGCAGTGGATGAAGATGTAGTCGTGGATTACACTAATAATTGGGACAGATAGGGGATTAACAGATCACCTCCGTTGCGAAATCGTGACAATTTCCAGTCAAAGTTTGTAATGTTCACATCAGATGTTCAGAGGTCCCTGTGCTTTAAGGTGGCAGTCACCTGCCGTCATCTCAGCCCATCAATTTGTCACACAGCTGCCTGTTTGATGTGAGGGAATCCCACATGAAGGTCAGCAGGTGCACTGTCATTTTAACGAGGAGCCACCTTTTTCGGGTCATCTACGTTGGTTTCAAGTGGGAAAAATCCTGTTTGAATTAGTTACGGACTTATATGATCAAGACTAGATACCAGGAATTAGGGCGATCAATGAATGTTTCTTGATGACATCTCATGACACAAATAGACACAAGTTGGACAGTGACACGATGACTTAATGACAGGACAAGTTTTCGGTAATCTCCTTAGACTACAATAGATGAGATGGTTAACGCTCAGGTCTATATGGAGTTCCTACAGATCCATAGAGCTGTAGGATGTCCATATAGAACCTGAGCGTGAACCACTCTATTCCAGTGATGGCGAACCTTTTAGCGACCGAGTTCCCAAACTGCAACCAAACACCCCCTTATTTATCGCGAGGGCCCAACCAAGTAAAGCGTAACTTATTGCTCCTGTTCTTCAACAACTTTCAATCATTGGCCTCTGAGGACAGCAACACAGTAGAAATGAGGGAAAATTTGCATCATTTTAGCTTTTTCCAGTGTCCCTCTGTACACAGAGAATGGTGGGGCCAACAGGTCCTCCAAAGATAATTCGGACCTGTCTACACATTCTCCCTCTTCCTACAGTTCTAAGAAGAGAAGCAAAATATGTCTGAATGTGTCTTGTCTTGTGTGCTGACAAGTGCCCACAGAAAGGTCTCTGAGTGCCACCTCTGGCACCCGTGCCATAGGTTCGCCACCACTGATCTATTCTATTGTAGTCTAGAGATGCCGCGAAAGTCTCACCAAGTACGACCCTTGGAGAATCATTGAGGTCTACCATCAGGCTCAAGACTACTATGGTATAGAATGAGGTTTGATTGAGGAACCATAAAGAGTTACAGGAATTGTTTCAAGTTTCCTCCAGTCCCTCTGACCTGTTTCATACCGCCAGGACTTCCATCAGAAGACCCAAGTCAGTCCACAAAGAAACTCCGTCCTAAACTCCATTGACTTCATTGTTCACCGATTAGCCAAAGTCCGCCGGTAGGGAGTGGATCGAGGGGCTCTTGTCACTGCCTTCTCGTATCTCAGCTCTTGACCCCCATAATGATCATACCTGGGGATAGGAAGTTGATACATTCTAGGTCCCCACTACACATAGTACAAGTCAAGACCATCATCAGCCGTTTCCGCAAGACTGTCCACTATCGAACGCGTAGACATGTCGGTCGCGTCCACAGAAATGAAGAACCAGGTGTAGGATTTTCGACCCCAATTGGAGTTGGATTTTGACATTGAATCTGGAAGTGGAAAGATCCCATGAGTTATTGTTTACTGTTGTCTACTGATTGGGTTCCAGTTGGTTGGTACCACGACCCTCTGGAAGGTAAATTTATAACTTTATGAGAACTTATGGGGCGTTGGATCCCATATTTGAAGGCAGTAAGGAATTGGTATCAGGCATGGTTTTTCGATCTAATACATATTCACCCCCTGCCCACCGTTTTGTTCATACTGGTGGCTTCCAGTTTTGGGCCACACCTCTGGTACCCACTACCAATGAATAGCGTCCATGTCCCCTAAAATGTAATAATATTGATGTCCGAGAGCCACTTAATGGATGAAACATCCATTACCTCTGGTTGGGTGGCAGGTCTCAAAACCAGATATCTGAAGCGACAAAAGAACCAGTAGCCAAGCACGTATGGATTTCTCCTTTTTTCCCCCACCCCACCACCAGGGGTTTTCCATAATTCATGTAATCCCCTTTGACTTGGTCTCAAAAGTCTCATCCAAAAGTGTTGCTTCAGACATTTGGGAAACTGTTCAGGCCCACTTGCTGTCATCACTAGAAGGAGAACTGCCAATATCAGTCTTAGCAGGGAGCTCCCTCTAATGGTGGCTTTTCAGAACACTGAATTTTATCACTGAGTTTTAAGGGTTATTCTCGTCTGGGCATTGACATTTTAATTAATCGATTTGATATATATATAATATATATATATATTCATATATACACTTCTTTAATTGGATTATATTTAAACATTTACGTATAATAATTTACCATAAATGTGGTGATGTTGTCCTGGATACGACCACCGCTGAAGTGATTGACAAAGAAACATTGTTTTTGCATATGAAATGGCCTGAGGTTACAGCCGTCACTGGGGTAATGAATGCCGATCCGGTCTAGTAGGATGCCTTAACTAGCACATCGGCGGTCACTGCGGAAGACTGCAAGGTGGTCGTATCCAAGAACAGTTATTCATTTCTAAGGACAACATGGCTACATTATGGGAATTATCTTCACACAGGTAATTTTTTTAATAACATCCAGTTGAAGAAATGTTTGTTATATGGCGATGAATGTTAATACATGTGAAGTCCCATATGGGAAGATTCCTTTATTATCATGCAAGGTTTTGAGCTTTGTGAAAATCACACAACCTGATCAAAGTATTTTGACTTGATGAAAAGATGAAGGTATTAGAAAAGGTTGTGGTCATGGTGGATTATTTCTGACATGGCGTGCCGCGGTATGTAGCAGGTTACACAATGTCGGTGACATTATAGTGATTCATAACTTTTTGCACAGTCAGGATTGTCAGCAGTGACTCAGCAGCATGAAGAAAGTCACAGAGGGAGGCGCTGTCCATCACCGCCAGACACGTGCATGAGAAGAAGTCATTTGTCATCACTGCTCTCAGAGACCACAATAATATCACAGAGAACACGACACACCGCTGAAAATCACTGTCCTCAATATCTTCCGATCTGAAAAAGTGTATGGACAGAGATCCGTAATGAAGATTCTATCTACCCACCATTTATCGTCTCTTATCCTCTATCTTGTCTATCTGTCATTTATCTAATTATCTTTCCATATCTATCTTCTATCTCATATCTTGTTATCTCATATCTTATTATCTATCTATTATCATCTATCTATTTTTTCATATCTCCTATAGATCCTATCTATCTATCTCATATCTATCTATCTATCTATCTATCTATCTATCTATCTATCTATCTATCTATCTACGTAGTGAAGAGGCAGCACTCAGTAAGTTGTGGAAAGATGGTGAACTTTTATTCCATCACATCGTTTACTGGCTTGTGCTGCTTTGGACTTTGCATTTTTCTATCTATCTATCAATCTTTCTATCTTTCTTTCTATCTCTATCTATCTATAGTATCTATCTATCTATCTATCTATCTATCTATCTATCTATCTATCTCTATCTCATATCTATCTATCTATCTTTCTTTCTAAAATAAAGAAAAACGGCAGCAATCCAAAATTTGTGAAGAAACGTGGTGTTTATTCCACCTCCCGCAACGTTTCGGCTGTGTTCGCCTTTGTCAAGCTTGACAAAGGCTACACACCGAAACGTTGCGGGAGGTGGAATAAACACCACTTTTTTCTTACAAATTTTGGAGTGCTGCCGTTTTTTTTTATTTATATCCATTGACTCTATCTGGTGAGAGTCAGGATAGCACCCAATCTCACTATACACTAAGGACTGTGCTGCTGATTTTCCATTTTGTATCTTTCTTTCTATCTATCTCTATTAGAGATGAGCGAGCACTAAAATGCTCGGTACTCGTTATTCGAGACGAACTTTTCCCGATGCTCGAGTGCTGTCTCGAATAACGAGCCCCATTGAAGTCAATGGGAGACTCGAGCATTTTTTCAAGGGACCAAGGCTCTGCACAGGGAAGCTTGGCCAACACTGGGAACCTCAGAAAAGGATGGAAACACCACGGAAATGGCAGGAACAGCAGGGGCAGCATGCATGGATTCCTCTGAGCTGCTTAAACGCACATTATGCCAAATTATGGGCAACAGCATGGCCATGACAAGAGTGACCGAATGAGGCTAATAGCATCTAAAACATCCAATAATTGACCCTGACACTATAGGGACGGCATGCAGAGGCAGCGGCAGCAGCGAAGCTAGAGAGTGGCATGCGACATACCCTAAATGGACTCAGCTTCAAACCATGGGTACAGAGAGGAACCAAAGGAGGTGACAAAAGCGCTCAAATAATATCGGTACATGATAAAAGTTTGCCAGTATATTGTGGGATTACACAGCAGGTGGTGGCGACAAGTTAACATGGAAGCCATGAAAACAATCCAAAACTTCTGCCTGACACAGCTCGTTTGATAAGGGGACCATGTATGGAGGCAGTGAACTAGTGTAGATTAAAGGTGCTGCAGTTAAAACTATGTTAGTTGGTTTCTGGCATGGAGCTGCGCTCCGCTGCCAGGCGAGCTTTCGCCAATCCAAGCCCCTGTCTCTAGGCTACTCCCCAAACAGCACTTCTAAACCTTTCGGATAGATCAACGTGTAGTAGCGTTCTTATAAGTTTGGTATGGGCGGGTGAGGGGAATGTAACACTGCCAAGAAGCGCTGAAATAATATCCGTAAGAAAAAGTTTTCCAGTATATTTGTGGATTACACCAGGGGGCGACAAAGTTAACAAGTTTGATGTGGAATGCCCTGCAATAGCTCTGGGCGGTGTGCCTTTATCACCTAGGCTCAGCAGTTTGAGCACCGCCTGCTGTCGCTTAGCAACGGCACTGCTGGCTGTGCCTAGAGCTACCGACTGATGGCGCCATGCCACGGATGGTAATTCGGAGGAGGAGGAGGTGGAGGAGGGGTGGGAGGATTTGGAGGTAGTAGGTCCTTGAGACTGGACCGAGTTAGGCCCCGCAATCCTCTGCGGCGGCAGTATATACCAGCCCAGGGTCAGAACTCGGTCCCAGCCTGCACAAGTTAAGTGTAGTAGCGTTCTTATAAGTTTGGGATATGGCGGGTGAGGGGAATGTAAACAGATGCGCAAGAAGCGCATGATGCGCATGGAGCTGGCGCTCCGCTGCTAGGCGAGCTTCGCCAATCCAAGCCCCTGTCTCTAGGCTATCCCCAAACAGCCTTCTAAGAACCTTTTGTATAGATCAAGTGTAGTAGCGTTCTTATAAGTTTAGGATATGGCGGTGAGGGAATGTAAACAGATGCGCAAGAAGCGTGAAATAATATCCGTAAATGGTAAAAGTTTGCCAGTGATTTGTGGATAACACAGCAGGGTGGCGACAAAGTTACAACTTTATGTGGAATCATGAAAACAACCCAAATTTCGCCTGACAAACCTCGTTTGATAAAGGGACGATGTATGGAGGCACTATATGGACGACTTTTGGAGGTAGCAATGGAGCACAACGTGTGGAGGCTGCTATGGAGACAATTCAATTTGGATAGTGCTGTATGTGGCAGTCCAAAAATTTTTCAAACCAGGAGAGCAGGTAGGGGCCCTCAGAAAAATGGAATAGATTGAGTGCCTGTATGTGGCAGTCCAAAAATTTCAAACCAGAGGAGCAGGTAGGTGGCCCTCCAGAAAAAATGGAATAGATTGAGTGCCTGTTATGTCAGTCCCAAAACAATTGTTTAAAAAACAGAGGACCGGAAAGGTGGCCCCCAGAAAAATTGAATAGATTGAGTGCCTGTATGTGGCACTCCCAAAAATGTGTTTAAAAACAGAGGACCTCTGTCGGTGGCCCTCCAGAAAATTAAGCATAAAAGTACTATACCTAGAGCCAGTGGGCTCCTGTCAAAAAACAGCCAGTTTCCTCTTCACTATGTGTATTATCTCTGTACTGTGACATCACTGTGTGTATTATCTCTGTACTATGACATCACTATGTGTATTAATCTGTACTATGACATCACTATGTGTATTATCCCTGTACTGTGACATCACTGTGTGTATTATCCTGTACTGTGACATCACTGCGTGTATTATCTCCGTACTGTGACATCACTGTGTGTATTACCGACTGTGACATCACTATGTTATTATCCCGTACGATGTGACAACACTGTGTGTATTATCCCGTACTGTGACATCAACTGTGTGTATTAATCCCTGTACTGTGACATCACTGTGTGTATTATCCCTGTACTGTGACCTCACGTGTTGTATTATCCCTGTACTGTGACATCACTGTGTGTATTATCCCTGTAACCATGACATCACTATGCGTGGTATTATCCCTGTACTGTGGACATCACTATGTGTATTATCTCTGTACTGTGACATCACTGTGTGTATATCTCTGTACTATACATCACTATGTGTATTATATCTGTACTGTGACATCACTATGTGTATTATCCCTGTACTGTGACATCACTGTGTGTATTATCCTGTACTGTGACATCACTGCGTGTATTATCTCCGTACTGTGACACACTGCGTGTAATATCCCCTGTACTGTGACATCACTATGTGTATTTCCCGTACTGTGACATCACTGTGTGTATTATCCCTGTACTGTGACATCACTATGTGTATTATCTCTGTACTGTGACATCACTGTTGTATTATCTTGTACTATGACATCACTATGTGTATTATATCTGTACTATGACATCACTATGTGTATTATCCCTGTACTGTGACATCACTGTTTGGATTATCCTGTACTGTGACATCACTGCGTGTATTATCTCCGTACTGTGACATCACTGTGTGTTTATCCCGCACTGTGACATCACTATGTATTATCCCTGTACTGTGAAAACACTGTGTGTATTATCCCTGTACTGTGACATCACTGTGTGTATAATCCCTGTACTGTGACATCACTGTGTGTATTATCCCTGTACTTGTACATCACTGTGTGTATTATCCCTGTACTGTGACATCACTCTGTGTATTATCTCTGTACTGTGACATCACTGTGTGTATTATCATGTACTGTGACATCACTGTGTGTATTATCTCTGTACTGTACATCACTGCGGGTATTATCCCTGTACTGTGACATCACTATGTGTATTATCCCTGTACTGTGACATCACTGTGTGCTTCATCCCTGTACTGTGACATCACTATGTGTATTATCCCTGTCACTGTGACATCACTAGTGTGTATTATCCCCTGTACTGTGACATCACTATGTGTATTATCCCCTTACTGTGACATCACTGTGCATTATCCCTGTACTGTGACATCACTATGTTGTATTATCCCTGTACTGTGACATCACTGTGTGCATTATCCCTGTACTGTGACATCCTGCGTGTATTATCCCCTGTACGTATCACTTGTGTATTATCCTGTACTGTGACATCACACTGTGTGTATTATCCCTGTACTGTGCACCACTGTGTGTTATCCCTGTACTGTGACATCACTGTGTGTTATCCCTGTACTGTGACATCACTGTGTGTATTATCCCTGTACTGTGACATCACTAGTGTGTATTATCCTGTACTGTACATCACGGTGTATTATCCCCTGTACTGGTGATTCACTGTGTGTATTATCCGTACTGTGACATCACTGTGTATATCCCTGTATGTACTGTGACCATCACTGTGTGTATTATATCCCTGTGCTGTGACAGCACTGTGTGTATTATCCCTGTACTGTGACATCACGTGTATATCTCTGTACTGTGACATCACTGTGTGTATTACACTGTACTGTGACATCACTGTGTGTATTATACATGTACTGTACATCACGTTGTATTATACATGTACTGTGACATCACTGTGTGTATTATCCGTACTGTGACATCACTGTGTGTAATCCTGTACTGTGACATCACTGTGTGTATTATCCCCTGTACTTGTGACATCACTATGTGTAGTTATCACCTGTACTGTGACATCACTGTGTGCATTATCCTGTACTGGTCATCACTGTGTGTATTATCCCTGTACTGTGACATCACTCTGTGTATTATCTCGTACTGTAGACTCACTGTGTGTATTATCTCGTACTGTGAATACACTGTTGTGTGTATCCCTGTACTGTGACATCACTGTGTGTATTATCCCTGTACTGTGACATCACTGCGTGTATTATCCCTGTATTGTGACATCACTGTGTGGATTATCCCTGTACTGTGACATCACTGTGAGTATTATCCCTGTACTGTGACATCACTGTGTGGATTATCCCTGTACTGTGACATCACTGTGAGTATTATCCCTGTACTGTGACATCACTGTGTGTATTATTCCTGTACTGTCTGTGACATCACTGTGTATTATCCCTTGTACTTTGATATCACTAACTTTAAAGAAATAAGGATGCCGGATGCTACTGTTGTTGTTTCTGTGTTTTTGACAATATGACATTTAAAATGAACAGATATTTATAAAAAATTATATTTTTATTGTTTTAAAAAACAGCTATTACACAAAAAAAGATACAATGGAACAATATTATACTTTATGGAGGGACTGGATGCACCCATTGCCCTCAGGGGCTCCCGGTGGCAGCATACACAATATACATAATTTGCCATTCACTGTGTGTCAGTACAATATATGACCATATGGCTTTAGCTGCCCCACTTAAGTTACCGTAATAACTTTACAATTCCTTAGAATTTTGGCAGCATTTTTGCACTTTGGATATAACACTGCTTTCATCATACAAGCGACCTACAGTAAACCTATAAAAAATGCAGACTTTTGCCTCCACTTCTGCAGTTGTGACCTATATAGTTTCAAGAAGTTTATATTGCTTTGTAACTGTGTGCTAAGAAAAAATTTACTTTTTGGAAAAAAAAAAAATATATATAGAGTGAGGTCACCTTCAATGGGCTCACACAACCAAAAACTCCCTGCCAAGGTATGAATACTGTGTGCTAGCAGCTATTAAGGGTCACCGGGACATTAAATGTGTCATGCTCACGCATGTTGTAGGAAGATATGACCTCTGTACTATCTCATTTTAAGAGATTACCCTTTGTCCATAGTTCTTCTAGACCACAACTAGTTCTGCACAGTATAAAGAAGCTATAACATAAGCTTTCATAATGATGGCCTAGATGAGGACCCCATGGCGGTTCCCAATCTTTAGTTGCAGATTACAACATTCTCTGTTCATTCTGCAGTCGTCTTACGTAATACTTCTTTGCTTTCCATAGGTCTCCCACGACCTTCTCCGAATTCATCTCTTTGTAAGAATAAAGTTTTAAAACATCACTTCTTCACAGCTGCCATAGTCACTCTCTGCATAGTCTGGAGCCTGGTAATTTGAGTGCGTCATTGTGGCACTCCGCGTCTGCATAGGAGGGCTGTGCCACGCTAAGTCTTACGTTGAGACTTCGGAGTCCATCTTGGTTGGGTGAGACATGCCTTTTTGCTGCACTAGCTGTGTGGGGTAATAGCTGATGGCAGTGTATTGGTCCTGGCAGGTAGATGGCTGGGGGAGGAAATCATCCAGGTTGCGGTTGCATACATGGAGGGATTGGTGCTCGCTTGTTGGGTTCTATCGGAAATGGGAACCCACCAAATAAGGGCTCTTGTTCCGGTTCTCTCGGAAGAGGTGGGATCGGAGGTGCTACTGAAGTTTTGATTGTGGATACCTCTGTATTTCCGCAGGATTATAGCTATTGCCAATACGTGATTCTCCTGCATACACTGGAATACAAAAGATAATAATGGTTACGAGATATGCTACAAGGAACCTGTCAGTAGGATTTCCCTTATGAAGCAGGCTGCAAGTTTTGAAAAGTAACTTTATTTCCATAAAATCAGGCAGCAGAAACTTCTGGATAAAACCAATATCTCATTGCGCCCGATAGTCACTCCGCTGCCTTGCTCTACCTCTAGCTCTGCATTTCCCAGTGCGCATGCGCCAGAGCCATGTGGCATCAATCTGCACCTGCTTTTTCTCTTTTAGGAGTAAGACCAGCAGAAAGTTAGACATTACATGACTCCAGCACATGTACACTGAAGAGAGAGAGATGGTACATATTCCCAAGTTTAACGCACATGCGCCGGACTTGTGTCTTACAGATCTGATGAAAATGGCCTGTTCTTCTCAAGCACGGACTTCTGGCTACTCTGCGGCAGTGCTGTGACTACTGGGGGCAGCACTGTGGCTACTGGGCCATCACATGACTTCTGGCAACTGGGGGCAGCCACTGAGACTACTGGGGGAATCACTATGACTTCTGGCTACTAGAGCAGGTGTAGTGACTACTGAGGGCATCACTGTGACTTATTTATACTGGAGTCATTGTCTGTGACTACTGGGGGCATCACTGTGACTACTGGCTAATGGGGCAGGCTTGGTGACTACTGGGGCATCACTGTGATTACTGGCTACTTGACAGGTGCTGTGTTTACTGAGGGCATAACTGTGGCTACTGGGGGCAAGTGCTGTGGCTACTGGGGAAGGTGCTGTGACTACTGGGGGCATCACTGTGACTACTGGATACTCAGGACTGGTGCTGTGATGCTGGGGGTTTTACTGTAACTACTGACTACTGGAGGCAGGCGCTGTGACTACTGGGGGCATCACTGTGGCTACTGGGGGCAGGTGCTGTGACTACGGGCTACTGGGGAAGGTGGTGTGACTACTGGGGGCATCATTGTGACACTGGATACTTGGGCCCGCGCTGTGATTATTGGGGGTTTTACTGTGACTACTGGGGCAAGCACTGTGACTACTGGGGGCATCACTGTGACTACTAGGGGCGGGTGCTGTGACAAACATTACTATTCATTACAGTGGCAAAAGTTAGGAAGTAGCAAATAACAATGAAAATAATTTACGGTTGGGGGTCACACAACATGAGTCACAGCATTTCGAGGAATGAGACCCACTGCTTTATATAAACTTGATAAAATGAGTAATAAATATTAGTACGACATTGATTGTAATTTGTGTTAAGGATTTATATGGGGTTGTAACTAAGCTTTCTAAATAGCTGCTCTTCATAGTTATGCAGATAGACAACCTGTAGTAATTGAATCTTCTGAAGACTCGGTGACAATACATGAATACGGGCCAAGTTTCCCTTTCCCCGGGAGAAGAATATTGCATTCATTAGACATTTGTCAATGAAGGTACAACTCGAATGTGTGATAATGTCATGGCCTCCCACTCCCAGAGCCGACGAACAAAGGTAAGACAATCACCCGGCATTCCTGGAGCTTACAGAGAGTCAGAGATGTCAGTCATAGACATGTAGCTACACTGCAGGGAATTCCAGGCCTCCGACTGAAGCGAGTGGTGACAGGTATAACCTAGCTGCCGTCACTCCCAGCAACCACATTGTCATGCACTACACATTGCTACCTGTATGTCTATGGAGGGACTCCGCACTCAAATTTCTACAACTAATATAGTGATCCTTGTAACGTTCTGTAAACTTGCAAGACTGAGGGGGGGGGGGAGATCGGGGGAGATCTTATTTAACATCAAATTCCTAACTTTCCATATACTCCATAGAAGTAGCTAGACGCCAGTGTGTCTCTAACCTTACTCTATAACCGTGTTTTTATATCATGACTCATGGAGTTCTTTCAATGAGGTACAATCATTATGTATTGGTTTATTATCCGCTGTCAGGCAGATACGTCTTCAAAGGCTGAAAGTTTCCTTAAAAGTTAGAGTTTTTTCACATGTGAAGTTTTTGTTGAGGTTTTTGATTCAGTATCTGACACAAAGCCAGGTGTGAATCATATGAGTAGAGAAGTCTAGCATGAGAACTTATCTTGGCTCAACCACCAGGGTGCATGGTGCCTACAAAATCCTAAGTGTACCCCCAATTTCATAAAAAAGTATACCCTAAAAGTAATACAAGGCAACATATAGGCGATTACATCAAGATATACAAACCAAAGAAGTTCTGGATATCAACATACTGGGTCAAAGTTCTGTAGAAGATGACTTGAAGCTGCCGTGACTCACTCCCCTCTCCATAGACTTCTAAGTAGTCTGACAAATCTGTCATGCTAGCAGATGAATTCAGCAAAGTGAAAAGCATTTGGGAAGGAAAGAGGTTGTAGCACTTTCCTCTGATAAGAAACTACCCAGTATTACAATATTACAAGTTGTGATTGAGAGACACTTACCGCTCTCTTCACAATCCCAGTTGTTCTTGGCGATGGAATCGTTGTCAGAACTGGAGGGAGGGCTGGGGGTAGATTTGGTGCCACGCTACAGATAGCAGGACCCCGGGTCACTGTGTTTTACAAAAGGTAAGTAGCTCGCTGGTACATTGTTTCTCCTTGCCTGTCCTCTGCATCCGCTGGTTCCGAGGTACAGAACTGAGAAGGTTCAGTCCATTGGTGGCACTTGGGTGCCGACACCTATGTCTCTGGATATGTATTGCTTTAGGTCTGGGTCTTCTTGAGGGGCAGGTTTGTGGGCCATAGCTCGTTTGCAATACGTTTTCTGAAGATGACAAAAAGTCCTACTAGAAGAGGACTGCGAGGACCCTCCTAGAGCTCGACAATCTCCTGAGCTCCGGAAATTAGGAAACTTTTATCTTTTTCAGGTTCGTCCACCTCCGCACACAACTGCCCGCCGTTAATGTTACTGCAATTACACGTGCTGCTGGGTGTACAGGGGCATCATGCCAACAGGAAGCATCCTGGCAGCTTCTCACCGCAATCTCACTCTGCAAGACAGATACCCAGTGAGTCACCAAGTATTAAAGGGGCTGTACGTACTCAGACACTAAGACCCAGTATATGGCACCTCGCTGCGCTGAATTGAATGGGACCGAGCAGCAGAGCAAACTTTGGATATCTGTGGTACTGTTTGTATGATCATAGTTTTTTACTGCTTGCCCACCCCTTAAAGGTTTTTGTTTTCATGTTCACATTATTGAAGAACTATTGGGTTATTTCTTTAGTAGTTTTCAGACCCAGAGAAACAGCAAAGCTCCTAATAACTGCAGCAGAGAATTGTACCTCCAGTGTCTCAGTGACAATTTGGGGCGCTACAAGTTACTGGAATCTGCTGATTGGTGGAGAAAAGTTCCTTCCAGAAAATAAAACTTGTAACTATACTATATTTTAGATTCCGTAATGCATTTGAACACCGTCACCTTCTGAAACCAAGGACTTTTAGACATGTTTTCCCATTCACTCTACCAGGATGGTTTGATTGCTTCCCCACATCCAAAGTAGGACAAGCAAAATGATTAAGGCCTACCAAAACTTGGTAACCATTCTCCTTGGCCCCATGTCATGGATATAGGCCAACCCAAACCTTGGTAACCATATTCCTGGGCCCCATGTCATGTATAAAGGCCCAACAAGCCTTGGCAATCATTCTCCCTGGCCAAACCTTGGTAACCATTCTTCTGTGCCCCATGTCATAGATATAGGCCCATCAAGCCTTGGTAATCATTATTCTGGGCCCTGTGTCATAGATATGAGGCCTACCAAGCCTTGGTAAGCATTCTTCTGGCCCCATGTCATGGATATAAGGCCACCAAACCTTGGTAACCATACTCCTGGGCCCCATGTCATGGATATAAGGCCAACAAGCCTTGCAATCTTTCCCTGGCCAAACCTTGGTAAACTTCTCCTGTGCCCCATGTCATAGATATAAGGCCCATCACCCTTGGTAATCATTATATTATTCTGGGCCCCGTGTCATAGATATGAGGCCTACCAAGCCTTGGTAAGCATTCTTCTGGCCCCATGTCATGGATATAAGGCCTACCAAGCCTTGGAACCCTTATCCAGGGTCCTATGACATCTGTATGTACTACTTTGCTACTAAAGTATATAGTATATATAAGTAAATATAGGAAAAATACTCACCTCTCACCCTGGAATCCTGGAGGCAGCTACAGGAGAAGCCATTGGACATGGCTGAACACATTCTTCCTAGTTTGCAGAAGACATGCACATGGATCTATACCCATATTACACTTAGGCCCCGTGAATGGGAATGACAGAGGCACGAATAACCTGGGGGGGGGGGGTAAGGACTAATGTAATTATTTGTAAGTTATGTAATGATCAGATATTTTGTTTTTACTTTTTAGACAAGTACTTACCTCCATTGGCCAGTTCTAACACATCCTGCCACTAGGACAGGCTCCAAGCTACAGGCCTGGGTATGTTCACAGCAGGAGTTACACCTTGCTGTTGAAGAGCTGGTCCCACTGTTTGCCCATAAACTGATGTCTCCATGCAGCCATGAAACCCTTGAGAGACGAGGTTGTCCCTTGTATGAGTCCTCCAGGATCAGGTGAGATGTCTTCCCACTGCACTTTGGTAGAGGTTGCCCCGTCTCTACGCCATCCACATGGAGATTGACGGTGGAGCTTGTTACCTCTAGTATAATGGTATGGAAAGCTCCATCATTGACGGAGGCTCCAAAAACAGATCCTGAATGGTTGATCCTTGGCAAGATACTTATAATGTACATTGCCATTCTCAAGCTGTAAATGATAGAAACAGAGATACTGTTTTATTAAAAGAAATTTCAAGACTAACGCCTGGATTAAATTGTCCAAAATGATGGAACTAGTCTTCTCCAAAGACAAAAAGTTAAAGGTTATATCCTAATATTAGCCTTTGAATGAGGGTAACTTCTTGACTGGAGGGGTTTCAACCCATTGATCATAACCCCAATGGTTCCAAGAACCCGATTGAATCCACCTGTCACGATTTCTGGGATCACTATTGAGATGGTGATACTCGAGACCCCCCCTTTCTCATGATCAGTGGGGGGTTAAATGGTCAATTCCCACTATTCTAGAAGTTATCATCTGTCTCATGTTCTGTTCCCAGCTTAGTTTCATGTAAATAATGTGGCTGAGCTGCAATACCAAACTAACCACTATCTAATAATATTTTTGGTTGCAGTAACCACCACTGGGGCAGTGTCGTCATTAGGGGCAGTCATCATCCTGCGGGGCTTGGACGTGATAATTAAAGGGATTGTGTAACATATAATATACTGCCATGATCAGGAAATACACTCTTGTACCAGACGCCACGAGCACTTAGCAGCAGAGACAGAACCGGCGCATCCACGGAGGAACAAATTTTAAAAAAACAATGTATTTTACAAGGTACAAAATGTTTAGAAACACCTTTAACTTGTTTTCTCATCACGTAGCTACCGAGACATTGCCAGCCTTGGCCTGTCATTCATGAACCCAAACTCTTCCTCCCGCTTTGGGGAAAGATCAGGCAGTCAGAGACTGTTGGCAGATCGAGCAATGATTGACGTCTTCTAAGGTTCTCACTGTGAGAGTATGCCTTTAATAAGGCTCGTTTCCTATAAATTGTGACATCTTCACTTTCCAAGTTCAAAATGTTCAGCTTAGTTTAGAAGTATGGGACAGGTTGAGACGCGTCAGGATGCCTTTGGGTAAAGCTGTCTCCTCATCCGTACATCCTTCCTGGCCACTTTATGAATTTTATGGGACTATAAACCCTCAACAGTCATGTGAGTTAAAGGGGATTCTCATGAATGCAACACTTGTTCATATATAACCATTTTGACATCTTTAAAGGAATGATCCTCTATGATTGGGAGATGCTTCTTCTCTGCTGGACCACCTAGACCAGTGGTGGCAAACCTATGGCACGGGTGTCAGAGTGGCACTCAAGCCCTTTCTGTGGCACTCAACCCATCGCCCCAGTTCACCAACACCTGAATCTTACTGCAGTCCCAGCAAACTTAAAAGATGCTGCGCCTCAGCACTATTTACAGCGACACTTCTTTGGCTCTTTGGAACTGCGGGAAAAGTGAGGTGTTGACAAAAGTGCATTATCTTTGAGGTCCTCCTGCTGGACCCAGCATTCTTCCTGTACAGAGAGACCCTGGAGAGAAGCTACATGAGAGCCTGAATTTGCCCTCCTTCTTTCACACTGTATTGGTGGCCTCAGCGGCCAATACAATTGAAATTTTATTGAAGAACAGGTAGCAATAAGTTACTGCTTAAAATGCCATGTTGGCACTTCACAGTAATAAGTGGATTTTGGTTGTTGTTTGGGCATTCTATCTCCAAAAGGTTCGCCATCACTGACCTGAACCTTAGAGGACATGGCCTCTCATTTAATGGCTTCCATGTAATCTACATGTTTCTGTCCATGTGTGCCCTTTTATAAACCAATGTTGTTCACATTTAACCTCTGTAGATATATTATATAATAGTCTAATGAATAATTTTCGAATATAATTCATTATGGAATCTGAACCAGCTTAATTGTGGAAGCAATCTAAAAAAAACCTGTAGGCCTTAGATTTCAGATGTTACCACGCAAGAAAATGCATTTCACTATTGTAAAGAACTCTGCCCCCTAAAAGTTAATATTGTGGTGCAAGAAGGAGTTGCAACTCAATGGTGAAGTGTTCAAATGATTTATAGAAACCCTAAGTCTTCAATCTAATGGAGTCATGTCCAGAAGAAGACTACCCAATTTAAGGATTTTTAACAAGCCAATGAAATTATGACATGTTATTGTGTGGAGTAGACTACACATGCTTTCCTCCACTTAGTGAACCATCTCAAGCCAAGGCTCAAGTCATGGAGGACATAAAATCTTGGTTTTCCTCCATGGTCCCAGAAATTAATGGGGTTGGAGGCCGATCTTGCACACCGAAACTCAAATCATAGTCTATGTATCTGAAGAAGTACTCAGTATCTTTAAACCCCTAATTTGTCCACTCTTGTATTCCAAATGGATACATAGGGGAATTGATGACTTGGACTATGTCCTAGCCCTGGGTGTTTAACTAGTGAATTGTGAGGCTCATTAAAGCATCTTTAGTGTTACTTAATCTTACCTGCAGCAAAAACGGGCAGAACCGTAACATGCAGAAGAACAGCTTGGATTGGTGGTCTTCAGACGGAGCTTGACTTTCCATCCTCTTGACATGTCTTGATGATAATGCAAAAAACTTTGGCCATCAAACCGCAGCTGTACCTAATAATGATATAAAGGGGTACATGAGATAAAAGCTGAGAGGTATCACACCATTTGCACATATTGTCCTGTTTATGAAGTTTAGAAGACATTTTCCTAATTGTTCTTGATGGGAAACCCCCCATAAGTTCACGGAAATTGGAAACTCAACCTCCGAAAGAATAAGAATATAATCATAGCTTACTCTTCCGCACGTGCAGACTTGTTGGAGACTGTACTGTGGTGTGATGACACTCAGCCGGGCAGTGCTGTGAGAAGATAATACGGACGGGTCCAGCTTTATCACTTCATGGCAGTGCGGTTTTTGCATTGGGTTCCATGACATGGCAGAAAAATATGTCGTCAATCCGTAACCCTACAGGACTGGGTCTAGCTCTCGTCTCGCTGCGTTGATTCTCTCCGCCATAGTTTGAGGACCAATGGTGATGGAACTGGTGCCGTTTACCAAAACAAGGTTCTAAGGATGTAGACCCCTCATCCTTCTTGTAGACTGGCCATCTGAAGCTGTTGGCGGTCTATGATAGAAGATTCCCAAGGAACCTTTGAAAACTTCGCCAAGGTCCCCTATGAAGTCCCCTGGAGACAGTTCTTGAAACGTAAAACCAAAGCTTGCTGAAAGCCTCATCGCTAAAAACACCATACGTAGATATGTACGGAGCCGTGGAGGAGAAGGTCCCTCACTGATTGACATTGAAGAAGTATGTCCTTGGTGAAGACTTTCCAGGCTTCACTTTGCCATCTGTTTCCCGACAGAGAAGAGTCCTTTTCTCATTTCCTCTTCAGCCAATCTGTACATCAGTGTGTCATGGGGATCCTGGTCTGTGGCAATGAAGCTTGCCCAAACACTGCCATGGAAAGACGCCTCACTGCTGGCGAGAAGTTTCTAGGGTACCACTGTAGGAGAGTGGCGGCTTTGGTCGATGACTTGAATGCTGACAAAGGTGGAGGAGAAAGGTGGGGGGTGCCACTGTCAGTAACCTACAAAATAATAACAATTTGGGGTTAATTCTCTAATCTCTCAATCTATTGACGACTTCACTGTAATCTTAATTTTTGCACCCAGATGTTTATATTTTTAATTGAACTTATATTTAGGCCCTGATCCCCACTTGTGCTTATGCAGCCTGCTCCATCTCCTGCCCTAATATTGTATGTATATGTGTTGTACATGTATGGAGGTGATTTGTATGTGTGTATGTGTATGTATAAACATGTGATATCTAGTATGGTGTGTAGTTTTATATGTATATGCACGTGTGTTCTATAGATATAGTGTGCAAGCTGTATGCAATTATGTATGTGTGTAGTGTGCATATATATGCATGTGATGTGCCAGTATGTGTGTAATGTCTGTACAGATATGTTGGTGTGTTTAAGCAGTATGGATATGTGTGTAATGTGTTGTATATGTATGTGATATGTTAAAATGTGTATGTGCATGTATAGGTGTGTAATGTGTATTATATGCTCTGATATGCAATTGTTGTGTGTGTAATGTGTACATGTATTGTGTGTTTTAACGCCTTATGCATATGTGTGTATGTATATGTATTTGCGTTGATATGTAAGGTGTGCATGATGTGTATGTATATGCACACAGATATCTAAGCATGTGTGTATGCATTTGTATGTGATGTGTAAGTATGTGTGCTCTATATATAGATATATTGTGGTTTAAGGTGTATGCATATGTGTGTAATGTGTAGTATATGATATGCAAGTATGTATGTTATGTGTGTTTTAAGCCTTATGCTTATGTTATAATGTGTATTTATATGCGTGTGATATCTAACTTATGTTTATGTGTATGTATATTGTATATGCATGTGCTGTGAAAGTATGTGTGTATATGTATGTATATGCATTTTATATGTAAGTATGTGTGTAATGTGTACATGTATGTGTGTTTAAGCTGTATGTATATGTGGTACATGTATCTATATGTAATGTATGTATACGGTAATAATAAATGTTTACATGTCTGTAATGTGCTTGTGAATAATTGCATTATTAGGTGTTTTATGTGTGTAATGTGTATATGTATTTCATATTGTATAACTGTCCTATATATATGTTATATATGATGTCTCCTCCATCATTCCCCCAACAGCTTTGTTGAGCCGATTTGACCTGGATCTTTATAGATACTCTCCTTCCAGACTTCGTGAGGATATATGTTTGTATATAAGAGACCTCTTAACTGATATGAAAATGCATTTTCCTCATTGCCTTGAAGAATTCGGAAATGGAAGGGGGGACCATGTTTTGGGGGAATCCTTATCTTTGCAATGAGGGTCATAACGCTAGTAACCGGCTGGAGAACCATCCTAGGAAATGTCAGATAAGAACATTTACAAAACATGAAACCACATGACATTGTAGCTCAAATCTCTCACAATATGGATCCGTACCGAAGCACGAGACTATAGTTTGGACTGTAAAACATGGGGGTTGTCATTCACATCCATAAATGGACATGGACCGTTCCTCGCTGTGAGAGATGGATCACCATTGTCTGTGGCTCGTACCACTGAGGAATACTTGGAATTTCTAGAAAAAAAATATAAGATAAGAAACAAATTAAGATGTACATTTTCTCCAGGAAGAGATATAACATATTTCCTAATTTAATAATAGTGTTATTGACATACGTCAATGAATATGTCTTTAACCTTCTTGTATCTGATGCGATGCCGATGTAGTTCTAAAGAGATTCTTATCTTTAAATGACACCGTATGTATTATCCCTGTACTGTGACATCACTGTGTGTATTATCCCTGTACTGTGACATCACTATGTGTATTATCCCCGTACTGTGACATCACTGTGTGTATTATCCCTGTACTGTGACATCACTGTGTGTATTATCCCTGTACTGTAACATTACTGTGTGTATTATCCTCGTACTGTGACATCACTGTGTGTATCATCCCTGTACTGTGACATCACTGTGTGTATTATCTCTGTACTGTGACATCACTGTGTGTATTATCCCTTTACTGTGACATCACTGTATGTATTATCCCTGTACTGTGACATCACTGTGTGTATTATCCCTGAACTGTGACATCACTATGTGTATTATCCCTGTACTGTGACATCACTATGTGTATTATTCCTGTACTGTGACATCACTGTCTGTATTATCCCTGTACTGTGACATCACTGTGTGTATTATCCCTGTACTGGGACATTGTATTTTTTGTGATGCGGACTCTGAAGAGCTCACCTCCCTTGTTCTGCACTTCTTGAATATGGGCGATACCCAGTGTTGAAGGAGTGAGTCACAGTGTAGGAAGGATGCTGCAAAGTGCATTCACTGGCTGTAGTCCTAAGACAATGATATCTTATTCGTTCTGCGTGTAGCCAGACCTACTCTCCTCTTCCCTCGCGCCTCATGACGCACGCACCAGTCCCCCGTACTATTTCCCCAGCTTTTTTGTTCTCCCCCCCCTCTGCTTCCAGTGTCACTCTGCCCCCGGTTTGATTTCCCCCACCCTCCCCCCCAGCCTGTACTTCTTTGCCCACCTTGTCTTCTTTAGATGCATAATCTAGCCATCATTTCGTCACTCTATCATGGCCATAGCTGTTGCCACCATAATTTTTGCCACTAATGGATGCGTTTAAGCAGCCTCCGAACGCCGCATCCATGCATGTATTTTGCCACCCTGCGCTTCTCACCCTCCCGTCCCCCCATTGTTCCCCCCGCCTGGTGCTTTCCCCACCCTTTTCTGAGCCGTGACCAGGGTGCTTGGCCAGTTCCCTGCCTGACAGAAGCCTTGGCCTCCCCTTGAAAACAATGCTCGAGTCTTCCCATTCGCAATTCCAAGTGCCTCGTTATTCGAGACAAGCATCGAGAGCGGAATACAGTTCGTCTCGACTAACGAGTTGACCCGAGTAGATTTTAGTGCTAGTCATACTTAATAGAGTAGATAGAAAGAAAAGATACAAATGGAAAACAGCACGCACAGTCCTTAGCTGTTATAGGTGAGATTTGTGTGGCTATCTGTGGACAGGCTCACCAGATAGAGTCAATGGATATTAAATAAAGATAAAACGGCGCACTCCCAAAATTTGAGAGAAAACGTGGGTTATTCCACCTCCCGCAAGTTGTGGATTGGTAGCCCTTTGTTGCAAGCTTGACAAACGGATGAACACAGCCGAAAGTTGCGGGACGGGCTATCGGTGGTAAATAACGACAAAACCAGTTTTCGTCGTTAGAACAAATTTTGGATGCCTGCGTTTTTCTTATTTTGAAAGAAAGATAGATAGATAGATATGAGATAGACGAGAGATAGATAGAATAGATACGATAGATAATTAGGATAGATAGATACTATAGCATAGAATAGAGATAGAAAGAAGATGAGAAAGATTGATAGAAGATAGAAAAATGCAAAGTTCCAAAGCAGACACAAGCCAGAAAACGATGGATGGAATAAAAGTTTAGCATCTTGCCAACATACTTTACTGAGTGCTGCCTCAGCCTCACTACGTAAGATAGATAGATAGAGTAGATAGATAGCATAAGTAGATAGATAGATAGATAGATATGAGATAGCTCGACTAGGAATATAGGAGATATGAAAGATAAATTAGATAGATGATAGATCAGATAGAACGACTAGATATGAGATACACAGATATGAGATAGATAGAATAGACTATGGAAAGATAATTAGATAAATGACAGATACGGACATGAGATAGATGGTGTAAGTGGAGAGATCATAGGTGGGTAGATAGAATCCTTCAATTACAGAGATCAGTTATACACTTTTTCCAGAATTCAGTAGAGATATTTTGAGGACAGTGATTTCAGTCGGTGTGTCGTGTTCTCTGTGATATATTGGTGTTCCTGAGAGCAGTAGTGATGAACAAATGGCACTTCTTCCTCATTGAACGTGTCTTGGGTGATGGACCGAGCGCCTCCTCGGCAGACTTTCTTCATGCCTCTGCTGATGCACTGCTGACCAATATGACGGGCAAAAATATGAAATCACTAAAGGTCACCAAGCACATTGATGGAACCTGCTACAGTACCGCGGGCACGCCAATGTCAGAAAATATCCACCAGGACACCAAACCTTTTTAATACCTTCATGCTTTTCGATAATAAGTCTAAAAAGCCATTGTGATCAGTTGTGTGATTTTTACACAAAGCACTCAGAAAACCTCTGCATAGAAATAGAAGAATGATTCCCCATACGGGATTCGCACAGTAAATTACATTCATTGCACAATACTGGAACCATTTTTCAACTGGAGGTGATTAAAAAGAAAATTCCCTGATGTGAAGATAATTTCAATAATGTAGCCAATGTTGCTCCTTAGAAATGAAATAACGTTCTTGGATCCGACACCTTCGCGCAGTCTGCGCACGTGACCTCACGCATTGTGCTATTAAGGCATCCTATACGGATCCGGCGTCAGTACCCCAGTGGACGGCTGTAACCTCAAGACCATTTTCATATGCAAATTCACAATTGTGCTTCTTTGTACAACACTGCAGCGGTGGTCGTATCCCAGGACAACGCCACAACATTATGGACAATTTCTCTTCCTACAGGTTAAATGTTACACACATAATCCAATTAAAGAAGTGTATATATGAATATTACTTATTATATATAAATATCAACGATAATTTAAACTGTCAATGCCAGAAGAGAATAACCCTTGAAAACTCAGTGATAAAATTCAGTGTTCTGAAAAGCCACAATTAGAGGAGCTAGCCTGCTAGACTGAATATTGAGCAGTTCTCTCAGTGATGACAGAGGTGGCATGAACAGTTTCCCAAATTGCTGAAGCAAACAGCTTTTTGGATGAGACTTTTGAGACAAGTCAAAGGGGTAATACATGAATAGGGAAACCCCGTGGTGGGTGGTGGGAAACAAAGGAGAAATCCATACGTGCTCTGGATACTGTTCTTTTGTCCGCTTCAAACAAGATGGTTTAGAGAACTTGCACCACCCAACCAGAGGTTAATGGATGTTTCATCCATTAAGGGCTCTTCGGACCAATCGAATTGTATTACAGTTTTTAGGGGACTATGGACGCTATTCATTGGATGTAGTGGGTACCAGAGGGGTGCCCAAAACTGAAGCCACCAGTATGAAACGAGAAACTGTGGTGGCAGGGGGTGAAATGTAGTTAGAGTCAGAAGAAAACCATGCCTGATACCAATTCCTTACTGCCTTCAAATGCATGGGATCAACGCCCCATAAGTTTCTCAGTAAATGTATAAATTACCGTTAAGGAGGGTCGTTGTTACACAACCAACTGGACCCCAACAGTAGGACAAAAGACAGTAACAAGACAATATCACATGGGATCTTCTCCATTTCCCAGATTCAATGTCAAAATCCGACTCCATCTTGGCGGTCGAAACATCCTACACCGGGTTATTCATTTATTTGGACTGGACAACGAGTCCAGCGTTCGATAGTTTGGACAGTCTTGCGGAAAACGGCATGAGTGGTATTGACTTTTGTACCTAATGTTTATGTGTGGAACCTAGAATGTATCAACTTACCTATCCACAGGTATGCTCATTATGGGGGTCTAAGTGAGCTGAGATACGAGAAGGCAGAGACCAAGAGCTCCCCTCGATCCACATCCTACCGGCAGGACTTTGGCAAGTCGGTTGAACAAATGAGAAGTAATGGAGTTTAGGACGGAGATTCTTTGTTGCACTGACTGGGCGCTTTCTGGATGAAGTCCTGATGGTATGAACCCCACGTCAGAGGGTACTGGAGAGAAACTTGAAACAATTCTCTGTAACTCTTTATGGTTCATCAATCAAAACCTCATTTATACCATAGATAAAGTTTGAGCCATGACTGGTCGACCTCAATGATTCTCCAAGGGTCGACCTTGAGTGAGGAAGTTTCGGCAATTCTGCAGGCTTAGAACAAAATGAATAGATCAGTGGTGCGAATCCTATGGCACGGGTGCGAGACAGGTGGCCCTCAGAAGACCTTTCTGTGGGCACTTGTCAGCACACAAGACAAGACAATTCAGACATATTTTGATTCTCATTCTTAGAACGGTTAGGAAGAAGGGAGAATGGGTAGGACAGGTCTGAAATATTTGGAGGACCTCCTGTCGCGGCCACACCATTCTCTGTGTACAGAGGGTCACGTGGAAAAAAAGCTTAAAATGATGCAAAATTTTCCTCATTTCTACGGTGTTGCTGTCCTCAGGAGGCCAATATGATTGACACAGTTGTTGAAGAACACGGGAGCAATAAGTTACTGCGTAATTTCTGGTTGGCAACTCGCGATAAATAAGGGGGGTTTTTGGTTGCAGTTGGGAATCGGTCGCTAAGAAGGTTCGCATACACTGGGAAATAGATGGTTCACGATCAGGTTCTAATATGGACATCCTAAAGCTCTAAAATGGAGTCTGTAGGAACTCCATATTAGAAAGACTGAGCGTTACCATCTCATCTATTGGGTAGTCTAAGCGGGAGATTACCGAACACTTGTCATGTCATTAAGTCATCGTGTACGGTCCCAAACTTGTGTCTATTTTGTGTCAGGATGTAATCAATGAAACATTCATTGATCGCCCTAATTCCTGGTATTCTACGTCTGAATCATATAAGTCAGTAAAACTAATTTCAAACGGATTGTCTCCCACTTGAAACCAACGAGTGACCGAAATATATAGGTGCGGCTCTCGTTGTGACAGGATGACCTGCGGACCCTTATATGTGGGATTCCTCACATCAGCCAACAAGGCAGCGTGGGACATAATTGATGGGCTGAGATGACGGCAGGGACTGCCACCTTAAAGCACGGTGACCTCTTTGTAAATCTGATGGGTGTGACATTCACAACGATTTGATGGAAATTGTCACGAGTTCGCAACGGAGGACTGTAAATAATCCCCTATCTGTCCAATTAAATAGTGGTATCCACGACTACATCTTAAACCACTGCCTGACTAACTATGCAGAAACTCGGGGCTAAAACAACACTGATAACTGATGGCTATACCAGAATATATTTGGGTGTGTCCGTTTTTAGGGTGACATCTCCTTTAAGGGATTTATCCACCTGGATGATACTGGTGTTATTTATCGAAGCATTACATAGCAACCACTGAAATGAAAGCGTTTGTGGAATAATGGATCCTCAGAACTGAATGTGTTGTATGCTCTGGGGTCTGGTCCCTATATAACAAGTCCACATTACACCTATTTCTGTGTCTGTGTCCATGAGCTCTATACAGGTCACTTAGATGGCTGCTAAGGTGGAGAATTAAAGGGGCAGGTCCATATAAAGTAGATAGGGATCTGCCCTCTTCATCCAAGTGCACAACGCTATGTTCCAGCAGCTGGGGGGAACTAGAAAGTGACTTAAGCGGGGCGGTCTCGGAGTGCCGTGATTAACGATCACCAGTATACAATAAGACAGAAAGTTGTAATATGAGACACTTGGAGAGTCTCTGCGTAGGTCAAGTTGGTGGCAACATCTGTGACTTATCTTGATACTGGACATCACTGTGTGTATTATCCTGTACTGTGACATCTTTTTTACTCCGTGGCATATATTAAGCCTGTACTGTGACATCACTGTGTGTATTACTCATGTACTGGACATCATGTGGTGTATTATGCCTGTACGTAGTACATCACTGCGTGTATTATCCCTGTATGTGACATCACTTGTGAATTAATCTCCGGTACTGGATCATCGTGTGCTTATCCCTTGTGAATATTTTTAGCATGTACTGTGACATCACTGTTGTGTAGTATCCCTGTAATGTGCATCACTGTGTGGTATTGATCCCTGTACTTGACTCACTATGTGTTTATACCCCCCTGTAAGTGCTGCATCATAGTGTAAATCCTGTACTGTGGACACTCACTGTGTGTATTAGTCCCCTGTACTGTGACATCACGGTTTAGTATCCTTGTACCATGACATCACTGCGTGTATTATCCCTGTACTGTGACATCACTATGTGTTTACCCTGTACTGTGACATCACTGTGTGTATTATCTCTGTACTATGACACACTATGTGTATTAATCTGTACTTTGACATCACTATTGTATATCCTGTACTGTGACATCACTGTGTGTATTATCCTGTACTGTGACATCACTGCGTGTATTATCTCCGTACTGTGACATCACTGCGTGTAATATCCCCTGTACTGTGACATCACTATGTGTATTATCCCCGTACTGTGACATCACTGTGTGTATTATCCCTGTACTGTGACATCACTATGTGTATTATCTCTGTACTGTGACATCACTGTGTGTATTATCTCTGTACTATGACATCACTATGTGTATTATATCTGTACTATGACATCACTATGTGTATTATCCCTGTACTGTGACATCACTGTGTGTGTATTATCCTGTACTGTGACATCACTGCGTGTATTATCTCCGTACTGTGACATCACTGTGTGTATTATCCCTGCACTGTGACATCACTATGTGTTATCCTGTACTGTGAAAACACTGTGTGTATTATCCCTGTACTGTGACATCACTGTGTGTATTATCCCTGTACTGTGACATCACTGTGTGTATTATCCCTGTAGTGACATCACTGTGTATTATCCCTGTACTGTGACATCCTGTGTGTATTATCCCTGTACCATGACATCACTGCGTGTATTATCCCTGTACTGTGTACATCACTATGTGTATTATCTGTACTGTGACATCATTGTTATTATCTCTGTACTATGACATCACTATGTGTATATATCTGTACTGTGACATCACTATGGTAATCGCCTGTACTGTGACTCACTGTGTGTATTATCCTGTACTGTGACATCACTGCGTGTATTATCTCCGTACTGGTGACATCACTGCGTGTAATATCCCTGTACTGTGACATCACTATGTGTATTATCCCCGTACTGTGACATCACTGTGTGTATTATCCCTGTACTGTGACATCACTATGTGTATTATCTCTGTACTGTGACATCACTGTGTGTATTTTCTGTACTATGACATCACTAGGTGTATTATATCTGTACTATGACATCACTATGTGTATTATCCCTGTACTGTGACATCACTGTGTGTTATCCTGTACTGTGACATCACTGCTGTATTATCTCCGTACGTGCTCACTGGTTATTCTCCGCACTGTACATCACTATGTGTTTATCCCTGTACTGTGAACACTGTGTGTATTATCCCTGTACTGTGCCATCACTGTGTGTATAATCCCTGTACTGTGACATCACTGTGTGTATTATCCTGTACTGTGCATCACACTGTGTTTATTATCTCTGTACTGTGAATCACTCTGTGATTCTCTGTCTGTGACATCACTGTGTGTATTATCATGTACTGTGACATCACTGTGTGTATTATCTCTGTACTGTGACATCACTGCTTGTATTATCCCCTGTACTGTGACATCACTATGTGTATTATCCCTGTACTGTGACATCACTGTGTGCATTATCCCTGTACTGTGACATCACTATGTGTATTATCCCTGTACTGTGACATCACTGTGTATTATCCCCTGTACTGTGACATCCCTATGTGTATTATCCCTGTACTGTGACATCACTGTGTGATTATCCCTTACTGTGACATCACTAGTGTTATTATCCCTGTACTGTGACATCACTGTGTGCATTATCCCTTACTGTGACTCACTGCGTGTATATCCCCTGTACTGTGACACACTATGTGTATTTCCCTGTACTGGTGACATCACTGTGTGTATTATCCCTGTACTGTCACCATGTATTACCCTGTATAATCACTGTGGTGTTATCCCTGTACTGTGACATCACTGTGTGTATTATCCCGTACTGTGACATCACTGCGGGTGATTATCCCTGTACTGTGACATCACTGTGTATTATCCCTGTACTGTGAATCACTGTGTGATTTTCCTTTACTGTGACATCAACGATCTGTGTATATCCCTGTACTGTGACATCACTGTGTGTATTATCCCTGTGCTGTGACAGCACTGTGTGTATTATCCCTGTACTGTGACTCACTGTGTATTACTCTGTACTGTGACATCCGTGTGATTCACTGTACTGTACATCACTGTGTGTATATACATGTACTGTGACATCACTGTGTGTATTATACATGTACTGTGACATCACTGTGTGTATTATCCTGTACTGTGACATCACTGTGTGATTATCTCTGTACTGTGACATCACTGTGTGTGTATTATCCCCTGTACTGTGACATCCACTATGTGTATTATCCCTGTACTGTGACATCACTGTGTATTCCCTGTACTGTGTGACATCACTGTGTGTATTATCCCTGTACTTTGACATCACTCTGTGTATTTACTCTGTACTGTGACATCACTGTGTGTATTATCTCTGTACTGTGACATCACTGTGTGTTTTATCCCTGTACTGTGACATCACTGTGTGTATTATCCGTACTGGGACATCACTGCGTGTATTATCCCTGTATTGTGACATCACTGTGTGGATTATCCCTGTACTGTGCCATCACTGTGAGTATTATCCTGTGTACTGTGACATCACTGTGTGGATTTTCCCTGTACTGTGACATCACTGTGAGTATTATCCCTGTACTGTGACATCACTGTGTGTATATTCCTGTACTGTGACATCACTGTGGTATATCCTTGTACTTTGATATCACTAACTTTAAAAAATAAAGGATGCCGGATGCTACTGTTGTTGTTTCTGTGTTTTTGACAAAATATTGACATTTAAAATGAACAGAAATATTTATAAAAAATTATATTTAATTGTTTTAAAAATACAGCTATATACACAAAAAATACAATGGAAATATTATACATTTATGGAGGGACTGGATCACCCATTGCCCTCAGGGCTCCCGTGGCAGCATACACAATAACATAATGCCATATCACTGTGTGTCAGTACAATATATGACCATATGGAGCTTTAGCTGCCCCACTTAAGTTACCGTAATAACTTCACATCCTTAGAATTTGGCAGCATTTTGCACTTTTGGATATAACACTGCTTTCATCATACAAGCGACCTACAGTAAACTATAAAAAATGCAGACTTTTCCTCCACTTCTGCAGTGTGGACCTATATAGTTTAAAGAAGTTTATATTTGCTTGTAACTGTGTGCTAAGAAAAAATTTACTTTGTGGAAAAAAAAAAATATATATAGAGTGAGGTCCCTTCAATGGGCTCACACAACCAAAAACTCCCTGCCAGAGTGTATGAATACTGTGTGCTACGCAGCTATTTAGGGTCACCGGGACATTAAATGTGTCATCTCAGCATGTTGTAGGAAGATATGACCTCTGTACTATCTCATTTTAAGAGATTACCCTTTGTCCATAGTTCTTCTAGACCACAGACTAGTTCTGCACAGTATAAAGAAGCTATAACATAAGCTTCATAATGAGGGCCTAGATGAGGACCCCATGGCGGGTTCCCAATCTTTAGTTGCAGATTACAACATTCTCTGTTCATTCTGCAGTCGTCTTACGTATACTTCTTTGCTTTCCATAGTCTTCCACGACCTTCTCCGAATTCATCTCTTTGTAAGAATAAAGTTTTAAAACATCACTTCTTCACGCTGCCATAGTCACTCTCTGCTAGATCTGGAGCCTGGTATTTGAGTGCGTCATTGGTGGCACTCCGCAGTCTGCATAGGAGGGCTGTGCCACGCTAAGTCTTACGTTGAGACGTCGGAGTCCATCTTGGTTCGGGTGAGACATGCTTTTTGCTGCACTAGCTGTGTGGGGTAATAGCTGATGGCAGTGTATTGGTCCTGGCAGGTAGATGGCTGGGGGAGGAAATCATCCAGGTTGCGGTTGCTATAACATGGAGGGATTGGTGCTCGCTTGTTGGGTTCTATCGGAAATGGGAACCCACCAAAATAGGGCTCTTGTTCCGGTTCCTCGGAAGAGTGGGATCGGAGGTGCTACTGAAGGTTTTGATTGTGGATACCTCTGTATTTCCGCAGGATTATATACTATGTGCCATACGATGAGTCTCCTGCATACACTGGAATACAAGAAGATGATAATGGTTACGAGATATGCTACAAGGGACCTGTCAGTAGGATTTCCCTTATGAAGCAGGCTGCAAGTTTTAAGTAACTTTTATTCCATAAAATCAGGCAGGCAGAAAACTTCTGGATAAACCAATATCTCATTGCGCCCGTAGTCACTCCGCTGCTCGCTCTACCTCTAGCTCTGATTTCTCCAGTGCGCATGCGCCAGAGCCTGTGCATCAATCTGCACCTGCTTTTTCTCTTTTAGGATTAAGACCAGCAGAAAGTTAGACATTACATGACTCCAGCACATGTACACTGAAGAGAGAGAGATGGTGACATATCCCAAGTTTAACGCACGCGCAGGACTTGTGTCTTACAGATCTGATGAAAATGGCCTGTTCTTTCAAGCACGGACTTCTGCTACTGCGCAGGTGCTGTGACTACTGGGGGCAGCACTGTGGCTACTGGGGCCATACAATGACTTCTGGCAACTGGGGGCAACACTGAGACTACTGGGGGAATCACTATACTTCTGGCTACTTAGAGCAGGTGTAGTGACTACTGAGGGCATCACTGTGACTTATTTATACTGGAGTCATTGTCTGTGACTACTGGGGGCATCACTGTGACTACTGGCTAATGGGGCAGGCTTGTGACTACTGGGGCATCACTGTGATTACTGGCTACTTGACCCAGGCTGTTTTTACTGAGGGCATAACTGTGGCTACTGGGGGCAAGTGCTGTGGCTACTGGGGAAGGTGCTGTGACTACTGGGGGCATCACTGTGACTACTGGATACTCGGACTGGTGCTGTGATTGCTGGGGTTTTACTGTAACTACTGACTACTGGAGGCAGGCGCTGTGACTACTGGGGGCATCACTGTGGCTACTGGGGGGCGGTGCTGTGACTACTGGCTACTGGGGGAAGGTGGTGTGACTACTGGGGGCTCATTGTGACTACTGGATACTTGGGGCCGGCGCTGTGATTATTGGGGGTTTTACTGTGACTACTGGGGCAAGCACTGTGACTACTGGGGCATCACTGTGACTACTAGGGGCGGGTGCTGTGACAACGATTTACTATCTTACAGTGGCAAAAGTTGAAGATAGCAAAATAACAATGAAAATAATTTTACGTTTGGGGTCACACAACATGAGTCACAGCATTTCGAGGAATGAGACCCACTGCTTTATATAAACTTGATAAAAATGAGTAATAAATATTATGTACGACATTGATTGTAATTTGTTAAGGATTTATATGGGGTTGTAACTAAGCTTTCTAAATAGCTGCTCTTCATAGTTATGCAGATAGACAACCTGTATAATTGTATCTTCTGAAGACTCGGTGACAAACATGAATACGGCCAAGTTTTCCTTTCCCCGGGAGAAGATATTGCATTCATTAGACATTTGTCAATGAAGGTACAACTCGAATGTGTGATAATGTCATGGCCTCCCACTCCCAGAGCCGACGAACAAAGGTAAGACAATCACCCGGCATTCCTGAGCTTACAGAGAGTCAGAGATGTCAGTCATAGACATGTAGCTACACGCAGGGAATTCCAGGCCTCCGACTGAAGCGAGTGGTGACAGGTAGTAACCTAGCTGCCGTCACTCCCAGCAACCAGCAGTGTCAGTAGCAGCTACACATTGCTACCTGTATGTCTATGGAGGGACTCGCCCAAAGTTTCTACAACTAAAAATAGTGATCCTTGTACAGTTCTGTAAACTTGCAAGACTGAGGGGGGGGGGGGAGGATCGGGGGGAGATCTTTTTAACATCAGAATTCCTAACTTTCCATATACTCCATAGAAGTAGCTAGACGCCAGGTGTGTCTCTAACCTTACCTATACCGTGTTTTTATATCATGACTCAATGGAGTTCTTTCCAATGAGGTACAATCATTAGTATTGGTTATTACCGCTGTCAGGCGATACGTCTTCAAAGGCTGAAAGTTTCCTTAAAAGTTGAGTTTTTTCACATGTGAAGTTTTTGTTGAGGTTTTTGATTCAGTATCTGACACCCAAAGCCAGGTGTGAATCATATAGTAGAGAAGTCTAGCATGAGAACTTTATCTATGGCTCAAACCACCAGGGTAGCATGGTGCCTACAAAATCCTTAAGTGTACCCCCAATTTCATAAAAAGTATACCCTAAAAGTAATACAGAGCAACATTAGGCGATTACATCAAGATATACAGAACCAAAGAAGTTCTGGATATCAACATACTGGTTACAAGTTCTGTGAAGATGACTTGAAGCTGCCGTGACTCACTCCCCTCTCCATAGACTTCTAAGTAGTCTGACAAATCTGTCATGCTAGCAGATGAAATTCAGCAAAGTGAAAGCGATTTGGGAAGGAAAGAGGTTGTAGCACTTTCCTCTGATAAGATAAACTACCCAGTATTACAAGTATTACAAGTTTTGATTGAGAGACACTTACCGCTCTCTTCACAATCCCAGTTGTTCTTGGCGATGGAATCGTTGTCAGAACTGGAGGGAGGGGCTGGGGGTAGATTTGGTGCCACGCTACAGATAGCAGGACCCCGGGTCACTGGTGTTACAAAAGGTAATTAGCTCCGGTACATTGTTTCTCCTTGACTGTCCTCTGCATCCAGCTGGTTCCGAGGTACAGAACTGAGAAGGTTCAGCTCATTGGGGCACTTGGGTGCCGACACCTATGTCTCGGGATTGTATTGCTTTAGGTCTGGGTCTTCTTGAGGGGCAGGTTTGTGGGCCATAGCTCGTTTGCAATACGTTTTCTGAAGATGACAAAAAGTCCTACTAAGAAGAGGACTGCGAGGACCCTCCCTAGGATCTCGACAATCTCCTGAGCTCCGGAAATTAGGAAACTTTATCTTTTTTCAGGTTCGTCCACCTCCGCACACACTGCCCGCCGTTAATGTTACTGCAATTACACGTGCTGCTGGGTGTACAGGGCATCATGCCAACGGAAGCATCCTGGCAGCTTCTCCCCGCAATCTACATCTGCAAACAGAAATTACTCCAGTGAGTCACCAAGTATTAAAGGGGCTGTACGTACTCAGACACTAAGACCCATAATGGCACCTCGCTGCGCTGAGTGAAGGGACCGACAGCAGAGCAAAACTTTGGATATCTTTGGTACTGTTTGTATGATCATAGTTTTTTACTGCTTGCCCACCCCTTAAAGGTGTTTGTTTTCATGTTCACATTATTGAAGAACTATTGGGTTATTTCTTATGTGTGTTAGACCCAGGACATACAGCAAGCTCCTAATAACTGCGCAGGGATTGTACCTCCGTGACAACTTTGGGCGCGTACAAGTTACTGAGTAACTGCGAATCTGCTGATTGGGTGAGAGAAATTTCCTTCAAGAAAATAAAACTTGTAACTATACTAGATTTTAGATTCCTTAATGCATTTGAACACCGTCACCTTCTGAAACAAAGACTTTTAGACATGTTTTCCCATTCACTCTACCAGGATTGTTTGATTGCTTCCCCACATCCAAAGTAGGACAAGCAAATGGATATATAGCTACACAAAACTTGGTAACCATTCTCCTTGGCCCCATGTCATGGTATAAGCCAACCAAACCTTGGTAACCATATTCCTGGGCCCCATGTCATGTATATAAGGCCCAACAAGCCTTGGCAATCATTCTCCCTGGCCAAACCTTGGTAACCATTCTTCTGTGCCCCGTGTCATAGATATAAGGCCCATCAAGCCTTGGTAATCATTATTCTGGGCCCTGTGTCATAGATATGGGCCTACCAAGCCTTGGTAAGCATTCTTCTGGCCCACGCATGGATATAAGCAACCAAACCTTGGTAACCATACTCCTGGGCCCCATGTCATGGATATAAGGCCCCACAGCCTTGGCAATCATTCTCCCTGGCCAAACCTTGGTAAACATTCTCCTGTGCCCCATTTCATGAGATATAGGCCCATCAACCCTTGGTTAATCATTATTCTGGGCCCCGTGTCATAGATATGAGGCCTACCAAGCCTTGGTAAGCATTCTTCTGGCCCCATGTCATGGATTAAGGCCTACCAAGCCTTGGAACCCTTATCCAGGGTCCTATGACATCTGTATGTACTACTTGCTACTAAAGTATATATAGTATATTAAAGTAAATTAGGAATGAAACTCACTCTCACCCTGGAATCCTAGGGCAGCTACAGGAGAAGCCTTGGACATGGCTGAACCATCTTCTCTATTTTGCAGGAAGACATGCACATGGATCTATACCCGATTACACTTAGCCCCGTGAATGGGGAATGACAGAGGAACGAATAACCTGGGGGGGGGGGTAAGGTAAATGTAAGTATTTGTAAGTTATGTTGATCAGATATTTTGTTTTTACTTTTAGACATACTTACCTCCATTGGCCATTTCTACACACATCCTGCCACTAGGACAGGGCTCCAAGCACAGGCCTGGGTATGTTCACAGCATGGAGTTACACCTTGCTGTTGAAGAGCTGTCCACTGTTTGCCCATAACACGATGTCCTCCATGCAGCCATGAAACCCTTGAGAGACGAGGTTGTCCACTTGTATGAGTCCTCCAAGGATCAGGTGAGATGTCTTCCCACTGCCATTGGTAGAGGTTGCTCCGTCTCTACCCATCCACATGGAGATTGACGGTGGAGCTGTTACCTCTAGTATAATGGTATGGAAAGCTCCATCATTGACCGGAGGCTCCAAAAACAGATCCTGAATGGTTGATCCTTGGCAGAGATACTTATAATGTACATTGCCATTCTCAAGCTGTAAAATGATAGAAAACAGAGATACTGTTTTATTAAAAGAAATTTCAAGACATACGCCTGGATTAAATTTACCAAAAGATGGAACTAGTCTTCTCCAAAGACAAAAAGTTAAAGGTTTATCCGAATAATATTAGCATTGAATGAGGGTAACTTCTTGACTGGAGGGGTTTCAAACCCATTGATCATAACCCAAGGTTCCAAGAACCCGATTGAATCCACCTGTCACTATTTCGTATTATCTCTGTACTATGACATCACTATGTGTATTATATCTGTACTGTGACATCACTATGTGTATTATCCCTGTACTGTGACATCACTGTGTGTATTATCCTGTACTGTGACATCACTGCGTGTATTATCTCCGTACTGTGACATCACTGCGTGTAATATCCCCTGTACTGTGACATCACTATGTGTATTATCCCCGTACTGTGACATCACTGTGTGTATTATCCCTGTACTGTGACATCACTGCCCCTATCTCTCAAAAACCTCATCGTACTTAGGCAAGTCACGAGGATGCTCAGTTGTAGCATGGTGACCAATTTGGATCTCACACCTTGATCGTTAAGCAACAGATAATGATACAGAGTCAAATGCTGTTGTGAGTTACCAATCGAAGACCCTGAATGAGGATTACTTTAAGATCAAACAAGTATGGGAAACAATATTCACAGTGGCCGAAATCGATTCGAAGAACCGACACAGTTCTCTTTCAATTACGTACGTGGACTCAGGAAAATCCAAGTCGTGATGCCTATCAACGGCCAAAATCACCATCCATGTAATTAACGTAATGACCGCCTCCTCAGTTCTACAAGATGGTATGAATGAATCTGTACTTACAAGTTATAACATATGCAGAACATTACCTAGTAGAAGAAGATAAGGACTCCAAAGTGGAATACAGACTCAGAGGGCAAAACGTAGATGGTGCAGCTTCAGTAGATTCTAAAAACTGGTGTTTCACTGTCAACAATTCTTCTAGTAAGTCTTACCGTGAGCTTGTAGTCAAAGTTGGGAGGGGATGTCCCAAGTATACAATAGAAAGATTCATGTAACTGGGATGCGAACAACCACCAAAAATTTGATCAGCCATTTATCCTGTCAATGTTACTGAAAAAAGATCCTCGCCTATGGATCTACAGGTTGGTAGAGTGATCGGAAACCAACTAAATGAAACCGAGTATTTCTCAATTTTACGGTACAGACTTTCAGATTGGTGCATTTCTGGTTTCTCCAGACTACGGCTTAGGTTTGACCGAGAAATATCAAGACAAAATTATGATGTGGTAGCTGGAAGTAAACGACGGAAGAGTCCTCTAGAGTGTTCACAAGCTAAGGTTGAGGGGTATTTTTTTTTTTTGTAGAAGATGTCAATGACAATCCTCCAGAATTCATCAACACCCCGTCTTACGTAGCTGGGAGGATGACTAGAAAACTGGAGATGTTATTTTCAGGTATCTGCATAGATAAAGGAACATTGGGAGAAACAGTGAAATGAGATATGAGTTAAAAGAAGATTACAAAGATTTTGGATTGATCCATCACTTGGGGATATCATTCTGAAAACAACCCTTTGACATGAAGCATAAATTCAGTACGTTCTGAAGGTCTTGTCAGAGATCATGGTAAATTCGTATTGCAAGCTGAAGAAGAAGTGGTCGTCATTGTCAGACAAGCCACAATATTTTCCAAAGTCTGTACTACAAGGTGCAGTGCCAAAATGTACCAGCTTACACTCCCATATTGCATATACCAGGTCGGCGCCCGGAGGGGTTTAGTGTGATTTAAATATGGTTGAGAAATGATGCCCTTAGTGTATTTATTGTATAGATTTAAGACAGGGTCCCTAAGTGTTCAGGACAATGGATTTGAGACACACAAGTATCTGTTAAAGTAAGAGCTACTGATTCGGGTGGGCTACTTTTCAGAAGCAACGGGTCATAGTGAATGTGGAGGACATTAACGAACACCCACCCGTTTTTTCAAAGTCAGTATATTCGGCCATATCATGGACAAAATACCCCCTACACGCGGTATTCCAACTTTTAGCCTCAGATGAAGATCAGGGAAGAACCAAGAGGCTCATATCATATAATAGGAAATGTTTTTTTTTTTTTTTTTTTTTAACACAGAAGGATCTCGATGAATTTCTCCATATAAAACCATAAAAAAATGGGGAACTTCCACACCAGGAGTGGAGTACGAAGCACTCGTCAATTTCAGCTCAAAGGTAAGGGCTACAATAACGCGTGCTCATCTTCACTCCGACGCTCTGGTGTCATAAATGTTACTGATGTGAATTGACAACCCTCCAATATTCAGAGAGACGAAGTATGAAGCCAATCTAAAAGTGAAATGGCCAACTGTGGACATATTGTAGTAAAGTCCAAGCTCTTGAAATTGGATAATATGATGCTGGAAAGTTGGAGTATCTGATCCTTCGGTTAATAACATAGACATTTATCATAAATAAGACATCTGGAGTTATATACCTTTCCAAACCTTTGGTAGAAAGCAGTTTAAACATGTCTACCATCTACAAGTCTCAGCCTAAGATGGTGTCTACAGAATATTGTACCGGTCTACATCAACATCACCCATGCCAAAAGCACACCCCATCTTCCCGCAGGATTGGGACGAGGTAGAACTTGCTGAAAATGCAGAAATAGGGACACAAGTGGTGGAAGTGAACGAATATGATCCTGATATGGAACCTTATGGGAATGTCAATTATACCAGCATAAATAAACTGCGTTGGAATTTTTCCATCGATAGTATTGGCCATATTGCAACTTTGAGAAAATTAGATCGAGAGAACGCCACGAAAGCTTCATCGCAATTACATCTGGTAAAGATGGAGGAGGGGAGAGCGTCTTTCTGTCGTAAAAAATTATTCTGACGGACGAGAACGGACAACGCCCCAGTGTTCAAGTATGAGTACATATTATTGTCCAGTCTATAACCTTAGCAAAGGATCCCACTATTATTCAGGTGGTGCTCATGATGCAGATGAAGGCCAAAATGTGATGTTACATATTCGATAGAAAATACGATGAAGATCGTTCAGATCAACCTTTACAATGGTAACAAATCATAGCAAAGAAACCTTTATGGCTTAGGAAGAACAAAGAAGTAGTTTTACGGTTACAGCTAAGGATGGGCACCACCAACTGGAGGCCTCGTGGGTACCTGTTAATTTCATATTGCTACCAACAGAGGTTGTTTTACCAAAATTTACGAAAGCTATACAGTTTTCAGCAGCTGAAGATCTGCCCACTGGTTCGGAAGTGGGATTGGTGAAGCAAACTGAGAACCGGTATACAGCCTGTGGAAGGGGACCACCCAGAAAGTAACAAATATTGCGTGTTCAGCTTAGATAAGCACACAGGAGCAGTCATATAGAAGGGTGTAGACCATGAGAAACCAAATGGTACCATATAGATGTGAAGGCCAACTGTCCTCACTCGGGGAAGGAGTTGGTGAGCTTAGTTTCAGTGAGCATTCAAGGAAGGACATCAATGAGAAACCAACCTGTCTTTGAAGCGATCTTTACCGAGCTTCATTAATGGAAAATATGGCCCGTGCGGGAAACCACTGTTATACAATACCGCCATGACCAGGACCTGGCTATGCTGGGAGTATGTCTATAGTTGAAGGGATGAGGAACAACGAGATTCACACATTATTTACCATCAATACTGAGAATGGTTGGATCAAACACGTAAGGAGCTTGAACTGCCGCCGCGAAAACTCAAGAGGTCTAACTTTCTATGTGGGGCATCAGATCAAGGCAAAAAAACTACAACTTTCTTCAGAAGCACTAGTGAGGTAACAGTCACTGATGCTAATGATAACCCTCCAAGGTTCACCTCTCAGGCCTACAGAGGGTCTGTGGTTGAAACAGCGAATCAGGACAAAGTCATAAAACCATTAAAAACTGGGGAAAATGATATGGCGGAAACCAATCGGAAGGCACATGTTAAATTACAGGTGGATAACAAAACATATACATTATAATACCATCTAAGTAGATGCCCAATAATACAAAAGTATACCTTGCAATGTTCTGTCAACAGATGGAGATCCTTGGGGCTCTCAGCATCAAGGAGTTGGGAACCAGTGGGTGATTTCACGAAAAAACCCTGGACAGAGAGAGACAGAAGACTTATTTGGTGTGACGGCTTCTGATGGGAAAATTCCAGGAATACCAATGTGGGACATCACGTTCTGGACATCAATGACAATAGTCCTGCCTGTCAGCGGTAGGTGAATATGTAAAAATCTTGGTACCTTGAAATAATATAAAATTTATCTGAATTGGGACCAAGCGTGTAGTTTTGACAATGAGTGGCTCCGTTGGTTATTTTCAAGTTTTTAAAAATCTGATATCTTGAATGAGTGACGCGTTAAAGCATTAGTAATAGAGAGGAATCTGAGCTCAGTGGCTCAGAATACAGGTGATAGGAGAGTTGAAGAGTCAGATTATCCACCAAATAACAGTGATGACAGGAGAGTCCGAATTACCCCACCCAACACAGTGAGGAGTCTGATTTCCGCCCACATACAGTGATTGACAGTGAGAGTCCTGATTACCCCGCCCATCACAGCGAGAGTCTGCGTTACTCATCCCCACACAGTGAATGGCAGTGAGAGTCCTGATTATCCCGCCCACATACAGCGATTAAGGAGAGTCCCTGTTACCCCGCCACATACAGTGATTAACAGTGAGAGTCTGATTACCCCGCCCATTCACAGTGAGGGAGTCCTGATCACTTTGTCCAACTTAGTGATTGGCAGTGAGAGTCTGATCTTATCCACCCAAATGAAGTGATTGCCAGTGAGAGTCCTGATACTCGGACCCACACACAGTTGATGACAGGAGAGTTCCTGATTACTCCGGCTCAAATAGTGATTGACAGGGAGAGTCCTGATTACCCCACCCAAAACAGGCTTGCATGAGAGTCCTGATTTACTCCACCCACACACAGTGATTGGACATTGAGAGTCCTGCTTACCTCCACCCACACACCACAGTAATTGGACAACAGATCATGATACTCTGCCCACACAGTGATTAGCAAACTTCTTCTGTATGGTGTACGTACACCCTCAATGGGGTTGGGGTTTAGGATCTAACTGTATCTGCTAAGCGTTTTGTCGGATTTTCGGTGCTATTATCATAAAGGGGTTTCCAATCTTCTGTATTTATGACAATGAGCACTGATTCATAAAAAGCTGGCATGATGGTCATGCATTGGTTGTCTCTCCTTATCATGTATATGGGAGTACGGAGTCTGTACATCCAAGCTATTTTGGCAGTCCCATTAGGGGGCCGAGCTTGATGGGGACAACTGACCCAGGTCCCATAATAGCGGGTGGATTCCTGAAGTAGGAACCCCCACAGCTCTCTATATTTATGACATATGTCAAAAATGCAGAAGAGGGGCATATCCTTAAGTAGATGAAAAATTGCAATGAGGAGACGCCTTAGAGAAGATAACACGTTTTTGTGTATGCTCCGTTTTTCATTATTCCACGCCATGAATTTGAGAGATAAAGAAGAACCAGTTATCCTTTTGTTTTTGGCATCTTCCAAAAATTCACATGATCAAGGATTTGTCCAAAAGCGCGGTACTGCGACCTCCTCTGATAAATAACGCAAGCAGACTCTGGAAATGTGTCAGGTTTACGTGCATGGAGAACGGAGTATCCACTTCTCCTTCGTAAAGGAGGAGACACTTTGTCCCCATCAGCCATGAAATAACCCACCAAGAATTAAGAACCAGTCGGCTCTTATTATCCTCCGCTTAGGATTCACATTCTGAAACAGTGACTGATTCAGGGAGAATTGAAAAAAAAAACTAGATATACTTTTTATCAGATGCTTTACACAGCGAGGGTAAGCGCGAAGATGCCTCGCGGTGTATCATCCTCAAGATCTCGGCCAGAGACTCTGATATCGGTAATAATTGGTCTATGATCACATATGGACTTTTTGGCGCTTGGAGATGATCGTCCGACGGATTCCACTATTCTCTAGCAAGTATTAAAAAAATGTTTGTGTTTGTGGCATTTTTGAAAGCTGGTTATTTATATCATGGTCAAATGATTTTGCTGCCCTGGTGGCAGACAGGATATGATGGAAAGACAGAAAAATGAGAGTTCCTGATACTTCGCACCAACAAGAATTGGACAGGAATTATTGATTACCAACCCTGTGAGTGACAGTGAGAGTCTGTTACTACTGCCCCACCACAGTGATGACAGTGAGCGTCTGATACTCGCCACACACAGTGCATGACAGTGGAGTCCCTGATTTAACCCCACCCACACACAGTAATTGACACTGAGAGTCCTGATTACTCTGCCCACAACATAGTGATTGGCAGGTGAGAGTCACTGATAATCCCACCCAATCACTCAGTGATGACAGTGAGAGTCCTGATTACTCGCCACACACAGTGACTGACACTCAGGAGTCCTGATTACCACCACCCCACACAACAGTCTCACCAAACCACTGTCGTTCACCTCATCTCCTTATGTTCTCCCATGGCAGCCATGTTGACTGTCCCTGGACACAGGCCATCTAGTGTGATGTGTCAGCGTGGCATGTTATATGCAGAGCCAAGTGCCACACAGTTGGGTTCTTGCCCTGCATTACATAGTGTAGAACTATCCATCTTTTGGCAAGTCCGGTAGTACCTTGTGTGATCTGCCGCCCCTCAGGAGTCCAAGATCTGCCACTGAGGCAGAATTTTTTTTTTTCATCCTGGCCTCATTGGAGAGTGTGAATCTGCCTGCCACACACACATTATGATAGTGAGAGTCCTGATTACTTATCCCACCAACTGATTGCTAGTTAAAGTCCTGATACCACCTCTACAGCACAGTGAACTGACGTGAGAGGTCCTAATCCCCTCCAACACAGTGATGACAGTGGATGGTCCTAATTCCCCTTCCACACAAGTGATTGACGTGTAGAGTCTGGTACCCAACCCACAACATTGTGACAGTGAGAGTCCTGATTATATCCACCCACACAACAGCATTGGAAGCTTTCTTTTATAATTGCTAAGCTAAGTGATCAGCAATTCTCCAAGTGACCATACCAATTCCACTGCTTTTATGAAATACCGACTAATTTTTTTTAGCTAATTATATATTTTTTACCGTATTCTAACAGGTGGAGCTTACCAACACTGGCCCCACTGGAATATGGCAGAGAAGAAGGCCTTCCTTACACATGATGCAAAAGGCCAAAGACGGGGGGAGGACATGTTCATGTCAAGACGAACGTAACCTCTTATACCTCGGAAGAGTAATGACAAGTTAGCCCCGTTGTTCTAGGGATCATTCTCCGTCAACCTGTATTTGATAACACTACTCTGAAGACTCGTGCGGCCGTGGGTTTTGCTAGAAGATCTGCTTTGACAGGGTACATATGAAAAGTATGACGGGGGAGAAGAGATGGTGAAAGCCAATGGAGCATTGATCAAAATGGGCCTTTAGAATCTGTGTGGATGTAGCTACTATTTTGGAGGGGTTCTTGTTGGATAATTCCAAACATAAAACAGATTGTTGTCTTTTTGCCTTAGGTGTTAATGCTGAAGTTCGATATAATCTCAAAAATTTCTGCCGATGGATATGTCATAGTAGATGCAAAACACTGGAGTAGTTTATCTAGAAAAGCTTCTATGACAACATGGAAGACCAAATGAGATTACATTGGCCATCTGTGCCACCAGACCGTGTTGCCCCGCCCACTTTTCAACATGTTCCATATTTCAGTATCAAGTGTCTTGAGATTATTACCGATCAGGTATTGTGGGAACCCGGAAAAAATTGATAATGGGCCCAGAAAGGACAAGGCCATAGGGTCCGGAGGCTTCTGAATCTTTCAGGAGTTGGCTCCAAAGCCACTTGGCGGACAAAGCACAGATACAGTATGAATCATTGAGGGGAATGAAATGGGATATCCTCCATGCTGACCAGGTCGAGTAGTTTCTATATAGTGGTGGTGAAAAGCACGTGTGGACAACTTAATCTCCTTTTTATGTTGGTCAAATTCAAAAAATTGTCTGCGTGATGTCTAATTCCGTTAATTTTAAGAATTTTTTATTTCTTCCATGGAAATATATCTTGAACAAGAAATTTGGATATGAGATGATGAAGCAGTACTACCTTGTTCAATCGGAAGGCACGGGGCAAGTCTACCCCTATAAGTGTGTTACGTTTGGTGGTCACCATCACTGATGGTCAATGACACAAGCCATCTTCAGTTTGGAGGAGTATGAGCGAATCCCAGAGGAGGATTTGCCGTGTGGGTGACTAATTGTTGATTGGTAGGAAGTGGCTCTTCACTATCTTGGTTGTCATGATGTTGTTCACTTTGGTTCCAAGCTTTGTTACTAAGAGGACATTTCCATGTTGGATTTCACAATATCTTACACCAAAGTATTGGGGGTCATTTACTAAAGGGCCCGAATTCGAGTTTTCTCGATGTTGTTCACCCGAATATTTCGATTTGCGCCGATTTCCTGAATTCCCCCGGGTTGTGTGGCGCATGCGATCGGATTGTTGGGGCGTTGGCCGAGCGAAAAATCCGGCGGTTTGGAAGAAAACCGTTTTCCGCATTAATAAAAAAAAAAAGTTGTCGCGGACACGCGCTACCCTCACAGGACTAGGTTTGTGAACACTCGGCGGACCTTGGGGGAAACTTCAACGCGCAGCCAACGACCACCCTGGTGGAGTCGGAGGAACTGCCTTAAGTATATCGTCGGAAAGACACGAATCACACGCAGAGAACGTGGCCGCTGGATCGCGAATGAAACCGGTTAAGTAAATCTGCCCAAATTGGTATCCAGTTCAAGATGTGAGGGGTAGCCGTCACCCTGGACTTGGTACCTAAGAGGTGCATAAGTTTTAGATTTTTTAGGTTTCTGCTCTAATTGAAGTTTAAGGCAAGGCATGAGCTCTTGATCTTCTAGCACGCAAACTGACCTTACACATGGGGCAGATTTACTACCGGTCCATTCGCGATTCCAGCGGCGCGTTCTCTGCGGGGATTCGGGTTCCTTCCGACGATTCACTAAGGTAGTCCTTGCGAAGTCCCCACACGGTGCTCTGCTGCAGTGAAGTTCCCCGAGGTCCGCCAGAGTTGTCACCGTCCTACTTCTGTGAAGGTAAGGCTCAGTCCAGCGAATACTTTTTTTTTTTTTTAAATGCGGCGGTTTCTCCGAAATCGTGGGTTTTCATTCGGCCACGCCCCCCGGGATTTCGACAGTGCCACAAAAAAACTCGGACGCCGATGCGCCACAATTCGAATCACATGAGCGCACAAAAACCAGGCAATTCAGGAAATCGGCGCAAATCGGAAAATATTTGGGGTAACATGTCGTGGAAACGCGAATCGGGCCCTTTAGAAAATGTGACGCCCCTAATGTCTGTCCCATATGTATTGGATATAAACATTAGTTAATTCTTTTAATCTTCAAACCACCTTAGGTATCTGCTGCGATTCTGGATGGACAGGCAACAACAAGGAATTTCCAACATTGTTGGAGGTGACCCCTCGGCACTTTTAAATCTCCGAAGAGGAGAACCTGAGGGTTTTAAGTAGAACTGGACACGAGCGAGAAGGAATGATCTTCCTCAAAAAGTGGTTGAACTGCTCAGGGGATTCAAAAAAACCTTGTACAGCAAGTAAACAAAGCGGTGAAAACAATCAAAATTGTCTAGTTCGGCTCTAAAGTTATTTTTAGTGTTTGATTTTCGTTGGTTATGTAAGTGTGTTAGCCCTGAAGTTCGTTACTTTCTGCCTAATTGTACTCTTAACATGTAATGCTGCTGTATACAGAATGTCCTCTCAGCTCGGGATTATCTTGTCTCAGTATTAATCTTGTCAGATGTCGGCCCCGGACATAGAACTACTTTCTACACTTGTTTTGTTTTTACTCTGCCCAAGCGAAGGACTCCTGTAAGTTAAAAAGATGGATGAACTATTATTTTATACATTACAAATGTAAAAAAACTTCAGGAACCATGAAAACAAGTGGATGAATTGGAACCCCGAAAACTAAAAAAATCCCTTCAAACTTTCCTGAAGTGATGCGCCCTCCCAACCATGGTTCTTTGATCTGACTTGAGCTAGATAATGCCTAATCCACATCTGCCAGATTTACTATTCGTCCTTCGACTTTCACGTGACAAACCAACATAAAATTTTTGGCGAATATTGAACCTCTGGAACTGAAAAAAAATCCGTATCTACCATGAAGTGATGCGCCCTCCCTCCCATTGGGTTACTTTGACTTTTTTTCAACATTATCTTATGCCTCAATCGCATTGCCAGATTTATGTCTTTGGGACTTTTCTGTCACAACACCTAACCAACTAAAATTTGGAGAATCGGGGACCTCTTGGTTAAACAAAAAATTCCTCAACCTTCCAAGAGCTGATGCGCCCTTTCCCACCCATTGCTTACTTGGACTTTGTTAAACATGTTTCTATACCTCATCACATCGACAGATTTATGCCCCCTTTAAACTTCTGTTGATATTACACTTCTATTGCCACCCATTTCCACCTGACAAGACAGGCAACCTCCAACCCCTCTTATCTCACAAGGCTTAAAGGCATCAGTCAGCTTTACCACCAAAACTACCTAACCCCAATAGTGAGCGTTAATCAACAATTACTTGCTAAAAATAAAAGTTCAATTGTACCTTTAACAAAAAAAAAAAATCACCTTCAAAATGATATCTGCAAATGACATAAAGAGAGAGTCACTTTTGTCTGACATGACACTATAGAGGCTGTAGGGGATTGTGGCACATCATTACTATATCCATTCACCTAGGAAAATGCATTTTGGTGTCATTTAAAGATAAGAATCTCTTTAGAACTACATCGGCTCGCATCAGATACAAGAAGTTAAAGACATATTCATTGACGTATGTCAATAACCTATTATTAAATTAGGAAATATGTTATATCTTCCTCCCTGAGAAAATGTAACATCTTAATTTGTTTCTTATCTTATATTTTTTTTCTAGAAATCCAAGTATTCCTAGTGGTACGAGCCACAGACAATGGTGATCCATCTCTCTACAGCGAGGAACGGTCCATGTCCATTTATGGATGTGAATGACAACCCCCATGTTCTTACAGTCCAACTATAGGTCGTGGCTTCAGGTACGGATCCAGTATTTGAGAGATTTGAGCTACAATGTCATTGGTTTCATGTTTTGTAAATGTTCTTATCTGACATTTCCTAGGATGGTTCTCCAGCCGGTTACTAGCGTTATGACCCTCATTGCAACAGATAAGGATTCCCCCAAAACATGGTCCCCCTTCCATTTCCGAATTCTTCAAGGCAATGAGGAAAATGCATTTCATATCAGTTCAAGAGGTCTCTTATATAAACATAATATCCTACACGAAGTCTGAAGGAGAAGTATCTAATAAAGATCCAGGTAAAATCGGCTCAACAAAGCTGTTGGGGAATGATGGGGGAACATCATATACTAACAATATTATGACAGTTATACAAATGAAATACCATACACATTACACACATAAAACACCTAATAATGCAAATTATTCACAAGCACATTACAGACATTGTAAACATTTATGGATATTACCATAACATACATTACATATAGATAAATGATACCACATATACATAACAGCTTAAACACACCAATACATGTCACATTAACACATACTTACATATAAAATGCATATACATACATATACACACATACTTCACAGCACATGCATATACATATACATAACACATAACATATAGTTAGATATCACACGCATATAAATACACATTATACATAAGCATAAGGCTTAAACAAATAAACATAAACTTGCAATCATATACATACACATTACACACAATGCATACACCTTAAACCACACATATATCTATTATATAGAGCACACATACTTACACATCACATACAAATGCTACACACATGCTTAGATATCTGGTGCATATACAAAACATCATGCACACTTACATATCAACGCAAATACATATACTAACACACAATGCATAAGGCTTAACACACAAATACATGTACACATTACACACACACAATTGCATATCAGTGCATATAAATACACATTAACCACCTATACATGCACATACACATTTTAACATATCACATACATATCATACACAACACACATATCCATACTGCTTAAAACACCACACATATCTGTACAGACATTACACACACTGGCACATCATGCATTATATGCACACTACACACAACCACATTGCATACAGCTTGCACACATATCTATAGAACATACGTGCATATACATATAAACTACACACATACTAGATATCACATGTTTTAACATACACATCACACAACAATCACCTCCATACATGTGTTACAAACATATACATTACAAATTTAGGGCAGGAGATGGAGGCAGCTGCATAAGCACAAGTGGAGGATCAGTGGCCTAAATATAAGTTCAATAAAAAAATATAACATCTGGGTGCAAAAATTAAGATTACAGTGAAGTCGTCAATGATTGAGAGATTAGAGAATTAACCCCAACTTGTTATTATTTGTAGGTACTGACGTGGGCACCCCCCACCTTTCTTCCTCACCTTTGTCAGCATTCAAGTCATCGACCAAAGCCGCCACTCTCTACAGTGTTACCCTAGAAATCTCTATCGCCAGCAAGTGAGGCGTCTTTCCATGGCAGTGTTTTGGGCAAGCTTCATGCCACAGACCAGGATCCCCATGACACCACTGATGTACCGATTGGCTGAAGAGGAAATGAGAAAAGGACTCTTTCTGCGGGATAACAGATGGCAAAGTGATAGCCCTGGAAAGTCTTCACCAGGACATACTTCTTCAATGTCACAGTCAGTGATGGGACCTTTCCTCCACGGCTCCCGTAAATATCTACGTATGGTGTTTTTAGCGATGAGGCTCTTCAGCAAGCTTTGGTTTTACGTTTCAAGAACTTGTTCCAGGAGACTTCATAGGGGACCATTGGCGAAGTTTTCAAAGGTTCCTTGGGAATCTTTCTATTCAAGACCGCCAACAGCTTCAGATGGCCAGTCTACAGAAGGATGAGGGGTCTACATCCTTAGACCTTGTTTTGGTACATGGCACCAGTTCCATCACCATGGTCCTCAAACTGATCGGAGAGAATCAACGCAGCGAGACGAGAGCTAGACCGTCCGGTAGGGTTACGGATTGACGACATATTTTTCTGCCATGTCATGGAACCCAATGCAAAAACCGCCACCTGCCATGAAGTGATAAAGCTGGACCGTCCGGATTATTCTCACAGCACTGCCGGTGAGTGTCATCACACCACAGTACAGTCCTCAACAAGTCTGCACGTGAAGAGTAAGTCTATGATATTTCTTATCCTTTCGGGAGTGTGAAGTTTCGAGAATTTCCGTGAACTTATGGGGGGGTTTCCCATCAAGAAACAATTAGGAAAATGTCTTCTAAACTTCTATAACAGGACAATATGTGCTAAATGGTGTGATACCTTCAGCTTTTATCTCATGTACCCCTGTATATCATTATTAGGTACAGCCTGCGGTTTGATGGCCAAAGTTTTTTGCATTATCATCAAGAATGTCAAGGGATGGAAAGTCAAGCTCCGTCTGAAGACCCACCAATCCAAGCTGTTCTTCTGCATGTTAACGGTTCTGCCTCGTTTTTGCTGCAGGTAAGATTAAGTAACACTAAAGATGCTTTAATGAGCCTAACAATTCACTAGTTAACACCCAGGGCTAGGACACTAGTCCAAGTCATCAATTCCCCTCATTGTATCCATTTGGAATACAAGAGTGGACAATCTATGGGTTTTTAAAGATACTGGTACTTCTTCAGTACCATAGGACTATGATTTGAGTTTCGGTGTGCAAGATCGGCCTCCACCCCATTAATTTCTGGGACCATGGAGGAAAAACCAAGATTTTATGTCCTCCATGACTTGAGCCTTGGCTTGAGATGGTCACTAAGTGGAGGAAAGCATGTGTTAGTCTATCCAAACACAATAACATGTCATAATTTCATTTTGGCTTGTAAAAATCCTTAAATTGGGTAGTCTTCTTTGGACAGACTCCATTAGATCTTGAAGACTTAGGGTTTCTATAAAACCTTTATCATTGTAACACTCACCCATTGAGTTGCAACTCCTTCTTGCACCACAAATATTAACTTTTAGGGGGCAGAGTTCTTTACAATAGTGAAATGCATTTTGCGTGGTAACATCTGAAATCTAAGGCCTACAGGTTTTTTAGATTGCTTCCACAATAAGCTGGTTCAGATTCCATATGAATTATATTCGAAAATTATTCATTAGACTTTATATAATATATTCTACAGAGGTTAAAGTGAACCAACATTGGTTTATAAAAGGGGCACATGGACAGAAACATGTAGCATTCATGGAAGCCATTCAAATGAGAGGCCATGTCCTCTAAGGTTTAGGTCAGTGATGGCGAACCTTTTGGAGATAGAATGCCCAAACAACAACCAAAATCCACTTATTTACTGTGAAGTGCCAACATGGCTTTTAAGCAGTAACTTATTGCTACCTGTTCTTCAATAAACTTTCAATTGGATTGGCCGCCTGAGGCCCACAATACAGTTGAAAGAAGGAGGGCAATTCAGGCTCTATGTAGCTTCTCTCCAGGGTCTCTCGTACAGGGAAGAATGCTGGGTCCAGCAGGAGGACTCCAAAGATAATGCACTTTTGTCAACACCTCACTTTTCCCGCAGTTCCAAAGAGCCAAATGAAGTGTCGCTGTAAAAGTGCTGAGAGCAGCATCTTTTAAGTTGCCTGGGACTGCAGTAAGATTCAGTGTTTGGTGAACTGGGGCGATGGGTTGAGTGCCACAGAAAGGGCTCTGAGTGCACCTCGACACCCGTGCCATAGGTTTGCCACCACTGGTCTAGGTGGTCCAGCAAGAGAAGAAGCATTCCCAATTCATAGAGGAATCATTCCTTTAAAGATGTCAAAATGGTTATATATGAACAAGTGTTGCATTCATGAGAATCCCCTTTAACTCACATGACTGTTGAGGGTTTATAGCTCCAAAAATTCATAAAGTGGCCAGGAAGGATGTACGGAGAGGAGACCAGCTTTACCCAAAGGCATCCTGACGCGTCTCAACCTGTCCCAAACTTCTAAACTAAGACTGAACATTTGAACTTGGAAAGTGAAGATGTCACAATTTAATAGGAAGAGCTTATTAAAGGAATACTCTCACAGTGAGAACCTTAGAAAGACGTCAATCATTGCTCGATCTGCCACCAGTCTCTGACTGCCTGATCTTTCCCCAAGCGGGAGGAAGAGTTTGGGTTCATGAATGACAGGCCAAGGCTGGCAATGTCTCGGTAGCTACGTGAGAAAACAAGTTAAGGTGTTTCTAACATTTTGTCCTTGTAAAATACATTTTTTTAAAATTGTTCCTCGTGGATGCGCCGGTTCTGTCTCTGCTGCTAAGTGCTCGTGGCGTCGGTAAAAGACGTGTTTTCCTGATATGGCAGTCATTATATGTTACACAATCCCTTTAATTTACACGTCCAAGCCCCGCAGGATGATGACTGCCCCTAATGACGACACTGCCCCAGTGGTGGTTACTGCAACCAAAAATATTATTAGATAGTGGTAGTGTTGGTATGCAGCTCAGCCACATTCATTTACATGAAACTAAGCTGGGAAAGAACATGAGCAGATGATAACTTCTAGAATAGTGGGAATTGACCATTTAACCCCCCACTGATCATGAGAAAGGGGGTCTCGAGTATCACCCTCAATAGTGATCCCAGAAATCGTGACAGGTGGATTCAATCTGGGTTCTTGGAACCATTGGGGTTATGATCAATGGGTTGAAACCCCTCCAGTCAAGAAGTTACCCTCATTCAATGGCTAATATTGGATAAACCTTTAACTTTTTGTCTTTGGAGAAGACTAGTTCCATCATTTTGGACATTTAATCCAGGCGTATGTCTTGAAATTTCTTTTAAAACAGTATCTCTGTTTTCTATCATTTTAAAGCTTGAGAATGGCAATGTACATTATAAGTATCTCTCCAAGGATCAACCATTCGGATCTGTTTTGGAGCCTCCGGTCAATGATGGAGCTTTCCATACCATTATACTAGAGGTAACAAGCTCCACCGTCAATCTCCATGTGGATGGCGTAGAGACGGAGCAACCTCTACCAAGGGCAGTGGGAAGACATCTCACCTGATCTTGGAGGACTCATACAAGTGGACAACCTCGTCTCTCAAGGGTTTCATGGCTGCATGGTGACACTCAGTTAATGGGCAAACAGTGGGACCAGTCTTCAACAGCAAGGTGTAACTCCATGCTGTGAACATACCCAGGCCTGTAGCTTGGAGCCCTGTCCTAGTGGCAGGATGTGTGTAGAACGGGCAATGGAGGTAAGTACTTGTCTAAAAAGTAAAAACAAATATCTTATCTTACATAACTACAAAATAATTACATTATCCTTACCCCCCCCCCCAGGTTATTCGTGCCTCTGTCATTCCCCATTCACGGGGCTAAGTGTAATTGGGTATAGTCCATGTGCATCGTCTTCCTGCAAACTAGGAAGAATGTGTTCAGCCATGTCCAATGGCTTCTCCTGTAGCTGCCCTCCAGGATTCCAGGGTGAGAGGTGAGTATTCATTCCTATATTTACTTTATATATACTATATATACTTTAGTAGCAAAGTAGTACATACAGATGTCATAGGACCCTGGATAAGGGTTCCAAGGCTTGGTAGGCCTTATATCATGACATGGGGCCAGAAGAATGCTTACCAAGGCTTGGTAGGCCTCATATCTATGACACGGGGCCCAGAATAATGATTACCAAGGGTTGATGGGCCTTATATCTATGAAATGGGGCACAGGAGAATGTTACCAAGGTTGGCCAGGGAGAATGATTGCCAGGCTGGTGGGGCCTATATCATGACATGGGGCCCAGGAGTATGGTTACCAAGGTTGGTTGGCTTATATCCATGACATGGGGCCAGAAGAAGCTTACCAAGGCTTGGTAGGCCTCATATCTATGACACAGGCCCAGAATAATGATTACCCAGGCTTGATGGGCCTTATATCTATGACATGGGGCACAGAAGAATGGGTACCAAGGTTTGGCCAGGGAGAATGATTGCCAAGGCTTGTTGGGCCTTTATACATGACATGGGGCCCAGGAATATGGTTACCAAGGTTTGGTTGGCTTATATCCATGACATGGGGCCAAGGAGAATGGTTACCAAGTTTTGGTAGGCCTTATATCCATTTTGCTTGTCCTACTTTGGATGTGGGGAAGCAATCAAACAATCCTGGTAGAGTGAATGGGAAAAACATGTCTAAAAGTCCTGGTTTCAGAAGGTGACGGTGTTCAAATGCATACGGAATCTAAAATTAGTAAGTTACAAGTTTTTATTTTCTGGAAGGAACTTTCTCTCCACCAATCAGCAGATTCCAGTAACTTGTAGCGCCCAAATTGTCACTGAGACCACCTGGAGGTACAATTCTCTGCGCAGTATTAGGAGCTTTGCTGTATGTCCTGGGTCTGAACACACATAAAGAAATACACCAATAGTTCTTAATAATGTGAACATGAAAACAAAACCTTTAAGGGGTGGGCAAGCAGTAAAAAACTATGATCATACACAAACAGTACCACAGATATCCAAAGTTTGCTCTGCTGCTCGGTCCATTCCACTAGCGCAGCCGAGGTGCCATACTATGGGTCTTAGTGTCTGAGTACGTACAGCCCCTTTAATACTTGGTGACTCACTGGAGTAATTTCTGTCTGCAGATGTGAGATTGCGGTGAGAAGCTGCCAGGATGCTTCCTGTTGGCATGATGCCCTTGTACACCCAGCAGCACGTGTAATTGCAGTAACATTAACGGCGGGCAGTTGTGTGCGGAGGTGGACGAACCTGAAAAAGATAAAAAGTTTCCTAATTTCCGGAGCTCAGGAGATTGTCGAGATCTAGGAGGGTCCTCGCAGTCCTCTTCTGTAGGGACTTTTTGTCATCTTCAGAAAACGTATTGCAAACGAGCTATGGCCCACAAACCTGCCCCTCAAGAAGACCCAGACCTAAAGCAAATACATATCCAGAGAATAGGTGTCGGCACCCAAGTGCCACCAATGGAGCTGAACCTTCTCAGTTCTGTACCTCGGAACCAGCGGATGCAGAGGACAGTCAGGAGAAACAATGTACCGGAGCTACTTACCTTTGTAACCACCAGTGACCCGGGGTCCTGCTATCTGTAGCGTGGCACCAAATCTACCCCCAGCCCCTCCCTCCAGTTCTGACAACGATTCCATCGCCAAGAACAAATGGGATTGTGAAGAGAGCGGTAAGTGTCTCTCAATTACTAAATTGTAATACTTGTAATACGGGTAGTTTATTCTATCAGAGGAAAGTGCTACAACCTCTTTCCTTCCCAAATGCTTTTCACTTTGCTGAATTCTCTGTTCTAGCATGAAGATTTGTCAGACTACTTAGAAGTGCTATGGAGAGGGGAGTGAGTCACGGCAGCTCAAGTCATCTTCTACAGAAATTTGTACCCAGTATGTTGATATCCAGAACTTCTTGGTTCTTGTAATCTTGATGTAATCGCCTATATGTTGCCTCTGTATTACTTTTAGGGTATACTTTTTATGAAATTGGGGGTACACTTAAGGATTTTGTAGGCACCATGCTACCCTGGTGGTTTGAGCCATAGATAAAGTTCTCATGCTAGACTCTCTACTCATATGATCACACCGGCTTTGGTGTCAGATACTGAATCAAAAACCTCAACAAAAACTTCACATGTGAAAAAACTCTAACTTTTAAGGAAACTTTCAGCCTTTGAAGACGTATCTGCCTGACAGCGGATAATAACCAATACATAATGATTGTACCTCATTGGAAAGAACTCCATTGAGTCATGATATAAAAAACGGTAATAGAAGTCAAGGTTAGAGACACACCTGGCGTCTAGCTACTTTATGGAGTATATGGAAAGTTAGGAATTTGATGTTAAATAAGATTCCCCCGATCCTCCCCCCCCCCCCCTCAGTCTTGCAAGTTTACAGAACTGTACAAGGATCACTTTTAGTTGTAGAAAATTGAGTGGGAGTCCTCCATAGACATACAGGTAGCAATGTGTAGCTGCTTGACAACCTGCTGGTTGCTGGGAGTGACGGCAGCTAGGTTACTACCTGTCACCACTCGCTTCAGTCGGAGGCCTGGAATTCCCTGCAGTGTAGCTACATGTCTATGACTGACATCTCTGACTCTCTGTAAGCTCAGGAATGCCGGGTGATTGTCTTACCTTGTTCGTGGCTCTGGGAGTGGGAGGCCATGACATTATCACACATTCGAGTTGTACCTTCATTGACAAATGTCTAATGAATGCAATATTCTTCTCCGGGGAAAGGAAAACTTGGCCCGTATCATGTATTGTCACCGAGTCTTCAGAAGATACAATTACTACAGGTTGTCTATCTGCATAACTATGAAGAGCAGCTATTTAGAAAGCTTAGTTACAAACCATATAAATCCTTAACACAAATACAATCATGTCGTATACATATTTATTACTCATTTTTATCAAGTTTATATAAAGCAGTGGGTCTCATTCTCGAAATGCTGTGACTCATGTTGTGTGACCCCCAACCGTAAATTATTTTCATTGTTATTTGCTACTTCCAACTTTTGCCACTGTAAGAATAGAATATCGTTTGTCACAGCACCCGCCCCTAGTAGTCAAGTGATGCCCCAGTAGTCACAGTGCTTGCCCCAGTAGTCACAGTAAACCCCCAATAATCACAGCGCCGGCCCCAAGTATCCAGTAGTCACAATGATGCCCCAGTAGTCACACCACCTTCCCCCAGTAGCCAGTAGTCACAGCACTGCCCCCAGTAGCCACAGTGGATGCCCCCAGTAGTCACAGCGCTGCCTCCAGTAGTCAGTAGTTACAGTAAACCCCCAGCAATCACAGCACCAGTCCTGAGTATCCAGTAGTCACAGTGATGCCCCCAGTAGTCACAGCACCTTCCCCCACAGTAGCCACAGCACTTGCCCCCAGTAGCCACAGTTATGCCCTCAGAAACACAGCACCTGCGGCAAGTAGCCAGTAATCACAGTGATGCCCCCAGTAGTCACAAGCTGCCCCATTAGCCAGTAGTCACAGTGATGCCCCCAGTAGTCACAGACAATGACTCCAGTATAAATAGTCACAGTGATGCCCTCAGTAGTCACTACACCTGCTCTAAGTAGCCAGAAGTCATAGTGATTCCCCAGTAGTCTCAGTGGTGCCCCCAGTTGCCAGAAGTCATGTGATGGCCCAGTAGCCACAGTGCTGCCCCCAGTAGTCACAGCACCTGCCGAGTAGCCAGAAGTCCCGTGCTTGAAGAACAGGCCATTTTCATCAGATCTGTAAGACACAAGTCCTGGCGCTGTGCGTTAAACTTGGGAATATGTCACCATCTCTCTCTCTTCAGGTACATGTGCTGGAGTCATGTAATGTCTAACTTTCTGTTGGTCTTACTCCTAAAAGAGAAAAAGCAGGTGCAGATTGATGCCACATGGCCTGGCGCATGCGCACTGGAGAAATGCAGAGCTAGAGGTAGAGCAAGGCAGCGGAGTAGACTATCGGGCGCATGAGATATTGGTTTATCCAGAAGTTTTCTGCCTGCCTGATTTTATGGAATAAAAGTTACTTTTCAAAACTTGCAGCCTGCTTTCATAAGGGAAATCCTACTGACAGGTTCCCTTGTAGCATATCTCGTAACCATTATCTATCTTCTGTATTCCAGTGTATGCAGGAGGATCATCGTATTGCAATCTAGTATAATCCTGCGGAAATACAGAGGTATCCACAATCAAAACCTTCAGTAGCACCTCCGATCCACCTCTTCCGAGAGAACCGGAACAAGAGCCTTATTTGTGGGTTCCCATTTCCGATAGAACCCAACAAGCGGAGCACCAATCCCTCCATGTTATAGCAACCGCAACCTGGATGATTTTCCCCCCAGCCATCTACCTGCCAGGACCAATACACTGCCATCAGGTATTACCCCCACAGCTAGTGCAGAAAAAGGCATGTCTCACCCGAACCAAGATGGACTCCGAAGTTCAACGTAAGACTTAGCGTGGCACAGCCCTCCTATGCAGACTGCGGAGTGCCACCAATGACGCACTCAAATTACCAGGCTCCAGATCTAGCAGAGAGGACTATGGCAGTGTGAAGAAGTGATGTTTTAAAAATTTATTCTTACAAAGAGATGAATTCGGAGAAGGTCGTGGAAGACCTATGGAAAGCAAAGAAGTTATACGTAAGACGACTGCAGAATGAACAGAGAATGTGTAATCTGCAACTAAAGATTGGGAAACGCCATGGGGTCCTCATCTAGGCCATCATTATGAAAGCTTATGTTATAGCTTCTTATACTGTGCAGAACTAGTCTGTGGTCTAGAAGAACTATGGACAAAGGGTAATCTCTTAAAATGAGATAGTACAGAGGTCATATCTTCCTACAACATGCTGAGCATGACACATTTAATGTCCGGTGACCCTAAATAGCTGCGTAGCACACAGTATTCATACCTCTGGCAGGGAGTTTTTGGTTGTGTGAGCCCATTGAAGGTGACCTCACTCTATATATATTTTTTTTTTTTCCAAAAAGTAAATTTTTTCTTAGCACACAGTTACAAAGCAATAAAAACTTCTTGAAACTATATAGGTCCACACTGCAGAAGTGGAGGCAAAAGTCTGCATTTTTTATAGGTTTACTGTAGGTCGCTTGTATGATGAAAGCAGTGTTATATCCAAAAGTGCAAAATGCTGCCAAATTCTAAGGAAGGAATTGTAAAGTTATTACGGTAACTTAAGTGGGGCAGCTAAAGCTCCATATGGTCATATATTGTACTGACACACAGTGATATGGCAAATATGTATATTGTGTATGTGCCACCGGGAGCCTGAGGGCAAAGGGTGCATCCAGTCCCTCATAAATGTATAATATTGTTCCATTGTATCTTTTTTGTGTATATAGCTGTATTTTAAAACATAAAATATAATTTTTATAAATATTCTGTTCATTTTAAATGTCAATATTTTGTCAAAAACACAGAAACAACAACAGTAGCATCCGGCATCCTTTATTCTTTAAGTTAGTGATATCAAAGTACAAGATAACACACAGTGAGTCACGTACAGGATAATACACACAGTGATGTCCACAGTACAGGGATAATACTCACAGTGATGTCACAGTACAGGGATAACCACACAGTGATGTCACAGTACAGGGATAATACTCACAGTGATGCACAGTACAGGGATATACACACAGTGATGTCACAAACAGGGATAATACACGCAGTGATGTCACAGTACAGGGATAATACACACAGTGATGTCACAGTACAGGGATAACCACACACAGTGATGTCACAGTACAGAGATAATACACACAGTGAGTCACAGTACAGAGATAAACACCGAGTGATGTCACAGTACAGGGATAATACACACAGTGATGTCACAGTTACAGGATAATGCACACAGGATACAGTACAGGATAATACACATAGTGATGTCACAGTACAGGGGATAATACACACAGTGATGTCACAGTACAGAGTAATACACACAGTGATGTCACAGTACAGGATAATACCACAGTGATGTCACAGTAATGTATAATACACACAGTGATGTCACAGGACATGTATATACACACAGTGATGTCACAGTACAGTGTATACACACGTGATGTCACAGTACAGAGATAATACAGTGATGTCACAGTACAGGGATAATACACACAGTGCTGTCACAGCACAGGGATAATACACACAGTGATGTCACAGTACAGGGATATACACAGTGATGTCACAGTACAGGAATAATACACACAGTGATATCACAGTACAGGGATATACACAGTGATGTCACAGTACAGGGATAATACACGCAGTGAGTGATGTCACAGTACAGGGATAATACACACAGTGATGTCACAGTACAGGGATAATACACACAGTGATGTCACAGTACAGGGATATACACACAGTGGTGTCACAGTACAGGGATAACACACAGTGATGTCACAGTACAGGGATAATACACATAGTGATGTCACAGTACAGGGGATAATACACGCAGTGATGTCACAGTACAGGGATAATGCACACAGTGATGTCACAGTACAGGGATAATACACATAGTGATGTCACAGTACAGGGTAATGCACACAGTGATGTCACAGTACAGGGATAATACACATAGTGATGTCACAGTACAGGGGATAATACAACACAGTGATGTCACAGTCAGGGATAATACACATAGTGATGTCACAGTACAGGGATAGCAATAAGTGGTCACAGTACAGGGATAATACACATAGTGATGTCACAGTACGGGGATAATACAAGCGTGAGTCAAGTGACTGATAATACCACAGTGATGTCACAGTACATGATATACACAAAGTGATGTCACAGTACAGAGATAATACACAAGAGTGATGTGTCACCGACAGGGTGTGTATTATCCCTGTACTGTGGCATCACTGTGTGTATTATCTCTGTACTGTGACATCACTGTGTGTATTATCCCTGTACTGTGACATCAATGTGTGTATTATCCCTGTACTGTGACATCACTGTGTGCATTATCCCTGTACTGTGACATCACTGTGTGTATTATCGTATTATCCCTGTACTGTGACATCACTGTGTGGATTATCCCTGTACTGTGACATCACTGTGAGTATTATCCCTGTACTGTGACATCACTGTGTGTATTATTCCTGTACTGTGACATCACTGTGTATTATCCTTGTACTTTGATATCACTAACTTTAAAGAAATAAAGGATGCCGGATGCTACTGTTGTTGTTTCTGTGTTTTTGACAAAATATTGACATTTAAAATGAACAGAAATATTTATAAAAAATTATATTTTATTGTTTTAAAAATACAGCTATATACACAAAAAAAGATACAATGGAACAATATTATACATTTATGGAGGGACTGGATGCACCCATTGCCCTCAGGGGCTCCCGGTGGCAGCATACACAATATACATAATTTGCCATATCACTGTGTGTCAGTACAATATATGACCATATGGAGCTTTAGCTGCCCCACTTAAGTTACCGTAATAACTTTACAATTCCTTAGAATTTTGGCAGCATTTTGCACTTTTGGATATAACACTGCTTTCATCATACAAGCGACCTACAGTAAACCTATAAAAAATGCAGACTTTTGCCTCCACTTCTGCAGTGTGGACCTATATAGTTTCAAGAAGTTTATATTGCTTTGTAACTGTGTGCTAAGAAAAAATTTACTTTTTGGAAAAAAAAAAAATATATATAGAGTGAGGTCACCTTCAATGGGCTCACACAACCAAAAACTCCCTGCCAGAGGTATGAATACTGTGTGCTACGCAGCTATTTAGGGTCACCGGGACATTAAATGTGTCATGCTCAGCATGTTGTAGGAAGATATGACCTCTGTACTATCTCATTTTAAGAGATTACCCTTTGTCCATAGTTCTTCTAGACCACAGACTAGTTCTGCACAGTATAAAGAAGCTATAACATAAGCTTTCATAATGATGGCCTAGATGAGGACCCCATGGCGGTTCCCAATCTTTAGTTGCAGATTACAACATTCTCTGTTCATTCTGCAGTCGTCTTACGTATAACTTCTTTGCTTTCCATAGGTCTTCCCACGACCTTCTCCGAATTCATCTCTTTGTAAGAATAAAGTTTTAAAACATCACTTCTTCACAGCTGCCATAGTCACTCTCTGCTAGATCTGGAGCCTGGTAATTTGAGTGCGTCATTGGTGGCACTCCGCAGTCTGCATAGGAGGGCTGTGCCACGCTAAGTCTTACGTTGAGACGTCGGAGTCCATCTTGGTTCGGGTGAGACATGCCTTTTTGCTGCACTAGCTGTGTGGGGTAATAGCTGATGGCAGTGTATTGGTCCTGGCAGGTAGATGGCTGGGGGAGGAAATCATCCAGGTTGCGGTTGCTATAACATGGAGGGATTGGTGCTCGCTTGTTGGGTTCTATCGGAAATGGGAACCCACCAAATAAGGGCTCTTGTTCCGGTTCTCTCGGAAGAGGTGGGATCGGAGGTGCTACTGAAGGTTTTGATTGTGGATACCTCTGTATTTCCGCAGGATTATAGCTAGATTGCCAATACGATGAGTCTCCTGCATACACTGGAATACAAGAAGATAGATAATGGTTACGAGATATGCTACAAGGGAACCTGTCAGTAGGATTTCCCTTATGAAAGCAGGCTGCAAGTTTTGAAAAGTAACTTTTATTCCATAAAATCAGGCAGGCAGAAAACTTCTGGATAAAACCAATATCTCATTGCGCCCGATAGTCTACTCCGCTGCCTTGCTCTACCTCTAGCTCTGCATTTCTCCAGTGCGCATGCGCCAGAGCCATGTGGCATCAATCTGCACCTGCTTTTTCTCTTTTAGGAGTAAGACCAAGCAGAAAGTTAGACATTACATGACTCCAGCACATGTACACTGAAGAGAGAGAGATGGTGACATATTCCCAAGTTTAACGCACATGCGCCAGGACTTGTGTCTTACAGATCTGATGAAAATGGCCTGTTCTTTCAAGCACGGGACTTCTGGCTACTGCGGCAGGTGCTGTGACTACTGGGGGCAGCACTGTGGCTACTGGGGCCATCACAATGACTTCTGGCAACTGGGGGCAGACACTGAGACTACTGGGGGAATCACTATGACTTCTGGCTACTTAGAGCAGGTGTAGTGACTACTGAGGGCATCACTGTGACTTATTTATACTGGAGTCATTGTCTGTGACTACTGGGGGCATCACTGTGACTACTGGCTAATGGGGCAGGCTTGGTGACTACTGGGGGCATCACTGTGATTACTGGCTACTTGACGCAGGTGCTGTGTTTACTGAGGGCATAACTGTGGCTACTGGGGGCAAGTGCTGTGGCTACTGGGGGAAGGTGCTGTGACTACTGGGGGCATCACTGTGACTACTGGATACTCAGGACTGGTGCTGTGATTGCTGGGGGTTTTACTGTAACTACTGACTACTGGAGGCAGGCGCTGTGACTACTGGGGGCATCACTGTGGCTACTGGGGGCAGGTGCTGTGACTACTGGCTACTGGGGGAAGGTGGTGTGACTACTGGGGGCATCATTGTGACTACTGGATACTTGGGGCCGGCGCTGTGATTATTGGGGGTTTTACTGTGACTACTGGGGGCAAGCACTGTGACTACTGGGGGCATCACTGTGACTACTAGGGGCGGGTGCTGTGACAACGATTACTATTCATTACAGTGGCAAAAGTTAGGAAGTAGCAAAATAACAATGAAAATAATTTTACGGTTGGGGGTCACAACAACATGAGTCACAGCATTTCGAGGAATGAGACCCACTGCTTTATATAAACTTGATAAAAATGAGTAATAAATATTAGTACGACATTGATTGTAATTTGTGTTAAGGATTTATATGGGGTTGTAACTAAGCTTTCTAAATAGCTGCTCTTCATAGTTATGCAGATAGACAACCTGTAGTAATTGTATCTTCTGAAGACTCGGTGACAATACATGAATACGGGCCAAGTTTTCCTTTCCCCGGGAGAAGAATATTGCATTCATTAGACATTTGTCAATGAAGGTACAACTCGAATGTGTGATAATGTCATGGCCTCCCACTCCCAGAGCCGACGAACAAAGGTAAGACAATCACCCGGCATTCCTGGAGCTTACAGAGAGTCAGAGATGTCAGTCATAGACATGTAGCTACACTGCAGGGAATTCCAGGCCTCCGACTGAAGCGAGTGGTGACAGGTAGTAACCTAGCTGCCGTCACTCCCAGCAACCAGCAGGTGTCAGTAGCAGCTACACATTGCTACCTGTATGTCTATGGAGGGACTCCGCACTCAAAGTTTCTACAACTAATAATAGTGATCCTTGTACAGTTCTGTAAACTTGCAAGACTGAGGGGGGGGGGGGGAGGATCGGGGGGAGATCTTATTTAACATCAGAATTCCTAACTTTCCATATACTCCATAGAAGTAGCTAGACGCCAGGTGTGTCTCTAACCTTACTCTATACCGTGTTTTTATATCATGACTCAATGGAGTTCTTTCCAATGAGGTACAATCATTATGTATTGGTTTATTATCCGCTGTCAGGCAGATACGTCTTCAAAGGCTGAAAGTTTCCTTAAAAGTTAGAGTTTTTTCACATGTGAAGTTTTTGTTGAGGTTTTTGATTCAGTATCTGACACCAAAGCCAGGTGTGAATCATATGAGTAGAGAAGTCTAGCATGAGAACTTTATCTATGGCTCAAACCACCAGGGTAGCATGGTGCCTACAAAATCCTTAAGTGTACCCCCAATTTCATAAAAAAGTATACCCTAAAAGTAATACAGAGGCAACATATAGGCGATTACATCAAGATATACAGAACCAAAGAAGTTCTGGATATCAACATACTGGGTACAAAGTTCTGTAGAAGATGACTTGAAGCTGCCGTGACTCACTCCCCTCTCCATAGACTTCTAAGTAGTCTGACAAATCTGTCATGCTAGCAAGATGAAATTCAGCAAAGTGAAAAGCAGTTTGGGAAGGAAAGAGGTTGTAGCACTTTCCTCTGATAAGATAAACTACCCAGTATTACAAGTATTACAAGTTAGTGATTGAGAGACACTTACCGCTCTCTTCACAATCCCAGTTGTTCTTGGCGATGGAATCGTTGTCAGAACTGGAGGGAGGGGCTGGGGGTAGATTTGGTGCCACGCTACAGATAGCAGGACCCCGGGTCACTGGTGGTTTACAAAAGGTAAGTAGCTCCGGTACATTGTTTCTCCTTGACTGTCCTTCTGCATCCAGCTGGTTCCGAGGTACAGAACTGAGAAGGTTCAGCTCCATTGGTGGCACTTGGGTGCCGACACCTATGTCTCTGGATATGTATTGCTTTAGGTCTGGGTCTTCTTGAGGGGCAGGTTTGTGGGCCATAGCTCGTTTGCAAATACGTTTTCTGAAGATGACAAAAAGTCCTACTAAGAAGAGGACTGCGAGGACCCCTCCTAGGATCTCGACAATCTCCTGAGCTCCGGAAATTAGGAAACTTTTATCTTTTTCAGGTTCGTCCACCTCCGCACACAACTGCCCGCCGTTAATGTTACTGCAATTACACGTGCTGCTGGGTGTACAAGGGGCATCATGCCAACAGGAAGCATCCTGGCAGCTTCTCACCGCAATCTCACATCTGCAAGACAGAAATTACTCCAGTGAGTCACCAAGTATTAAAGGGGCTGTACGTACTCAGACACTAAGACCCATAGTATGGCACCTCGGCTGCGCTGAAGTGAATGGGACCGAGCAGCAGAGCAAAACTTTGGATATCTGTGGTACTGTTTGTATGATCATAGTTTTTTACTGCTTGCCCACCCCTTAAAGGTTTTTGTTTTCATGTTCACATTATTGAAGAACTATTGGGTTATTTCTTTATGTAGTGTTCAGACCCAGGACATACAGCAAAGCTCCTAATAACTGCAGCAGAGAATTGTACCTCCAGGTGTCTCAGTGACAATTTGGGCGCTACAAGTTACTGGAATCTGCTGATTGGTGGAGAGAAAGTTCCTTCCAGAAAATAAAAACTTGTAACTATACTATATTTTAGATTCCGTAATGCATTTGAACACCGTCACCTTCTGAAACCAAGGACTTTTAGACATGTTTTCCCATTCACTCTACCAGGATTGTTTGATTGCTTCCCCACATCCAAAGTAGGACAAGCAAAATGGATATAAGGCCTACCAAAACTTGGTAACCATTCTCCTTGGCCCCATGTCATGGATATAAGGCCAACCAAACCTTGGTAACCATATTCCTGGGCCCCATGTCATGTATATAAGGCCCAACAAGCCTTGGCAATCATTCTCCCTGGCCAAACCTTGGTAACCATTCTTCTGTGCCCCATGTCATAGATATAAGGCCCATCAAGCCTTGGTAATCATTATTCTGGGCCCTGTGTCATAGATATGAGGCCTACCAAGCCTTGGTAAGCATTCTTCTGGCCCCATGTCATGGATATAAGGCCAACCAAACCTTGGTAACCATACTCCTGGGCCCCATGTCATGGATATAAGGCCCAACAAGCCTTGGCAATCATTCTCCCTGGCCAAACCTTGGTAAACATTCTCCTGTGCCCCATGTCATAGATATAAGGCCCATCAACCCTTGGTAATCATTATTCTGGGCCCCGTGTCATAGATATGAGGCCTACCAAGCCTTGGTAAGCATTCTTCTGGCCCCATGTCATGGATATAAGGCCTACCAAGCCTTGGAACCCTTATCCAGGGTCCTATGACATCTGTATGTACTACTTTGCTACTAAAGTATATATAGTATATATAAAGTAAATATAGGAATGAATACTCACCTCTCACCCTGGAATCCTGGAGGGCAGCTACAGGAGAAGCCATTGGACATGGCTGAACACATTCTTCCTAGTTTGCAGGAAGACGATGCACATGGATCTATACCCAGATTACACTTAGGCCCCGTGAATGGGGAATGACAGAGGCACGAATAACCTGGGGGGGGGGGGGTAAGGATAATGTAAGTATTTGTAAGTTATGTAATGATCAGATATTTTGTTTTTACTTTTTAGACAAGTACTTACCTCCATTGGCCAGTTCTACACACATCCTGCCACTAGGACAGGGCTCCAAGCTACAGGCCTGGGTATGTTCACAGCATGGAGTTACACCTTGCTGTTGAAGAGCTGGTCCCACTGTTTGCCCATTAACACTGATGTCATCCATGCAGCCATGAAACCCTTGAGAGACGAGGTTGTCCACTTGTATGAGTCCTCCAAGGATCAGGTGAGATGTCTTCCCACTGCACGTTGGTAGAGGTTGCTCCGTCTCTACGCCATCCACATGGAGATTGACGGTGGAGCTTGTTACCTCTAGTATAATGGTATGGAAAGCTCCATCATTGACCGGAGGCTCCAAAAACAGATCCTGAATGGTTGATCCTTGGCAGAGATACTTATAATGTACATTGCCATTCTCAAGCTGTAAAATGATAGAAAACAGAGATACTGTTTTATTAAAAGAAATTTCAAGACATACGCCTGGATTAAAATGTACCAAAATGATGGAACTAGTCTTCTCCAAAGACAAAAAGTTAAAGGTTTATCCTAATATTAGCCATTGAATGAGGGTAACTTCTTGACTGGAGGGGTTTCAACCCATTGATCATAACCCCAATGGTTCCAAGAACCCAGATTGAATCCACCTGTCACGATTTCTGGGATCACTATTGAGATGGTGATACTCGAGACCCCCTTTCTCATGATCAGTGGGGGGGTTAAATGGTCAATTCCCACTATTCTAGAAGTTATCATCTGTCTCATGTTCTGTTCCCAGCTTAGTTTCATGTAAATGAATGTGGCTGAGCTGCAATACCAAACATAACCACTATCTAATAATATTTTGGTTGCCAGTAACCACCACTAGGGGCAGTGTCGTCATTAGGGGCAGTCATCATCCTGCGGGGCTTGGACGTGTAAATTAAAGGGATTGTGTAACATAATAATGACTGCCATGATCAGGAAATACACGTCTTGTACCAGACGCCACGAGCACTTAGCAAGCAGAGACAGAACCGGCGCATCCACGGAGGAACAAATTTTAAAACAAATGTATTTTACAAGGTACAAAATGTTAGAAACACCTTTAACTTGTTTTCTCACGTAGCTACCGGAGACATTGCCAGCCTTGGCCTGTCATTCATGAACCCAAACTCTTCCTCCCGCTTTGGGGAAAGATCAGGCAGTCAGAGACTGGTGGCAGATCGAGCAATGATTGACGTCTTTCTAAGGTTCTCACTGTGAGAGTATGCCTTTAATAAGGCTCGTTTCCTATTAAATTGTGACATCTTCACTTTCCAAGTTCAAAATGTTCAGTCTTAGTTTAGAAGATATTGGGACAGGTTGAGACGCGTCAGGATGCCTTTGGGTAAAGCTGTCTCCTCATCCGTACATCCTTCCTGGCCACTTTATGAATTTTATGGGAGCTATAAACCCTTCAACAGTCATGTGAGTTAAAGGGGATTCTCATGAATGCAACACTTGTTCATATATAACCATTTTGACATCTTTAAAGGAAATGATTCCTCTATGAATTGGGAGATGCTTCTTCTCTGCTGGACCACCTAGACCAGTGGTGGCAAACCTATGGCACGGGTGTCAGAGGTGGCACTCAGAGCCCTTTCTGTGGGCACTCAACCCATCGCCCCAGTTCACCAAACACTGAATCTTACTGCAGTCCCAGGCAACTTAAAAGATGCTGCTCTCAGCACTATTTTACAGCGACACTTCATTGGCTCTTTGGAACTGCGGGAAAAGTGAGGTGTTGACAAAAGTGCATTATCTTTGGAGGTCCTCCTGCTGGACCCAGCATTCTTCCTGTACAGAGAGACCCTGGAGAGAAGCTACAATGAGAGCCTGAATTTGCCCTCCTTCTTTCAACTGTATTGGTGGCCTCAGGCGGCCAATACAATTGAAAGTTATTGAAGAACAGGTAGCAATAAGTTACTGCTTAAAATGCCATGTTGGCACTTCACAGTAAATAAGTGGATTTTGGTTGTTGTTTGGGCATTCTATCTCCAAAAGGTTCGCCATCACTGACCTAGACCTTAGAGGACATGGCCTCTCATTTGAATGGCTTCCATGTAATGCTACATGTTTCTGTCCATGTGTGCCCTTTTATAAACCAAATGTTGGTTCACTTTAACCTCTGTAGAATATATTATATAATAGTCTAATGAATAATTTTCGAATATAAATTCATTATGGAATCTGAACCAGCTTAATTGTGGAAGCAATCTAAAAAAAACCTGTAGGCCTTAGATTTCAGATGTTACCACGCAAGAATGCATTTCACTATTGTAAAGAACTCTGCCCCCTAAAAGTTAATATTTGTGGTGCAAGAAGGAGTTGCAACTCAATGGGTGAAGTGTTATCAAAGGATTTTATAGAAACCCTAAGTCTTCAAGATCTAATGGAGTCATGTCCAGAAGAAGACTACCCAATTTAAAGGATTTTTACAAGCCAAAATGAAATTATGACAATGTTATTGTGTTGGAGTAGACTACACATGCTTTCCTCCACTTAGTGAACCATCTCAAGCCAAGGCTCAAAGTCATGGAGGACATAAAATCTTGGTTTTCCTCCATGGTCCCAGAAATTAATGGGGTGGAGGCCGATCTTGCACACCGAAACTCAAATCATAGTCTATGGTACTGAAGAAGTACTCAGTATCTTTAAAAGACCCATAGATTGTCCACTCTTGTATTCCAAAGTGGATACAATGAGGGGGAATTGATGACTTGGACTATGTCCTAGCCCTGGGTGTTTAACTAGTGAATTGTGAGGCTCAGTTAAAGCATCTTTAGTGTTACTTTAATCTTACCTGCAGCAAAAACGAGGCAGAACCGTTAACATGCAGAAGAACAGCTTGGGATTGGTGGGTCTTCAGACGGAGCTTGACTTTCCATCCTCTTGACATGTCTTGATGATAATGCAAAAAACTTTGGCCATCAAACCGCAAGGCTGTACCTAATAATGATATAACAGGGGTACATGAGATAAAAGCTGAGAGGTATCACACCATTTAGCACATATTGTCCTGTTTATAGAAGTTTAGAAGACATTTTCCTAATTGTTCTTGATGGGAAACCCCCCATAAGTTCACGGAAATTGGAAACTCAACCTCCCGAAAGGATAAGAATATAATCATAGACTTACTCTTGCACGTGCAGACTTGTTGGAGACTGTACTGTGGTGTGATGACACTCAGCCGGGCAGTGCTGTGAGAAGATAATACGGACGGGTCCAGCTTTATCACTTCATGGCAGGTGCGGTTTTTGCATTGGGTTCCATGACATGGCAGATAAAATATGTCGTCAATCCGTAACCCTACAGACTGGTCTAGCTCTCGTCTCGCTGCGTTGATTCTCTCCGCCATAGTTTGAGGACCAATGGTGATGGAACTGGTGCCAGTTACCAAAACAAGGTCTAAGGATGTAGACCCCTCATCCTTCTGTAGACTGGCCATCTGAAGCTGTTGGCGGTCTATGGATAGAAGATTCCCAAGGAACCTTTGAAAACTTCGCCAATGGTCCCCTATGAAGTCTCCTGGAGACAAGTTCTTGAAACGTAAAACCAAAGCTTGCTGAAGAGCCTCATCGCTAAAACACCATACGTAGATATGTACGGGAGCCGTGGAGGAGAAGGTCCCATCACTGACTGTGACATTGAAGAAGTAATGTCCTTGGTGAAGACTTTCCAGGGCTATCACTTTGCCATCTGTTATCCCGACAGAGAAGAGTCCTTTTCTCATTTCCTCTTCAGCCAATCTGTACATCAGTGTGTCATGGGGATCCTGGTCTGTGGCATGAAGCTTGCCCAAAACACTGCCATGGAAAGACGCCTCACTGCTGGCGATGAAGATTTCTAGGGGTAACACTGTAGGAGAGTGGCGGCTTTGGTCGATGACTTGAATGCTGACAAAGGTGGAGGAAGAAAGGTGGGGGGTGCCACTGTCAGTAACCTACAAAATAATAATCAAGTTGGGGTTAATTCTCTAATCTCTCAATCTATTGACGACTTCAGCTGTAAATCTTAATTTTTGCACCCAGATGTTATATATTTTTTAATTGAACTTATATTTAGGCACTGGATCCTCCACTTGTGCTTATGCAGCCTGCTCCATCTCCTGCCCTAATATTTGTAATGTATATGTGTGTAACATGTATGGAGGTGATTTGTATGTGTGTAATGTGTATGTATAAACATGTGATATCTAAGTATGTGTGTAGTTTATATGTATATGCACGTGATGTATATAGATATATGTGTGCAAGCTGTATGCAATGTATGTATGTGTGTAGTGTGCATATATATGCATGTGATGTGCCAGTATGTGTGTAATGTCTGTACAGATATGTGTGTGTTTAAGCAGTATGGATATGTGTGTAATGTGTATGTATATGTATGTGATATGTTAAAATGTGTAATGTGCATGTATAGGTGTGTAATGTGTATTTATATGCATCTGATATGCAAGTGTGTGTGTGTAATGTGTACATGTATTTGTGTGTTTAAGCCTTATGCATATGTGTGTAATGTATATGTATTTGCGTTTGATATGTAAAGGTGTGCATGATGTGTATGTATATGCACAAGATATCTAAGCATGTGTGTATGCATTTGTATGTGATGTGTAAGTATGTGTGCTCTATATATATAGATATATGTGTGTTTAAGGTGTATGCATATGTGTGTAATGTGTATGTATATGATATGCAAGTATGTATGTTTATGTGTGTTTAAGCCTTATGCTTATGTATATAATGTGTATTTATATGCGTGTGATATCTAACTATATGTTATGTGTATGTATATGTATATGCATGTGCTGTGAAAGTATGTGTGTAATATGTATGTATATGCATTTTATATGTAAGTATGTGTGTAATGTGTACATGTATTTGTGTGTTTAAGCTGTATGTATATGTGTGTAGCATGTATCTATATGTAATGTATGTATAAGGGTAAATATAAATGTTTACAATGTCTGTAATGTGCTTGTGAATAATTGCATTATGTAGGTGTTTATGTGTGTAATGTGTATATGTATTTCATATTTGTATAACTGTCCTATATATATTGTTATATATGATGTTCCTCCATCATTCCCCCAACAGCTTTGTTGAGCCGATTTTACCTGGATCTTTAGTAGATACTTCTCCTTCAGACTTCTGGTGAGGATATATGTTGTATATAAGAGACCGTCTTGACTGATATGAAATGCATTTTCCTCATTGCCTTGAAGAATTCGGAAATGGAAGGGGGGACCATGTTTGGGGGAATCCTTATCTGTTGCAATGAGGGTCATAACGCTAGTACCGGCTGGAGAACCATCCTAGGGAAATGTCAGATAAGAACATTTACAAAAACATGAAACCAATGACATTGTAGCTCAAATATCTCAAATATGGATCCGTACCTGAAGCACGAGACTATAGTTGGACTGTAAGAACATGGGGGGGTTGTCATTCACATCCAGTAAATGGACATGGACCGTTCCTTCGCTGTAGAGAGATGGATCACCATTGTCTGTGGCTCGTACCACGAGGGAATACTTGGATTTCTAGAAAAAAAAATATAAGATAAGAAACAAATTAAGATGTTACATTTTCTCAAGGGGAAGGAGAATATAACATATTTCCTAATTTAATAATAGTTTATTGACATACGTCAATGAATATGTCTTTAACTTCTTGTATCTGATGCGATTCCGATGTAGTTCTAAAGAGATTCTTATCTTTAAAATGACACCAAATGCATGTTTCTAGGTGATATGGATATGAATGATGTGACAATCCCCCTACAGCCTCTATAGTGACTCATTTCAGACAAAAAGTGACTCTTCTTATGTCATTTGCATATATATTTGAAGGTGATTTTTTTTTTTTAAAGGTGAACAAGTGAACTTTTATTTTTAGAAAGTATATTTTGTGCTCCACTTGAGGGGGTTAGTAGTTTGGTGGTGTAAAAGCTGAACTGATTCCCTTTAAGCAGCTTGTGAGGATAAGAGGTTGGAGGTTGCTTGTCTTCGTCAGGGTAATGGGTGGCAAATAGAAGGTGTAATAATCACAGGAAAGTTAAAGGGGCATAAATCTGGTCATGTGATTGAGGTATAAGAACATGTTGAAAAAAAGTCAAAGTAAGCAATGGGTGGGAGGGCGCATCAGCTCAGGGAAGGTTGAAGGAATTTTTTAGTTTCCAGAGGTCCCAGATTCTCCAAAAATTTTAGGTTGGGTTAGGTTGTCACAGGAAAGTCAAAAGGACATAAATCTGGCAATGCGATTGAGGCATAAGATAATGTTGAAAAAAAGTCAAAGTAACCAATGGGAGGGAGGGCGCATCACTTCATGGTAGGATAAAGGATTTTTTTCAGTTACCAGAGGTTCAAGATTCTCCAAAAATTTTATGTTGGGTTGTCACAGGAAAGTCGAAGGGACATAAATAGCTAAATCTGGCAATGTGATTGAGGCATTATCTAGCTCAAGTCTAGTCAAAGTAACCAATGGGTGGGAGGGCGCATCAGCTCAGGGAAAGTTGAAGGATTTTTTTAGTTTTCGGAGGTTCCAGATTCTCCACTTTTTCATGAGTTCCTGAAGTTTTTACATTTGTAATGGTAATAAAATAATAGTTCATCCATCTTTTAACTTCAGAGAAGTCCCTTCGACTTGCAGAGTAAAACACGTAAGGTGAAAGTCATGTGCCGGGGCCGACATACTGACTAAGATTAATACATGGAACAAGATGCCCGAGTCTGATAGGACATTCTGTATACAGGCAGCATAGCATGTTAAGAGTAAATTAGGCAGAAAAGAACGAACTTCAAAGCTAAACACTTACATAACATACTGAATCAAACTCTAAAAATAACTTGTAGAGCCGAACTAGACATGTCCTGATTGTTTCACAGCTTTTTACTTGCTGTACAAGGTTTTTTGAAGTCCCTGAGACAAGTTCAACCACTTTTTGAGGAAGATCTTACCTTCTCTCTGTCCAGTCTACTTAAAACCCTCAGGTCTCCTCTTTCGGGATGTATTGAAAAGTGGCCGAGGGGGTCACCTCTCACAATGTGGAAATTGACCTTGTTGTTGCCTGGTCCATCCAGATCTGCAGCAGATACCTAGAGGTGGTTTGAAAGATTAAAAGATTAACTAATGTTATATCCAATACATATGGGACATACATTGGGGGTCATTTACTAAGGGCCCGATTCGCGGTTTCCCGACATGTTACCCAAATATTTCCGATTTGCGCCGATTTTCCCTGAATTGCCTGGTTTGTGGCGCATGTGATCGAATTGTGGCGCATCGGCGCCGGTGTGCACGTGGCGGAAATCCCGGGCGTGGCCGAATGAAAACCCGACGGATTCGGAGAAACCGCCGCATTTAAAAAAAAAAAAAAGTGTCGCTGGACATGAGCTTACCTTCACCAGGAATAGGATCGTGAACTCTGGCGGACCTCGGGGAACTTCAGCGCAGCAGAGACACCGTGTGGACTTCGAAGGAACTACCTTAGTGAATCGTCGGAAGACCCGAATCCACCGCAGAGAACGCGCCGCTGGATCGCGAATGGACCGGGTAAGTAAATCTGCCCCAATGTGTAAGGTCAGTTGCTGCTAGAAGATCAATACGCTCATCCCTTGCTCTAAACTTTCAAATTAGAGGCAGAACCTAAAAAATCTAAAACTTATGACCTTCTTAGGTACCAAGGTCCAGGAGTGACTGCTACCTCCTCACATCTTGAAACTGGATACATTGGGGCAGATTTACTTACCCGGGTCATTCGCGATCCAGCGGCGCGTTCTCTGCGGTGGATTCGTGTCTTCCGACGATTCACTAAGGCAGTTCCTCCGACGTCCACCAGGTGTCGTTGCTGCGCTGAAGTTCCCCAAGGTCCGCCGAGGTTCACAAACCTATTCCTGGTGAGGGTAAGCGCGTGTCCCGCGACACTTTTTTTTTTTAAATGCGGCGGTTTCTCCAAATCCGCCGGGTTTTCGCTCGGCCACGCCCCCAACAATCCGATCGCATGCGCCACAAACCCGGGGGAATTCAGGGAAAATCGGCGCAAATCAGAAATATTCGGGTAACACGTCGGGAAAACGCGAATCGGGCCCTTAGTAAATGACCCCCAATACTTTGTTAAGATATTGCTGAAAAGTCAACATGGAAATGTCCTCTTAAAGTAACAAAGCTTGGAACCAGAGTAGAACAACATCATGACAAACCAAGATATTGAAGAGCCGCACTTCTTACCATCACAATTAGGTCACCCACAACGGCATCCTCTTGGATTTCGGCCTCATACTCCTCCAAACTGAAGATGGGCTTGTTGTCATTGACATCAGTGATGTTGACCACCAGAACGGTAACATCACTTAGAGGTGGAGAACTTGCCCTCGTGCCTTCGATTGACAAGTAGTACTGCTTCTGCGATTCATAATCCAATTTCTTGTTCAAGTATAATTTCCCTGGAAGAAAAATAAAAAAATTCTTAAAATATAACGGAATTAGACATCACCAGACAATTTTTGAATATGACCAACATGAAAAAGGAGAATTAAGGTTGTCCCACGGCTTTTCCACCACTTATATAGAAACTACTCTACCTGTGTCATGCAGGAGGAATATCCCATTTTCATTCCCACTCAATATTTCATATGTGATCTTTGCTTTGTCCTCCAAGTCTTGAGCCAACTCTGAAAGATTCAGAAGCTCCGACCCTATGGCCTTGTCTTCTGGCACCAATATCATTTTTTCCGGGTTCCCAAATACTGATCGGTAATAACTCAGAGACACTATAGATACTGAAATGGGTAGACATGTTGAAAGTGGGCGGGGCAAACCACGGTCTGTGGCACAGATGGTCAATGTAATCATTTGGTCTTCCATGTTTTCTAGAGGCTTTTCTAGATAAACTACTCCAGTGTTTTCATCTACTATGAATAATCCATCGGCAGAATTTTTGAGATGATATCGAACTTCAGCATTAACACCTAAGGCAAAAAGACAACAGATCTGTTTAATGTTTGGAATTATCCAACAAGAACCCTCCAAAATAGTAGCTACATCCAACAGATTCTAATCCCATTTTGATAATGTCCATTGGCTTCACCATCTATTCTCCCACGTCATAATTCTTTCATATTACCTTCATCAGGATCTCTAGCAAAAACCACGGCCACAGGAGTCTTCAGAGTAGTGTTATCAAATACAGTGACGGAGTAATGATCCATAGAGAACACGGGGCTATTGTCATTAACATCTTCCAGGTATAAGATGACGTCTGCTTGACATGACAGTCCTCCCCCGTCTGTGGCCTTTGCAATCATGTGGTAGGAGGCCTTCTTCTCTCTATCCAGTGGGGCCAGTGTTGTAAGCTCACCTGTTAGATACGGTAAAAAAATATATAATTACTAAAAAAAAAATACCGGGTATTTCAGTAAAAGAAGTGATGGTATGTCACTTGGAATTGCTGATCACTGTAGCTACAATGATAGAAGAAGAACTTCCAATGCTGTGTGTGGGTGGAGTAATCAGGACTCTCACTGTCAATCACTGTATGTGGGTGGGGTAATCAGGACTCTCACTGTCAATCACTGTGTGTGGAAGGGGTAATTAGGACTCTCACTGTCAATCACTGTGTGTGGGAGGGGTAATTAGGACTCTCACTGTCAGTCACTGTGCGGTAGAGGGGTAATCAGGACTTTAACTATCAATCAGTGTGTGGGTATAGTAATCAGGACTCTCACTATCAATAACTGTGTGTGGGCAGGCAGGATCACATCTGCCATGAGGCAGGATGAAAATTCTGCCTCAGGTGGCAGATCTTGGACTCCTGAGGGGGCGGCAGATCACAAGTACTACGGACTTGCCAAAAGATGGATAGTTCGTACTACTATGTAATTGACAGGCAAGACCCACTTGTGTGCACTGCTCTGCATATAACAGGCCAGCTTGACATCATCACACTAGATGGCCTGTGTCCAGGGACAGTCAACATGGCTGCCATGGGAGAACAGAAGGAGATGAGGATGAAACGACAGTGTTGGGGAGACTGTGTGTGGGTGGGGTAATCAGGACTCTGAGTGTCAGTCACTGTGTGTGGGCAGAGTAATCAGGACTCTCACTGTCAATCACTGAGTGTGGGTGGGATTATCAGGACTCTCACTGCCAATCACTATGTGTGGGCAGAGTAATCAGGACTCTCAGTGTCAATTACTGTGTGTGGGTGGGGTAATCAGGACTCCCACTGTCAATCACTGTGTGTGGGCAGAGTAATCAGGACTCTCACTGTCAATCACTGTGTGTGGGCAGAGTAATCAGGACTCTCACTGTCAATCACAGTGGGTTGAGTAATCAATAATATCCCTGTCAATGTCTGTGTGTGGGCGAAGTAATCAGGACTCTCATTTTCTGTCTTTCCATCATATCCTGTTCTCACACAGGGCAGCAGAAATCATTTGACATGATATAAAGAACAGCTTGCAAAAAATGCAACAAAACACAAAACAGTTTTTAATACTTGCCAGAATATGGATCCAGTCGGAACTGATCATCTCCAAGCCCAAAAAGTCCATATGTGATCATAGCATTATTACCGATATCAGAGTCTCTGGCCGAGATCTTGAGGATGAATACACCCGGAGGGGCATCTTCGGCTACCCTCGCTGTGTAAAGCATCTGATAAGAAGAGTATAATCTTAGTTTTTTTTTTCAATTCTCCATGGAAGCAAGTCAACTGTTTCAGGAATGTGAAATCCTAAGCGGAGATGAATAAGAGCGACTGTTCTGTAATTCTGGTGTTATTTCTGGCTGATGGGGGACAAAGTGTCTCCTCCTTACGAAGGGAAGAAGAGGGATAGCTCCAGTTCCTCCATGCACGGAAACCTGACACATATCCAGAGTCTGCTGCTTATTATCAGGGAGGTCGCAGTAACGCGCTTTGACAAATCCTTTCATGTGAAATTTTTGGAAGATGCCAAAACAAAAAGGATAACTGGTTCTTCTTATCTCTCAAATGTCAGTGGCGTGAATAATGAAAAACGGAGCACAACAGAAACGTGTTATCTCTAAGGCGTCTTCCTCCATTGCAATATGTTTCATCTACTTAAAGGGATATTCCCATCTTCTGCATTTATGACATATGTCATAAATATATGAGAGCTGTGGGTCCTACTTCAGGAATCCACCGCTATTATGGGACCATGGGTCAGTTGTCCCCATCGCTCGGGCTTATGGGACTGCCAAAAATAGCTTGAATGTACAGACTCCGTACTCCCATAGACATGAATGGAGAGAAACCATGCATGACATCTGCAGCTTTATGAATCATGTGGATATGTCATAAATACAGAAGATTGGAAAACCCCTTTATTAAATAGCACAGAAAATCCTGACAAAACTCTTAGCAGAGACAGTTAGAGTCCTAAAAACCCAACCACATAGAGGGTGTACGTACACCAATACAGGAAAAGTTGCTAATCACTGTGTGTGGGCAGAGTAATCAGGACTCTTGTTGTCAATTACTGTGTGTGTGGGTGGAGTAAGCAGGACTCTCACTGTCAATCACTGTGTGTGGGTGGAGTAATCAGGACTCTCACTGCCAATCACTGTGTGTGGGTGGGGTAATCAGGACTCTCCCTGTCAATCACTATGTGAGGCCGGAGTAATCAGGACTCTCACTGGCAATCACTGTGTGTGGGCCGAGTAATCAGGACTCTCACTGGCAATCACTTCATTTGGGTGGAATAATCAGGACTCTCACTGCCAATCACTAAGTGTGGACAAAGTGATCAGGACTCTCACTGTGAATGGGCGGGGTAATCAGGACTCTCACTGTTAATCACTGTATGTGGGCGGGGTAATCAGGACTCTCACTGTTAATCGCTGTATGTGGGCGGGATAATCAGGACTCTCACTGCCATTCACTGTGTGTGGATGAAGTAACCAGGACTCTCACTGTGAATGGGCGGGGTAATCAGGACTCTCACTGTCAATCACTGTATGTGGGCGGGATAATCAGGACTCTCACTGTGTGTGGGTGGGGTAGTCGGGACTCTCACTGTCAATCACTGTATGTGGGTGGAGTAATCAGGACTCTTAAACTCTCTCTATGAACCTGTATTCTGAGCCACTGAGCTCAGATTCTCTCTATTACTATGCTTTAACGCGTCACTCATTCAAAATATCAGATTTTAAAAACTTGAAATAACCCAACGTAGCCACTCATTGTCAAACTACACTCTTGGGTCCAATTCAGATAAATTTTATATTATTTCAAGGTACCACAGATTTTTACATATTCACCTACCTGCTGACAGTCAGGACTATTGTCATTGATGTCCAGAACGGTGATGTCCACATTGGTAGTTGCCTGGAATTTTCCATCAGAAGCCGTCACACTCAAATAATGTCTTTCTGTCTCTTCTCTGTCCAAGGGTTTTTTCGATGAAATCACCCACTGGTTCCCAACTCCATTGATGCTGAAGAGCCCCAAGGGATCTCCATCTGTTGACAGAACATTGCAATGTATACTTTTGTATTATTGGCATCTACTTTAGATGGTATATATAATGTATATGTTGTTATCTCACCTGTAATGTAACATGTGACCTTCCGATTGGTTTCCGCCATATCATTGTCCCATGTTTTAATGGTTGTTATGACTTGTCCTGATTCGCTGTTTTCAACCACAGACCCTCTGTAGGCCTGAGAGGTGAACCTTGGAGGGTTATCATTATCATCAGTGACTGTGACCTCCACTAGTGCTTCTGAAGAAAGTTGTATTTTTTTGCCTTGATCTGATGCCACCACATAGAAACGGTAGACCTCTTGAGTTTCGCAGTCAAGCTCCTTACGTGTTGTGATCCAACCATTCTCAGTATTGATGGTAAATAATGTGTGAATCTCGTTGTTCTCTCCCTTCAGACTATAGACTACTACTCCATCATAGCCAGTGTCCTGGTCATTGGCGGTAACTTGTATAACAGTTGTTCCCACGGGCATATTTTCCATTAATGAAGCTCGGTAAAGATCGGCTTCAAAGACAGGTTGGTTGTCATTGATGTCCTTCACTTGAATGCTCACTGAAACTAAGCTCACCAACTCCTTCCCCAAGTGAGGACAGTTGGCCTGCACATCTATATGGTACCATTTGGTTGTCTCATGGTCTACACCCTTCTTCATAATGACTGCTCCTGTGTGCTTATCTAAGCTGAACACGCCATCTTTGTTACTTTCTGGGGTGGTCCCTTCCACAAGGCTGTAGACAACCGGTTCTGCAGCTGTTGCTTTCACCAATCCCACTTCCGAACCAGTGGGCAGATCTTCAGCTGCTGAAAAACTGTATAGCGGTTCTGTAAATTTTGGTAAAACAACCTCTGTTGGTACAATATGAAGATGAACAGGTACCAACGAGCTCCAGTTGGGTGGTGCTCCATCCTTAGCTGTAACCGTAAAACTAATATCTTTGTTTTCTAAGCCATAAAGGCTTTTCTTTGCTATGATTGTACCATTGTAAGGGTTGATCTGAACCAGATCTTCATCGTATTTATCTATAGAATATGTAACATCAGCATTTTGGCCTTCATCTGCATCATGAGCAACCACCTGAATAATAGGGGATCCTTTGCTAAGGTTAGACTGGACAGATAATATGTACTCATTAGCTATGAACACTGGGGCGTTGTCGTTCTCGTCCGTCAGAATAATTTTGACCGTACAGAAAGAAGCTCTCCCTCCTCCATCTGTAGCCATGATTTTAATTGCGATGAATCTTTCCGTGGCGTTCTCTCGATCTAATTTTCTCAAAGTTGCAATATGGCCAATACTATCGATGGAAAACATTTCCAAAGCCAGTTTATTTATGATGGTATAATTGACATTCCCATAAGGTCCATCATCAGGATCATATGCCTTCACTTCCACCACTGTTGTCCCTATTTCTGCATTTTCAGCAAGTTCTACCTCGTACAAATCCTGCTGGAAAGATGGGGTGTGCTTATTGGCATGGGTGATGTTGATGTATACCGGTACAATATCTCTGTAGACACCATCTGAGGCTGAGACTTGTAGATGGTAAGACATGTTTAAACTGCTTCTACAAAGGTTGGAAAGGGATATAACTCCAGATGTCTTATTTATGATGAAATGTCGATGGTTATTACCAGAAAGGATCAGATACTCCAACTTTCCAGCATCAATATTATCCATGTCAAGAGCTTGGACTTTTACTACAATATGTCCACAGTTGGCCATTTCACTTAGATTGGCTTCATACTGCTTCTCTCTGAATATTGGAGGGTTGTCATTCACATCAGTAACATTTATGACAACCAGAGCGTCTGAGTGAAGAGGAGGCACGCCGTTATCTGTAGCCCTTACTTTGAGCTGAAATTGACGAGTGGCTTCGTAATCCAGCTCCTGGGTGGTGGAGATTTCCCCAGTTTTATGGTTTATATGGAAGAATTCATGAGATCCTTCTGTGTCATTTCCTATTATATGATATGAGACCTCTTGGTTCTTCCCTGAGTCTTCATCTGAGGCTAAAAGTTGAATCACAGCTTTGTAAGGGGGTAATTTTTCCATGATATGGCCGGAATAGACTGACTGTGAAAAAACGGGTGGGTGGTCGTTAATGTCCTCCACATTCACTATGACCTTTGCTTCTGAAAAGTAGCCCAAAGCCGAATCAGTAGCTCTTACGGTTAACAGATGACTTGGTTTGGTCTCAAAGTCCAAGTGTCCTGAAACACTTAGGGACCCTGTCTTAAAATCTATACTAAATAAACTAAGGGCATCATTCTCAACAATATTGTAAATCACACGAAACCCCTCCGGGCTCCGAGCCTGGATATGCAATATGGGAGTGTAAGCTGGTACATTTTCTGGCACTGTCACCTTGTAGTACAGACTTTGGAAAATAGGGTTGGACTTGTTTCTGACAATGACGACCACTTCTTCTTCAGCTTGCAATACGATTTTACCATGATCTCTGACAATGACCTTCAGAACATACTGATTTAATGCTTCATAGTCAAAGGGTTGTTTCAGAATGATATCCCCAAGTGATGGATCAATCCAAAAATATTTGTAATCTTCTTTTAACTCATATCTCAGTTCACTGTTTCTCCCAATGTCTTTATCTATAGCAGATACCTGGAAAATAACATCTCCAGTTTCTAGGTCATCCTCCACAGCTACGTAATACGGGGTGTTGATGAATTCTGGAGGATTGTCATTGACATCTTCTACATACACCTCAACCTTGCTTTGTGACACTCTAGGAGGACTTCTTCCGTCTTTTACTTCCACTACCACATCATATTTGTCTTGATATTCTCGGTCAAACCCTAAGCCTTTAGTCTGGAGAAGACCAGAAGATGCACCAATCTGGAAAAGTTCTGTACAAGTAAGAATTGAGAAATAAATCGGTTCATTTAGTTGGGTTCCGATCACATCTACCACCTTTAGATCCAAGATGCGAGGATCGTTTTCAGTAACATTGACAGTATAAAGTGGCTGATCAAATTTTAGGTTGGTTGTTCGCATCCCAGTTACATTAATCTTTACTATTGTAGTATCTTGGGACATCCCCTCCCAAGCTTTGACTACAAGCTCACGGTAAGATCTTACGAGAGAAGAATTGTTGACAGTGAGAACACCAGTTTTAGAATCTACTGAAAATGCACCATCTACGTTGCCCTCTGAGATGCTGTATTCCACTTTGGAGTCCTTATCTTCTGCTACTAAGGTAAGTAGCTGCATATGGTTATAAACTGGTAAGTAAAGATTCAGTTCATACACATCTTGTAAGAACTGAGGAGGCGAGTCATTGACGTTAATGACATGGATGGTGATTTTGGCCGGTTGAGAGGCATACAGACTTGGATTTCCTGAGTCACTTACATGTACATTGAAAGAGAACTGTGCGGCTTCTTCGTAATCGATTTCGGCCACTGTGAATATTGTTCCCATACTTGGATTGATCTTAAAGTAATTCCTCATTTCAGGGTCTAGGATTTGGTAACTCAACAAAGCATTTGACTCTGTATCATTATCTGTTGCTTGAACGATCAGAGGTGTGAGATCCAAATTGGTCACCATGCTACCAACTGGAGCATCCTCGTTGACTTGACCTAAGTATGAGGTTTTTGAGAAGATAGGGGCATTATCATTCTCATCGATGACATATATAAACACAGTAGTGTCGCTGGAAAATCCAAGTGAGCTATAACTGAGGACCTTGAGCTGGTATGAGGAGGTTGTTTCGAAATCCAATTTTTTTTGGGTCGTGATAATTCCTGAATAGCAATCGATGTAGAAGACTCCCTCCTTATTTCCTTCTTTGATGTCGTAATTGATAGAGGAACAGCTGGTCGCAGACACCATAGCGACAAAAGATCCAATAGGCACCGATTCACTTATCTCCACCACGTGTTCTGTGGAAATAAATTTGGGTGGTGACGCATCAGAAGATTTGACTTGCAGGTTTACTGTGGCTATGTCCTGAAGTTGTGGTGTGCCTTGATCTACTGCAAGGATGGACAAGGAAAACTGGTTCTTTGTAGCTTGCTCCAATGCTTTTGCAAAGGTGATCACACCTGAAGATGCATCTATGTTGAAATAGCCTTCATTGTTACCTGCAAGAAAAAAAAAAGTGTCCTTACATTTAAGATTTGGATAACAAATATAAGAAGATGACCACAGTTACTGTGTTTGGAGTAAGTGTCCATGGTTTATTATAATGGGTTTTTATGGTATGGGTTTATGAGATTTTCTGTTATCTAAGACAGGTCCACAACTAGATCTATCATCTGTGACTATGTTTTTATATCAACCCCATTAAATTTAAGTTGGCCTATGGCTGGATGCCCATTTAATTTCTCAGTCATCATTTCCATTATTTTTGTCTTACTTAGGATCAATACTCAAAGGCTTATGGGTGGGACTTGATGGACCTGCGTCTTATTTCAGCATTATCTACTATGAAACTATTCACAAGAACCCGTGCCTTGGCCTAGTGGGTATGTGTCCTGGACTGGTAGAGAGGCTAGCAAAAGGATTGGTTGACTAAAATCCATGCATTCGATTCCTTTTACCACTGACAGTTTGGAGGACCTTCTAAACTTTAGATGAACGGCTGAACTCATTGGGTTCAGCTAAACAACTTCTAATATGTATGGCCAACCTAAGTCTCATTGGCAGATCTTGGTGGTGGCATATAGAGTCCATGTGACCTGCAGTTCCAGGCACCTGTACATCTAGAGCGCCATGGCTTCTTCTTTCTCTTGACCCTAGAGGTCTGACCACCAAACATAATGGGGCAGATTTACTTACCCGTTCTCGTAGCGATCTCGCGGTGCGTTGTCCGACGAGGATTCGCGTCCAACGCGATTCAGTAACATCGTGCGTCCGAGCTCCAGCAGGTGTCGCTGCTGCACCGAGGTCTGCTAGAGTTCACCTGCTTCTTCCTGATGCATATGAGTGCTTGATCTTGCGACACATTTTGTTTTTTAAATTCCCGCGGTTTGTCCGAATCCGTCGGGTTGTCCGACGGCCACGCCCCCCAATTTGTGTCACGTGCAATCCGGCGCCGATGCAACACAATCCGATCGCATGCGCCAAAAACCTGGGGCAATTCGGCGCAAAACGGAAATATTCGGGAAAACCCGAAAGAATCGAAATCCGTGGACCCTTAGTAAATGTGCCCCAATAAGCTCAAAGTTCTCACACCCCTTTTTAACTTAGCATACAAGATTATTTTCTACATCCCGTTCACAACCGAATAGTTCTGCCACACACAATACACCCTGCCCATGCATCATGTTTATAGAATGGGTATGGCACAATGGAATAGTACGCGGCTGATTACGAGGCAGGAATGTCAAGTCAGCAGTCTGCATCGCTACTTACTGTACCGATCTCAGCACATTCCTCTGACTATTAAATCTTATGTCTCCATCAAGAAAGGCTGTTGTTTATCCAGTTTGACAAACTATTGTTTTAATCCACTCAAAGCCTTTGTGGGAAGATTCAATGATATCTTTTATCGAAGAGTAATGACAATTGCCTGACAGTAATATTGAGGCTTGTGTTGTGGTTTATATACAGCAGAGTGTGATTTCTAGCATATTTTTTTAATTTCCTGGAAGATTTCCCCCAAAATTAATGGATTATAAGTTGTTTTACTACTAGGACCTCCAGTGATCACTAGATCTTCTAGACAGTCAAACAGGAAGTGTTTAATTCTCATACAGTGCCACCACAGGTGAAATGAAGAATTACATCCCAGGTCCTCCATTATGAGAGAAGCTCTAAGTATCTGTTCTCCTCTTTGGCTAATTTATAAGAAACCTGATAATGTCCCGATAAAGTCCAGGCAAAATATATAGATATATAATGCTTCTATGCAGTACTCACCTGACTGTATGGAGTACTGGATCATTGCATTAAGACCTTGGTCCTTATCTGTGGCGCGTACTTGGAGGACCTCAGCTCCCTCATTTGACAAGTCAGAAACATTTGCTTCATACACGGATCTAATGAAGTGAGGCGAATGGTCATTGACGTCTTCTACTTGGATTGTGACACGCACAAAATTTCGTTTGGTTTGTGCTCCCTGATCTCGCACCTAGAAAAGAATGAAACTTAGTAAATATGTCATAAACATCCATTGGTTTCAGAGTTTGACATTTGTCATGGTCAGGTGTGGTCAAACCTGTTGGAGATCTATGCCTCATTCATCGGTGTTAACAGTGATTCTTGAGGCCTAATAGACCAATGTGGACCATGACCACCATGGGCAAGTTGTTTCAAGAAATAAACAGCTATTGTCCCTACCCTTCTCAAACACCTTTCAACGTCTTCCACCTCATTATCTGCAGTCCCTCAATTCTTTGTCATATACGCTCAAACTATCATCCCCAAACTGATCTGTAGTGGTCACCAACTTCCCATGACCTCTAAAAACTGTTTTGTGGTTAAAGTTTTGTGGTTAAAGAGCCTCATAGAAGCTTCTACTCTAATTGTTACCCTCATGATTTATTTACTCAATTACTCAAAAATACAACAGGAGACAACCTCATGTGGAAGGTTTGTGGGACCTACTCTTAAATACATAAATACATGAAGCTTATTTTTCTATTTACTTTTCTCATCTCTATGGAGAGGTGAAGAAGATGAGTGTGTCCTAGCTGCTGTTTCCAGTCCTGTTCAAATACACTGCTGAATTTTGGTGTACTTGAGGACCCCCATCCCCCATATGGTTTTTTCCACATAGTACTACATACCATAACAGTCAGAACATGGATAGGCATTGACTCATGGTCCATTGTCTCCATCGTGTACAAAGCCCCGGTTTTGGAATCAATTCTGAACATTTTGGAACTCCTCGGGTCAGCACTTCCTTGTAGAGTATATACTAAGGTCATCCTACTGTCTTCATCCGTTGCGTTAACTCTCAGCACCTCGGTTCCCAACTGCACGTCCTCTGGAACCTGAACTGTGTAGTGATCTTGAACAAACTCTGGGCGGTGGTGATTAATGGGAAGTACCTTGATGTGAACCTAAGGAAGAAGTATAGGGAATAATCTAGACTACTGTGAAGGTCTTGAGGCAGAAGATCATACATTATGTCAACAACTATGTACCTGGAAATCAGTGTCTACACATAATATATGTAACTATGTAAGCATTTGCTGATTCACTCACATCAACTGAAATGATATGAAGAGCAATAATTATATTAATTACAAGGTTGATGATGGACGCCATCCATAATTCAGGTTTGCAAGCGATCAGTACGGCTTGGGCAAGACCTTGCACCATTGAAGGGGAAAGTATGATGAGGACATTAGAGACGTGGAAGAAATATAGAGGTGATCAATGGCTATTTTGGATGGAAGTGGATTAGTGTGGATTTCCAACCAAGACTGTTTGCCCTTTATAGGTCTTCTAAAACATGGTTTGGGTGGAAAAGTGTTCCAAACCATACAAAAGTAACATCCTGTAAGATTACCTGGGTGCTTATTGTGCGGGAGCCATCCGTGACCTGTACACTCAGGTTATAGAATGATTTCCTGCTTGACTGCAAAGGTTGAGCAATGACCAAACCGCTTGTGCTCTTGTCGATGTCAAAATCAAGTTCATCGTTGCCACCTTGGGAAGAAAAATTTCAAGTTGAACTAAAAAAGTAGCACTTGGCTTCTACGCTTTCTTCACAAACACATTCTTGGGACATCCTTAAATCCAGTCATATCCTTAGTTATATTCTATAACCTTTAATCTTCTATTTCTCATTAGAGTAAAAAGTTGAGTTGGTTGGACCAAATTTTCACAAATTACTGTTAGGACCAGTCGGACCTGGTAACCATGTAACGTGTATAAGGGAATTGCAACTTAGCCTACAGATAAAATTCAGGAACGGAACAGAAAGGATCAGTTTGAACTCCATCTCATCCAGTACAAATTTTCTTCAACAGAATCCAATTTTTAGATTTTCGACATATAGTCAACCAAAATTTGTTATAACCACCAAAATTAATCTTCATAGATTCTACAGTGAATAGCTCGACATTACCTGTTATATCAAACCAACAAAGACTGCACACCGTCTCTGTACTGATCAGCCCCAACAAGTGGTTCACGGGATCGGTTTCCGAGACTTCGAATTCAAATTGTGGCTCATCAAACGCCAGGAATTCATCTGAAGGTCCTGGATTTTTGATCCACTGGACGTGTAATCTCACGGTGGAAGATCGAGGAGGATTACCACCATCCATAGCTTTAACCTGCATCATTCAAGAAAAATATTACAATCTAAAGAAATTGTCCCTAGCAGTACCACAAATTTTAACTTAACTCTAGAAAACGGGATGTTTTTTTTTTTTTTTTTAAGAAAGCGGCCATGTCTTTCTAGTGTTGGACATCCATTGCCACAGGCCATTACATTGATCATTCCATAGTCTATGGAAGACTTATTGCTATATTTGTTATTTCGAAGAATAATTTCAAGGTCCAATCAAAAGATGATTCCAAACACATTTGGTTGTAACTTATATCCATAAAAACTGGATACTTCAATAGATTCTCATCTTACCGTCAGTATGTTGTACTCTCCAGATGGAAACGCAGCAGCGGAGGAGATGATTCCAGTGTTGGGATCAATAGTAAATTTTTCTTCATTGTGTTCCAGAATGGCGTATGTCACCTGGCCATTGATTCCTTTGTCCCGGTCCATAGCTATAAGTCTGTAGATGGGAGAAGGTTCTGGAGATGTAACACGTTCGGGAAGTTGTACGGTGAATAGTTTCTGGGAGAATGTTGGAGTATTGTCATTCATGTCTAAGACTTGTATGACAACGCGAGAGGCCGACTGAAGAGGAGGCTCCCCATTATCTGACACGGTTACCTACGGGAAAGACATTTTGGGTTACAATCCAGGCCTAAAATGTAAGCATTTGAGGTCATCAAGTAGCATGAGGTCTATGCTTGTTGAGACATAGGGGTTGTATAGGTGATTTAGTCTCAGTAATGTCCTACCTCCAAGATGTGTTCTTCACGATTCTCTCGGTCTAGCTGTTTCTCCGTTGTATAGATCAAGCCTAAACATAAAGATACAGTCATTAGTAAATTATTAGGCATATAAATGCATATTAATATGATTAAATATAGCATACAGTCAGTCTCACTTTGAAAGTGGTCTCAAACTTGTGAAAACTTTTACAGCATTGCTAATAGTTATAGTTTTGTCACCGCTTAGAGGGCCGATGACTAGATACCAGATTGATATTTTTGCTGGCTTCTTAGAAACGGACTACAACAATGCACTTTGTCGTCTGTTGCCAAGGATACCATCAAAGACATTGGGGCACATTTACTAAGGGTCCGAACGCCGCACTTTCGTCGGGTTTCCCGAATATTTCCGAATTGCCCCAGGTTTTTGGATTGTGGCGCATTGGCGCCGGCTTGCATGCAAAAGAAATCGGGGGGCGTGGCCGTTGGACAACCCGACGGATTCGGACAAAGAATTTAAAAACGGAATTGTGTTGCAAGATCAACACTCACATACACCAGGAAGAAGCAGGTGAACTCCGGGGGACCTCGGTGCAGAAGCGACGGATGCAGGAACTCGGGCGCACAATCTTAGTGAATCGCAGCAGACCCGAATCCTCGTCGGACAAAGCACCAGGGGATTGTGATGGAACCGGGTAAGTAAATCTGCTCCCATTGTATATAATTAGAAAAATATGGCTGATTCCTTTGAAAATCAAGACTTTTCCTATCAATGGCTTGTTTGGTATCGTGGTCCAGCTCGACCAAAGTGAAATAGAGAGAACTGCAATACCACGCATAACCTGTGGATAGATTTTGTTTGAGATCATGGACAACTCCTTGAAGGAGGTTAAATTATATGAACCATCATAGCATATTATTTAATGCTATCAGTCTACAAAGGGGCCTAGAGTGTTAGAAGATGATCAGAAGGATGCAAAACTTTGTTGGAAAATTTCTTGCTCGAAACTTCTGTTCTTTCAACTCTCAGAAGTCTAGTGGGTGGAAATAAATCTTCCTGGAGCTACAAACCCCAATTTTTAAAAAGTTGACGGTACTTGTCCACAGGGGTTAATTAAGACTACCATGGGCCCTGGGCGATATGAACATTATAGCCCTACAAATCTGGAATCACCTCCTACATCTGGTACTAGAATCAGATTCTTGGAGAATGGAGGATGCGTCCCTCCTGCCTGCCTGTCTCAGCACCTTTGGAGGACCTTTAAAGGTCCTGAAATGGCTCTTATGTAGATGTGTATTGAGAGTAGGAACAGATGTATGAGGATTTCATAGGTGAAGGTCCTTCCGAGTATAACATTTGGTGACTAATTTGGAAAGCCATGGGCCCACTAGAAGGCATGGGCCCCGGGCTACTTCCCAAACCGCCTACTATTGTTTGTCCACCTCAATGTCATTGCTTCTGGGTTGGGTTCGTTGGTTGGGAAGTTGGGTTCGCCTTTCCGAGAAGGTCCGTGCAGGCCATTCTTGATGTAAAGGTACATTAGAGAGGCTTGAAAGGACCCAGCTGTGTGGGAGGGGAGCATTGTGCCTGCAGCGATGGTGAATAGCTCCCCGGCATTGTTAGAGCACAGCTCGTGTTGGGACAGGCACAAGGAGGATCAGCTGGGGTATTGTTATTTGTGAAGCAGAACCTTTCACCAGAGGTTGTTGGGTTGTTTATCTGTGTGAAAGAAAGCCAGGAATTTTAGGGCTTAACCTACTTCAGACAGGAGAGGCTATCAATGCCAAATCGAAGAAAAAAAACTCAGTTCCCTATGGTATAATGTTTACTATGACAAATAAAGAGTCTGTAGGTGCTGGGTGCAGACAAGCAGAAAATAGCTTCGCCTAACCCCAAATATTCTCCTGCACAATGCAACCATCAAATATGTTGGCACCAGTTCACCGCACAATCAAAAGTTTCTATACTGAATGAAAGCATTAGCTTAGCGCAGCTGGGTATGTAAAGCACGCGGCCCCCCGCCTGCCCCCACATCTACTAGGAGGTTTCCACTGACTTGGGTAAACATTTGCAAACTACAGTATATAGAGTATATATAGTATATGTGTATGTGTGATACTGCACATGGGTTTAGGACTCCCGTAAGTGGCCATAGGTGTGTTGGATGTCTCCACAAAGCATTTGTACAAGGACCAAGAGATGAGCAAAAGGTCCAACTACTTACCTGGCGTGTGCAGTATCTTGTATTATACATGTGTTGTGGTCACTGTGTGTGTTTTCAGTGTAATCTGACATCACCTTGTGCATTATCCCTGTACTGTGACATCACCTTGTGCATTATCCCTGTACTGTGACATCACCTTGTGTATTATCCCTGTACTGTGACATCACTGTGTGTATTATCCCTGTACTGTGTATTATCCCTGTACTGTGACATCACTGTGTGTATTATCCCTGTACTGTGACATCACTGTGTGTATTATCCCTGTACTGTGACATCACTGTGTGTATTAGACAATACGTAAGATGGCGTCTGAGTCCAGTGTAATATCTTTAACAAAGGCAATAAGAGAGAAAGTGTGTTCTTAGATAGTTCTGCATAGAGAAGGGTTAAAAACATGTTGATATTATCCCTTCTCAAATATAAAGTGAATATTTCCATTATCTGTGAGGTGCAGCAGCTCCTGTGTGCAGCAAAGTCTCCCTGCAGCCTGATGGCTAAGAATCTGGAGGGGGTCCTTTTTGTCATGTGCATCGAGCCCCTGGCGGCTATAATCCGACAGGACACTAACATAAAGGGAGTGCAAATCCGTGGTAAGGAATTTAAACTTTCCCTTTTTGCAGATGACGTACTCCTGACCTTGTCCCAACCACTAACAACACTCCCCAACCTTCTGGCTAGGCTGAAACAGTTTGGGTCCCTGTCGGGCTATAAAGTCAACGCGTCTAAAACAGAAGCTTTACTGGTAAATATCCCTGATGACATAGTGAGGCACTTAAAAGCAAACTATAAATTTACCTGGAAGACTAGATCTATAAAGTACTTAGGAGTGAACCTAACCCCCTCATATACCACATTATATGAACACCATACCTCCCAACATTTGTGAAAGGGAAAGAGGGACAAAATTGCGGCGATCCCCTTAAGCCACACCCCCAATCACTCCCTGGCCACGCCCCAAATTTTAGCCATATTATAATAATAAAAATCATCTCAATAAAAAAAATTAAAAAATTATCCTCTCTGGGATTTGAACCCAGAACCTGCAGTGTCCATGTACAATAATGTCACAGCGCCTCAACCAACTGAGCTATAACCTCTGTGATTATCAAGGATTAGAATTTTGGTAACTAAGAACTATGACTACTGTTACACTGTGACACAGATTTACTGCCTTGGTATATAGGGAGGGATCTTCTCAGAGATTATTGTAATTATTGAGACTATTATTATTATGGAGATTATTATTATTATTATTGAGATGATTATTATTATTTTTACTATTATTAATAATCATCTCCATAATAATAAAAATAATAAAATTTATAATAATAATAATAACAATAGTCTCAATAATTACAATAATAACCCCTGAGAAGATCCCTCTCTATATATCAGTGCATTAAGTCTGTGTCACACTGTAACAGTGGCAGATAACACTTCTTAGTTACCAGAAATCCTCAGCTCTGTATCACTGGGCTTATAGCTCAGTTAGTTAAGCTGGGCAAAACTTTATTTAATTTAAGAGCTTGTGTCTGGGGAAGCCCTGGAGACCATATATGGACATATGGTGATCTGAAGCTGATGACGTGGTCCCTGCCCGATGTCTGCTCTGGGGAACCCTAGGAGATGCAGTGACCATATATGGATAGAGATCTGAACCTGATGACGTGGTCCCTGCTCTCCGCTAAGCCGACACTTCTCTGAAAAGGATTCCCTCCCGATGTCTGTAGAAAGCCAGTTCTGGCTTTCAAAGTATTTACTATGCGGACACAGCGCGGGACCTGGGGGGGAAATCCGTGACAATCTCATAGCTGCCCGTGACGCGGGGCAGAGGTAAGAAAAACGTGACTTTCCCGGCAAAATCGGGACGGTTGGGAGCTATGTGAACACAATTACCCAAGCATGATCAACGAGATTAGATCGCTATTATCTAAATGGACTAGTCCTCCGATTTCCCTTTTTGGGAGGATAGCTGCCATTAAGATGACCATCCTGCCTAAACTGACGTACTTATTCGAGACTCTGCCAGTATCTATCCCTATCCGAGTACTTAAGAACCTGCAGGCCTACTTACTCCGCTTTGTCTGGGCCCAGAGGCGTCATCGGGTTGCGAAGTCTGTCCTGTTAGCGCACAAATCGAAAGGAGGATTATCTATGCCTGACCTTGTGAAAAACTACTGGGCAGCGCACCTTAGATGTATCCCAGCGTGCTCCATACCAACCCAATTCGTATTTGTGGACTCCCGGGATTCATCAACCCCCTGCCCCACTTCTAGGACCTATAGCATTTACTTTAAAAATCTGGCGGACCAGTAGTACAAAGTTCCCACTTATGTCAGAAACTTCTTCCATGCAGTCGTTCCTTCATACCCCAGCTATGCCCAAAATGCTAAATGGACTAGACGCCAAACCATGGGAAATCACTGTCCCGGTTTGCGGATATAGTGGATCACACAACTTTGAAAATCCTACCCTTTGATTCACTTAGAGAAAAATTTGTCATACCGTTGTCATCTCACTATCATTATCTCCAAATACAGCACCTGTTGCAGACAGTGGGAAGAACTGATATGGTCTCTAAACCCACAGAATTTGAATATATTTGTAAAATGACAACACACACAGCAGGACTGATCTCTAGTATCTATGCTCTCCTGCTACACCCAGACCCAAAGAAACAGGTTTCACATGCATACATGGCTAAGTGGGAGGAGATCATTGGGACCCCAATCACACAAGATACTTGGCAAAAAATCGTGAAATATGCAGCGCAAACGTCAACATGCACAACACATAAAGAGAACCAGTATAAATTATTTTTCCATTGGTATCATACACCGGCTACACTACACCGTCTCTTCCCAGATACACCAGACACTTGCTGGCGGTGCGGGCTGCCAGGGGGAACTCTGAAACATATTTTCTGGTCCTGTGCACACATCCGACCGTTCTGGGAGGAAGTGAAGAGGTTGCTTCAAGCAGTGCTTTCATTAAATGTTCCCTTAAACCCATTATTCTATCTCCTGAATGTAACTGAAGTACCCATGGCTAAACCTGTCAGGAAGCTCAGCCTCCACATTACCACGGCAGCACGTTGCTTGATTGCGCAATCATGGAAGGAGCCGAATCCCCCCTCGCGATCGTAACTAATGGCTAGGATAAGGGAAGTACGCAGCATGGAAACTCTGACGGCTTCCCTGTAAGGGACGTGAGGAGAGCTCTTTTTAGAGCTAATCCTCGCGTCCCCGCTAACTTTTGGGGAACTTTATTAACCTAATATGTAAATTTAGTTATGCGGCTACTGGGGCGTGGAGTAGCCGGCACGAGGCTACACAGCGTGGCTACTCCGTGCCCCAGTAGCCACATTACTCCTCCTACCCTGCTGTGTCCGGCGCGCGTGTAGCCTCGTGCCGGCTACTCCACGCCCCAGTAGCCGCATAACTACATTTACATATTAGGTTAATAAAGTTTCCCAAAAGTTAGCGGGGACGTGAGGATTAGCTCTAAAAAGAGCTCTCCTCACGTCCCTTACATCCACCTACCACCCGATCTACCTTTATAGGTAGATTCGTGGTGGTAGGTTCTCTTTAAGCTAAAAAAGCAACAAATTTAGAACACATGATTTTGCATATTCAGCAGGAGGAGCTGAGCAGATTGTACATAGTGTCCTATCTGCAGGCACCATGTTATGGAGCAGGAGGAGCTGAGCACCTTGGACATAGTGTCCTATCTGCAGGTAGCATGTTATAGTGCAGGGGGAGCTGAGCAGATTGTACATAGTGTCCTATCTGCAGGCAGCATGTTATAGAGCAGGAGGCGCTGAGCAGATTGTACATAGTGTCCTCTCCAGGCAGCATGTTATAGAGAGCGTGAGCTGAGTTGTACATAGTGTCCTATCTGCAGGCAGCATGTTATAGAGCAGGAGGAGCTGAGCAGATTGTATATAGTGTCCTATCTGCAGGCAGCATGTTATAGAGCAGGGGGAGCTGAGCAGATTGTACATAGTGTTCTATCTGCAGATCTTCTCCTGCTCTATAACATGCTACCTGCAGATAGGACACTATGAACAATTCGCTGCGCTCCTCCTGCTCTATAACATGCTGCCTGCAGATAGGACACTATGTACAATTCGCTCAGCTCCTCCTGCTCTATACCATGCTGCCTGCAGAAAGGACACTATGTACAATTCGCTCAGCTCCTCCTGCTCTATAACATGCTGCCCACTGATTGAACACAATGGGGCACATTTACTTATACAGTGCAGAGTCCTGTGTAGTGTGCAGAGGGCGCCAGATTCAGAATTTGTGCTACCCATTCTGAATGAATATGGCAACCCCTGCACTACTCCGACAGAGTGCTCCACATTTTTTTGGTGACCCTTTATCATGGGGCGTGCAACACAATTCTGTCAGACTTTGCATGTTAAATCTGGCGAACAGTCCGTCTTAGTAAATGTGTCCCTATGTATAATCTGCTTTGCTCCTCCTGCTCTATAACATGCTGCCTTCCATGTGTCTTGCCATAATATGGTGGCATATCTTTGTTATGTCACTGTATGCCAGGCTCCATTGTAATACCATGTTATAGAAGCTATTGCATATGTCTACTGGCATTGTAATCCCTATACATTCAGGATGTTATCAATAGGATTTTTACAGGATGGGTGCAGGACGGGTGCAGCGTACCCCTGTGGATGGGTGCAGAGCTGCAGTCCTTCCCTGTATCTCCTCTCCTTGTAGGGTGTCAGTACACGCTCTGCAGGATGGGAACACGATGGGTGCAGGACGGGTGCAGCATACCCCTTTGGATGGGTGCAGAGCTGCAGTCCGTCCCTGTATCTCCTCTCCTTGTCCTGTAAAATCCTATTGATAACATCCTGAATGTATAGGGATTACAATGCCAGTAGACATATGCAATAGCTTCTATAACATGGTATTACAATGGAGCCTGCTACAGTGACATAACAAAGATATGCCACCATATTATGGCAAGACACATGGAAGGCAGCATGTTATAGAGCAGGAGGAGCAAAGCAGATTATACATAGGGACACATTTACTAAGACGGACTGTTCGCCAGATTAACATGCAAAGTCTGACAGAATTGTGTTGCACGCCCCATGATAAAGGGTCACCAAAAAAATGTGGAGCACTCTGTCGGAGTAGTGCAGGGGTTGCCATATTCATTCAGAATGGGTAGCACAAATTCTGAATCTGGCGCCCTCTGCACACCTACACAGGACTCTGCACTGTATAAGTAAATGTGCCCCATTGTGTTCAATCAGTGGGCAGCATGTTATAGAGCAGGAGGAGCTGAGCGAATTGACATAGTGTCCTTTCTGCAGGCAGCATGGTATAGAGCAGGAGGAGCTGAGCGAATTGTACATAGTGTCCTATCTGCAGGCAGCATGTTATAGAGCAGGAGGAGCGCAGCGAATTGTTCATAGTGTCCTATCTGCAGGTAGCATGTTATAGAGCAGGAGAAGATCTGCAGATAGAACACTATGTACAATCTGCTCAGCTCCCCTGCTCTATAACATGCTGCCTGCAGATAGGACACTATATACAATCTGCTCAGTCCTCCTGCTCTATAACAGCTGCCTGCAGATAGGACACTATGTACAATCTGCTCAGCTCCTCCTGCTCTATAACATGCTGCCTGTAGATAGGACACTATGTACAATCTGCTCAGCGCCTCCTGCTATAAACATGCTGCCTGCAGATAGGACACTATGTACAATCTGCTCAGCTCCCCCTGCACTATAACATGCTACTGCAGATAGGAACTATGTCCAAGGTGCTCAGCTCCTCCTGCTCCATAACATGGTGCCTGCAGATAGGACACTATGTACAATCTGCTCAGCTCCTCTGCTCTATAACATGCTGCCTGCAGATAGGACACTATGTACAATATGCTCAGCTCCCCCTGCACTATAACATGCTACCTGCAGATAGGACACTATGTACAAGGTGCTCAGCTCCTCCTGCTCCATAACATGGTGCCTGCAGATAGGACACTATGTACAATCTGCTCAGTTCCTCCTGCTCTATAACATGCTGCCTGCAGATAGGACACTATGTACAATCTGCTCAGCTCCTCCTGCTCTATAACATGCTGCCTGCAGATAGGACACTATGTACAAGGTGCTCAGCTCCTCCTGCTCTATAACATGCTGCCTGCAGATAGGACACTATGTACAAGGTGCTCAGCTCCTCCTGCTCTATAACATGGTGCCTGCAGATAGGACACTATGTACAATCTGCTCAGTTCCTCCTGCTCTATAACATGCTGCCTGCAGACATAAGTGCATTTCCAATGTACAAGGTTCCCTTTCAATCTATTCTGTCAATTATCTTTAAAACTAGACTTTAACCCTTTTCGATGCAAATTAGACACTTTGGTAAATATCATCATTTTATTTCATTTGTTGCCTTTTCGTTACCTTTACAAAACTGAACTTTATATATTGACACTTGGGATTGCTGTGGGATTAGACGTGCGACCTGCTAAGCTTTCATCTGAAGGTCTGTCTCATAACTGGTGATAATGTTGTCATATAGTTGCATAATCTGAGGATCTCTCTGACAGCCATGGGCTCAGGTGACTGGTGAGGTCACAGTTTAAAGTGACAATGAGGCCAATAAATAGGCTCCTGTAGATCAGAGTGACTCCTATAGACTCTATAATGAGCTTTCTATAGGAGGTGCTTGAAGATGCAGGCTGTGTACGGTACTGCACCACAGCCCTAGTGAATAGCCAACAGATTAGGCCAAAACTGCTGTAACCTACCCCTCAGCCAAAGCCACCATTCTTGTTTCTAGTGTGTGCCCAATGTGCTGGTACGATGAGGTCACAGCACAGGAAAATGCACAGTAATATCAAAGTACAGGGATAATACACACAGTGATGTCACAGTATAGAGATAATACACACAGTGATGCATAGCTCCCAACCGTCCCGATTTTGACGGGACTTTCCCGTTTTTCTTACCTCTGCCCCGCGTCACGGGCAGCTATGAGATTGTCACGGATTCTCCCCCCAGGTCGCTGGTGTCCCGGCGCTGTGTCCGCATAGTAAATACTTTTGAAAGCCAGAACTCACAGTACAGAATGGCTTTCTACAGACATCGGGAGGGAATCCTTTTCAGAGAAGTGTCGGGCTTAGCGGAGACAGGACCACGTCATCAGCTTCAGATCAGCATCTGTCCATAATGGTCACTGCATCTCCCTAGGGTTCCCAGAGAGACATCGGACTGGAGGAATCCTTTTCAGAGAAGTGTCGGCTTACGGAGAGAGCAGGGACCCACGTCATCAGTCAATCAGCATCTGTCCATATATGGTCACTGCATCTCCTAGGGTTCCCCAGAGCAGACATCAGGAGGGAATCCTTTTCAGAGAAGTGTCGGCTGAGAGCAGGGACCACGTCATCAGATCTGTCCATATATGGTCTCCAGGGCTTCCCCAGACAAAAGCTCTTTATTTAATTAAATAAAGTTTTGCCCAGGCTGAGATTTGAACCTGGGACCCTCTGCACCATAGACAGGAGCTTAAAGGGAACCTACCACCACGAATCTACCTATAAAGGTAGATCGGGTGGTAGGTGGATGTAAGGGACGTGAGGAGAGCTCTTTTTAGAGCTAATCCTCACGTCCCCGCTAACTTTTGTGGAAACTTTATTACCTATATGTAAATGTAGTTATGCGGCTACTGGGCTGTGGAGTAGCAGCACGAGGCTACACAGCACGGCTACTCCACGCCCCGGTAGCCACATTACTCTCCTACCCTGTTGTGTGCGGCGCGCAGCTCCTCGTAGCTGCGTGCCCTCGTCTGACAAGCGGCTACTGCGCATGCGCATAGCTCCGGCCTCAGAGCTGGACCGCCACTCAGTGGCGTTCTGCGCTGCCATCACATCGGCACGAGGCACGCAGCAACGAGGAGCTGCGCGCCGGACACAACAGGGTAGGAGGAGTAATGTGGCTACTAGGGCGTGGAGTAGCCGCGCTGTGTAGCCTCGTGCCGGCTACTCCACGCCCCATAGCCGCATAACTAAATTTACATATTAGGATAAAGTTTCCCAAAAGTTAGCGGGGACGTGAGGATTAGCTGTAAAAAGAGCTCTCCTCACGTCCCTTACATCCACCTACCACCCGATCTACCTTTATAGGTAGATTCGTGGTGGTAGGTTCTCTTTAACTAACTGAGCTATAAGCCCAGGGATACAGAGCTGAGGATTTCTGGTAACTAAGAAGTGTTATCTGCCATTTACACTGTGACACAGACTAATGCACTGATATATAGAGAGGGATCTTCTCAGAGATTATTATTGTAATTATTGAAACTATTATTATTATTATTATTATTATTATTATTATTAATTTTATTATTTTTATTATTATGGAGATGATTATTAATAATAGTAAAAATAATAATAATCATCTCAATAATAATAATAATAATCTCCATAATAATAATCATCTCAATAATTACAATAATCTCTGAGAAGATCCCTCTCTATATACCAAGGCAGTAAATCTGTCACAGTGTAACAGTAGTCATAGTTCTTAGTTACCAAAATTCTCCCCCTAGATAATCACAGAGGTTATAGCTCAGTGGGTTGAGGCACTGTGTCATTGTTGTACATGGACACTGCAGGTTCTGGGTTCAAATCCCATTGAGGATATTTTTTTTTTTTATTGAGATGATTTTTTAAATTATAATATGGCTAAAATTTGGGGCGTGGCTAGGGAGTGATTGGGGGTGTGGATTAGGGGGATCGCCGCGGCACGCCATTTTGTCCCTCTTTCCCTTTCACAAATGTTGGGAGGTATGGTGATGTCACAGTACAGAGATAATACACACAGTGATGTCACAGTACAGAGATAATACACACAGTGATGTCACAGTACAGGGATAATACACACAGTGATGTCACAGTAAAGAGATAATACAAAGTGATTTCAACATGTACAGGGATATACACACAGTGATCTCATAGTACAGGGATAATACACACAGTGATGTCACAGTACAGGGATAATACCACAGTGATGTCACAGTACAGGGATAATACACACAGTGATGTCACGTACAGGGATATGCACAAGGTGATGTCACAGTACGGGAGAATGCACAAGGTGATGTCACAGTACAGGGAAATGCAAATGATGTCAATACACTGAAAACACACACAGTGACACAAACACATTGATATACAAGATACTGCACACCGCCAGGTGTAAGTAGTTGGACCTTTGCTCTATCTTTGGTCCTTGTACAAATGCTTTGTGAGACAATCCACACACCTATGGCCACTTACGGGAGTCCTAAACCCATGTGCAGTATCTCACATACACATATACTATATATACTCTATATACTGTAGTTGCCAAATGTTTACCCAAGTTCAGTGGAAACCTCCTAGTAGATGTGGGGGCAGCGCGGGGGCCGCGTGCTTTACATACCCAGCTGCGCTAAGCTAATGCTTTCATTCAGTATAGAAATTTTGATTGTGCGGTGGTGAACTGGTGCCAAAATAGTTGATGGTTGCAATTGTGCAGGAGAATATTTGGGGTTAGCGAAGCTATTTTGCTTGTCTGCACCCAGACCACCTACAGACTCTTTATTTGTCATAGTCACATTATACATAGGGAACTGAGATTTTTTTTTCTTCGATTTGGCATTGATAGCCTCTCTGTCTGAAGTAGGTTAAGCCCTAAAATTCCTGGCTTTCTTTCACACAGATAAACAACCCAACAACCTCTGGTGAAAGGTTCTGCTTACAAATAACATACCCCAGCTGATCCTCCTTGTGCTGTCCACAACACGAGCTGTGCTCTAACATGCCGGAGCTATTCAACCATCGATGCAGGCACAATGCTCCCCTCCCACACAGCTGGTCCTTTCAAGCCTTCTTAATGTACCTTTACATCAAGAATGGCCTGCACGGACCTTCTCGGAAAGGCGAACCAACTTCCCAACCAACGAACCCAACTACCAGAAGCAATGACATTGAGGTGGACAAACAAAGTAGGCGGTTTGGGAAGTAGCCGGGGCCCATGCCTTCTAGTGGGCCCATGGCTTTCCAAATTAGTCCCAAATGTTATACTCGAAGGACCTTACCTTCACCTATGAAATCCTCATACATTCTGTTCCTACTTCTCAATACACCATCTACTAAGAGCCATATTTCAGGACCTTTAAAGGTCCTCAAAGGTGCTGAGACAGGCAGGCAGGAGGGAGCTCCTCATTCTCCAAGAACTGATTCTAGTACCAGATGTAGGAGGTGATTCCAGATTTGTAGGCTTATAATGTTCATATCGCCCAGGGCCCAGGTAGTCTTAATTAACCCCTGTGCAAGTACCGTCAACTTTTTAAAAATTGGGTTTGTAGCTCCAGGAAGATTTATTTTCCACCCACTAGACTTCTGAGAGTTGAAAGAACAGAAGTTTCGAGCAAGAAATTTTCCAACAAGTTTTGCATCCTTCTGATCATCTTCTACACTCTAGGCCCTTTGTAGACTGATAGCACTAAAAATTAATGCTATGAGTGGTTCATATAATTTAACCTCCTTCAAGAGTTGTCCATGATCTCAAACAAAATCTATCACTCAGGTTATGCGTGGTATTGCAGTTCTCTCTATTTCACTTTGGTCGAGCTGGACCACGATACAAAACAAGCCATATAGGAAAAGTCTTGATTTTCAAAGGAATCAGCCATATTTTTTCTAATTATTACAAGGGAGCAGATTTACTTACCCGTTTCCATCACAATCCCCTGGTGCTTTGTCCGACGAGGATTCGGGTCTGCTGCGATTCACTAAGATTGTGGCCCGAGTTCCTGCATCCGTCGTTCTGCACCGAGGTCCCCGGAGTTCACCTGCTTCTTCCTGGTGTATGTGAGTGTTGATCTTGCAACACAATTCCGTTTTAAATTCTTTGTCCGATCCGTGGGTTGTCCAACGGCCACGCCCCCCGATTTCTTTTGCATGCAAGCCGGCGCCAATGCGCCACAATCCAAAACCTGGGGCAATTCGGAAATATTCGGGAAACCCGACGAAAGTGCGGCGTTCGGACCCTTAGTAAAGACTGCCCCAATGTCTTTGATGGTATCCTTGGCAACAGACGACAAAGTGCATTGTTGTAGTCCGTTTCTAAGAAGCCAGCAAAACAATACAATACTGGTTCTAGTCATCGGCCTGGCTAGACGGTGACAGAAACTATAACTATAGGCAATGCTGTAAAAAGTTTTCACAAGTTTGAGACCACTTTCAAAGTGAGACTGACTGTATGCTATATTTCAATCATATTATATGCATTTATATGCCAATAATTTACTAATGACTGTATCTTATGTGTAGCTTGATCATACAACGGAGAAACAGCTAGACCGAGAGAATCGTGAAGAACACATATCTTGGAGGTAGGACATTACTGAGACTAAATCACCTATACAACCCCTAGTCTCAACAAGCAAGACCTCATGCTACTTGATGACCTCAAATGCTTACATTTAGGCCTGGATTGTAACCAAAATGTCTTTCCCGAGGTAACCGTGTCAGAATAATGGGGTAGCCTCCTCTTCAGTCGGCCTCTCGCGTTGTCATACAGTCTTAGACATGAATGACAATACTCCAACATGTCTCCCCCAGAGAAACTATTCACCGTACAAATTCCCGAACGTGTTACATCTCAGAAACCTTCTCCCATCTACAGACTTATAGCTATGGACGGGACAAGGAATCTGGCCAGGTGACATACGCCATTCGGAACACAATGAAGAAAAATTTACTATTGATCCCAACACTGGAGATCATACTCCTCCGCTGCTGCGTTTCCATCGAGAGATAAAACATACTGACGGTAGATAGAGAATCTATTGAAGTATCCAGTTTTTATGGATATAATTTACAACCAAATGTGTTTGGAATCATCTTTGATTGGACCTTGAAATTATCTTCGAAATAACAAATATAGCAATAAGTCTTCCATGACTATGGAATGATCAATGTAATGGCCTGTGGCATGGATGTCCAACACTAGAAAGACATGGCCGCTTTCTTAAAAAAAAAAAAAAAATCACCGTTTTTCTAGAGTTAAGTTAAAATTTTGGTTACTGCTAGGACATTTCTTTAGATTGTAATATTTTTCTTGAATGATGCAGGTTTAAAGCTATGGATGGTGGTAATCCTCCTCGATCTTCCACCGTGAGATTACACTCCAGTGGATCAAAAACTCCAGGACCTTCAGATGAATTCCTGGCGTTTGATGAGCCCAATTTGAATTCGAAGTCTCGGAAACCGATCCCGTGAACCACTTGTTGGGGGCTGCTCATTACAGAGACGGTGTGCAGTCTTTGTTGGTTTGATATGACAGGTAATGTCGAGCTATTCACTGTAGAATCTATGAAGATTAATTTGGTGGTTTATAACAATTTGGGTTGACTATATGTCGAAAATCTAAAAATTGGATTCTGTTGAAGAAAATTTGATACTGGATGAGATGGAGTTCAAACTGATCCTTTCTGTTGTTTTCCTGATTTTTATGTAGGGCTAAGTTGCAATTCCTTAAACGTTACATGGTTACCATGTCCGACTGGTCCTAACAGTAATTGTGAAAATTTGGTCCAACCAACTCAACTTTTTACTCTAATGAGAAATAGAAGATTAAAGGTTATAGAATATAACTAAGGATATGACTGGATTTAAGGATGTCCCAATGTTTTGTGAAGAAAGCGTAGAAGCCAGTGTACTTTTTTAGTTCAACTTGAAATTTTCTCCCAAGTGGCAACGATGAACTTGATTTGCCATCGACAAGGCACAAGCGGCTTGGTCATTGTCAACCTTTGCAGTCAAGCAGGAAATCATTCTATAACCTGAGTGTACAGGTCACGGATGGCTCCGCACAATAAGCACACAGGTGGTAATCTTACAGGATGTACTTTTGTATGGTTTGGAACACTTTTCCACCCAAACCATGTTTTAGAAGACCTATAAAGGGCAAACAGTCTTGGGGAAATCCACACTAATCCACTTCCATCCAAAATAGCCATTGATCACCTCTATATTTCTTCCCAGTCTCTAAGTCCTCATCATACTTTCCCCTTCAATGGTGCAAGGTCTTGCCCAAGCCGTACTGATCGTTGCAAACCTGAATTATGGATGGCGTCCATCATCAACCTGTAATTAATATAATTATTGCTCTTCATATCATTTCAGTTGATGTGAGTTAATCAGCAAATGCTTACATAGTTACTTATTATGTGTAGACACTGATTTCCAGGTACATAGTTGTTGACATAATGTATGATTCTTCTGCCTCAAGACTTCACAGTAGTCTAGATTATTCTATACTTCGTCCTTAGGTTCACATCAAGGTACTTCCATTAATCACCACTCGCCCAGAGTTTGTTCAAGATCACTACACAGTTCAGGTTCCAGAGGACGTGCAGTGGGAACCGAGGTGCTGAGAGTTAACGCAACGGATGAAGACAGTAGGATGACTTAGTAATACTCTCAAGGAAGTGCTGACCCGAGGAGTTCCAAAATGTTCAGAATTGATTCCAAAACCGGGGCTTTGTACACGATGGAGACAATGGACCATGAGTCAATGCCTATCCATGTTTGATGTACTATGGTATGTAGTACTATGTGGAAAAAACCATTGGGGGATGGGGGGGGTCCTCAAGTACACCAAAATTCAGCAGTGTATTTGAACAGGACTGGAAACAGCAGCTAGGACACACTCATCTTCTTCACCTCTCACATGAGATGAGAAAAGTAAATAGAAAAATAAGCTTCATGTATTTATGTATTTAAGGTAGGTCCACAAAACCTTCCACATGAGGTTGTCTCCTGTTGTATTTTTGAGTAATTGAGTAAATAAATCATGGGGTAACAATTAGAGTAGAAAGCTTCTATGAGCCTCTTTAACCACAAAACTTAACCACAAAACAGTTTTTAGAGGTCATGGGAAGTGGTGACCACTACAGATCAGTTTGGGGATGATAGTGAGAGTATATGAAAGAAGCTGGACTGAGATAATGAGGTGGAAGACGTTGAAAGGTGTTGAGAAGGGTAGGGACAATAGCTGTTATTTCTTGAAACAACTTCCATGGTGGTCATGGTCCACATGGTCTATTAGGCCTCAAGAATCACTGTTAACACCGATGATGAGGCATAGATCTCAACAGGTTTGACCACACTGACCATGACAAATGTCAAACTCTGAAACAGGATGTTTATGCATATTTACTAAGTTTCATTTTTCTAGGTGCGAGATCAGGGCACAACAAACGAAATTTTGTGCGGTGTCACCCAAGTAGAAGAGTCAATGACCATTCGCCTCACTTCATTAGATCCGTGTTGAAGCAAATGTTTCTGACTTGTCAAAGAGAGGAGCTGAGGTCCTCAAGTACGCGCCAAGATAAGGACCAAGGTCTTAATGCCAATGATCCAGTACTCCTACAGTCAGGTTGAGTACTGCCTAGAAGATTATATATCTATAGTTTGCCTGGATTTATCGGGACATTATCAGGTTTCTTATAAATTAGCCAAAAGGAGAATAGTTACTGAGCTTCTCTCATAATGGAGGACCTGGGCTGTAATTCTCATTTCACCTGTGGGCACTGTATGGAATTAAACACTTCTGTTTGACTGTCTAGAAGATCTAGTGATCACTGGAGGTCCTAGTAGTAAAACTATATCCATTAATTTTGGGGAAATCTTCCAGGAATTAAAAAAATATGCTAGAAATCACACTCTGCTGATTAAAACCAACACACAGCCTCAATATTACTGTCAGGCATTGTCATTACTTCGATAAAAGATATCATTGAACTCTTCCCCACACTAAGGCTTAGGTGGATTAACCACAAGTTGGTCCACCACTGTTGTATAAACCCAGCCTTTTCTTGTGAGTACTAAGATTCTTATTCAGATGCGAATGTTGCTTGATTGTACGACGTTAGCGATGCGACTGCGACTGACATTCTGCACTCGTATCAGCGCGCTTACTTATTCCATTGTGCCATACCCATTCTATAAACTGAGCATGGGCAGGGGTATTGGTTGTGAGCAGAACTATTCTGGTTGTGAACCGGATGCGAACATAGACATTGTTGAATTCCCTGTACTGTGACATCCTGTGGGTATTATCCCTGTACTGTGACATCACGTGTGTATTTCCCTGTACTATGAGATCATGTGTGTATATCCCGTATGTGAAATCACTGTGTGTATATTCTTTACTGTGACATCCTGTGTTGTATATCCCTGTACTGTGACATCACTGTGTGTATTATCTCTGTACTGTGAATCACGTGTGTATTATCTCTGTACTGTGACATTACATACACTCCCACCCCAACATTTGTGAAAGGGAAAGAGGGACAAAATGGCGTGCCGCGGCGATCCCCCTAATCCACACCCCAATCACTCCCTAGCCAAGCCCCAAATTTAGCCATATTATAAATTTAAAAAATATCTCAATAAAAAAAAAAATATCCTCAATGGGATTTGAACCAGAACCTGCCAGTGTCCATGTACAACAATGACACACAGTGCCTCAACCACTGAGCTATAACCTCTGTGATTATCTAGGGGGAGAATTTTGGTAACTAAGAACTATGACTACTGGACACTGTGAGATTACTGCCTTGGTATATAGGAGGGATCTTCTCAGAGACTTATTGTAATATTGAGATGATTATTATTATGGAGATTATTATATTATTTGAGATGATTATTATTATTTTTACTATTATTAATAATCATCTCCATAATAATAAAAATATAAAATAATAATAATAATATAATAATAATAATAATAAAATAGTTTCAATAATTACAATAATAATCTCTGAGAAGATCCCTTCTATATATCAGTGCATTAGTCTGTGTCACAGTGTAATGGCAGATAACACTTCTTAGTTACCAGAAATCTCAGCTCGTATCCCTGGGCGATTTAGCTCAGTTAGTTAAAGAGAACCTACCACCACGAATCTACCTATAAAGGTAGATCGGGTGGTAGGTGGATGTAAGGGAAGTGAGGAGAGCTTTTTTACAGCTAATCCTCAGCCCCGCTAACTTTTGGGAAACTTTATAACCTAATATGTAAATTTAGTTATGGGCATGGGGCGTGGAGTAGCCGGCACGAGGCTACACAGCGCGGCTACTCCACGCCTAGTAGCCACATTACTCCTCTACCCTGTGTGTCGGCGCGCAGCTCCTCGTTGCTGCGTGCCTGGAGGATGATGGAAGGGCAGAAGAGCTGAGCGGGGTCCAGCTCTGAGGCCGGAGCTATGCGCATGCGCAGTAGCGGCTTGTCAGACGAGGGCACGCAGCATACGAGGAGCTGCGCGCCGCACACAACAGGGGTAGGAGGAGTAATGTGGCTACGGGGCGTGGAGTAGCCGTGCTGTGTAGCCTCGTGCGTGCGTACTCCACGCCCAGTAGCGCATAACTACATTTACATATTAGGTAATAAAGTTTCCCAAAAAGTTAGCGGGGGGATGGAGGATTAGCTCTAAAAAGAGCTCTCCTACGTCCCTTACATCCACCTACCACCCGATCTACCTTTATAGGTAGATTCGTGGTGGTAGGTTCCCTTTAAGCTGTCTATGGTGCAGAGGGTCCCAGGTTCAAATCTCAGCCTGGGCAAAACTTATTTAATTAAATAAAGAGCTTTGTCTGGGGAAGCCCTGGAGACCATATATGGACAGATCTGATGACGTGGGTCCCTGCTCTCAGCCGAACACTTCTCTGAAAAGGATTCCCTCCTGATGTCTGCTCTGGGGAACCTAGGAGATGCAGTGACCATATATGGACAGATGCTGATTGACCTGATGACGTGGGTCCCTGCTCTCTCCGTTAAGCCGACACTTCTCTGAAAAGGATTCTCCTCCCGATTGTCGCTCTGGGGAACCCTAGGGAGATGCAGGAGTGACCATATATGGACAGATGCTGATCTGAAGCTGATGACGTGGTCCCTGTCTCCGCTAAGCCCGACACTTCTCTGAAAAGGATTCCCTCCCGATGTCTGTAGAAGCCATTTGTACTGTGAGTTCTGGCTTTCAAAGTATTTACTATGCGGACACAGCGCCGGGACACAGCGGGAACTGGGGGGAGAATCCGTGACAATCTCATAGCTGCCCGTGACGCGGGGCAGAGGTAAGAAAAACGGGAAAGGTCCCGTCAAAATCGGGACGGTTGGAGCTATGCATCACGTGTGTATTATCTCTATACTGTGACATCATGTGTGTATATACCCTGTACTTTGATATTACTGTGCTTTTCCTGTGCTGTGACTCATCGTACCAGCACATTGGGCACACACTAGAAACCAGAATGGTGGCTTTGGCTGAGGGGTAGGTTACAGCAGTTTTGGCCTAATCTTGTTGCTATTCACTAGGGCTGTGGTGCGAGTACCGTCACAGCCTGCATCTTCAAGACCTCCTATAGAAAGCTCATTATAGAAGTCTATAGGAGTCACTCTGATCTACAGGAGCCTATTTATTGGCCTCATTGTCACTTTAAACTGGACCTCACCAGTCACCTGAGCCCATGGCTGTCAGAGAGATCCTCAGATTATGCAACTATATGACAACATTATCACCAGTTATGAGACAGACCTTCAGATGAAAGCTTAGCAGGTCGCACGTCTAATCCACAGCAATCCCAAGTGGTCAAATATAAAGTTCAGTTTTGTAAAGGTAACGAAAAGGCAACAAATGAAATAAAATGATGATATTACCAAAGTGTCTAATTGCATCGAAAAGGGTTAAAGTCTAGTTTAAAGATAATTGACAGAATAGATGAAAGGGAACCTTGTACATTGGAAATGCACTTATGTTGCAGGCAGCATGTTATAGAGCAGGAAGGAACTGAGCAGATGTACATAGTGTCATCTGCAGGCACATGTTATAGAGCAGGAGGAGCTGAGACACTTGTACATAGTGTCCTATCTGAGGCAGCATGTTATAGAGCAGGAGGAGGAGTGAGCACCTTGTACATAGTGTCCTATCTGCAGGCAGCATGTTATAGAGCAGGAGGAGCTGAGCAGATTGTACATAGTGTCCTATCTGCAGGCAGCATGTTATAGAGCAGGAGGAACTGAGCAGATTGTACATAGTGTCCTATCTGCAGGCACCCTGTTATGGAGCAGGAGGAGCTGAGCACCTTGTACATAGTGTCCTATCTGAGAGTAGCATGTTATAGTGCAGGGGGAGCTGAGCATATTGTACATAGTGTCCTATCTGCAGGCAGCATGTTATAGAGCAGAGGAGCTGAGCAGATTGTACATAGTGTCCTATCTGCAGGCACCATGTATGGAGCAGGAGGAGTGAGCACCTTGGACATAGTGTCCTATCTATGCAGTAGCAGTTATAGTGCAGGGGGAGCTGAGCAGATTGTACAAGTGTCCTATCTGCAGGCAGCATTATAGAGCAGGAGGCGTGAGCAGATTGTACATGTGTCCTATCAAGGCAGCATGTTATAGAGCAGGAGAGCTGAGCAGATTGTACATAGTGTCCTATCTGCAGGCAGCATGTTATAGAGCAGGAGGAGCTGAGCAGATTGTATATAGTGTCCTATCTGCAGGCAGATGTTATAGAGCAGGGGAGCTGAGCAGATGTACATAGTGGTCTATCTGCAGATTTCCTGCTCTATAACATGACCTGCAGATAGGACACTATGAACAATTCGCTGCGCTCCTCTGCTCTTAACATGCTGCCTGCAGATAGGACACTATGTACAATTCGCTCAGCTCCTCCTGCTCTATACCATGCTGCCTGCAGAAAGGACACTATGTACAATTCGCTCAGCTCCTCCTGCTCTATAACATGCTGCCCACTGATTGAACACAATGGGGCACATTTACTTATACAGTGCAGAGTCCTGTGTAGGGGGCAGAGGGCGCCAGATTCAGAATTGTGCTACCCATTCTGAATGAATATGGAAACCCCTGCACTACTCCGACAGAGTGCTCCACAATTTTTTGGTGACCCTTTATCATGGGCGTGCAACACAATTCTGTCAGACTTTGCATGTTAATCTGGCGAACAGTCCGTCTTAGTAAAGATGTGTCCCTATGTATAATCTGCTTTGCTCCTCCTGCTCTATAACATGCTGCCTTCCATGTGTTGCCATAATATGGTGGCATATCTTGTTATGTCACTGTATGCCAGGCTCCAAGTAATACCATGTTATAGAAGCTATTGCATATGTCTACTGGCATTGTAATCCCTATACATTCAGGATGTTATCAATAGGATTTTTACAGGATGGGTGCAGGACGGGTGCAGCGTACCCCTGTGGATGGGTGCAGAGCTGCAGTCCTTCCCTGTATCTCCTCTCCTTGTAGGGTGTCAGTACACGCTCTGCAGGAGGGAACACGATGGGTGCAGGACGGGTGCAGCTACCCCTTGGATGGGTGCAGAGCTGCAGTCCTTCCCTGTATCTCCTCTCCTTGTAGGGTTGTCAGTATGGGTACAGGATGGGTGCAGGACGGGTGCAGCATACCCCTTTGGATGGGTGCAGAGCTGCAGTCCGTCCCTGTATCTCCTCTCCTTGTAGGGTGTCAGTACATGGTGCAGCGCTCTGCAGGATGGGTGCAGGACGGGTGCAGCGTACCCCTTTGGATGGGTGCAGAGCTGCAGTCCGTCCCTGTATCTCCTCTCCTTGTAGGGTTGTCAGTATGGGTACAGGATGGGTGCAGGACGGGTGCAGCATACCCCTTTGGATGGGTACAGAGCTGCAGCCGTCCTGTATCTCCTCTCCTTGAGGGTGTCAGTAACGGTTGCAGCGCTCTGCAGGATGGTGCAGGACGGGTGCAGCGTACCCCTTTGGATGGGTGCAGAGCCGCAGTCCGTCCCTGTATCTCCTCTCCTTGTAGGGTTGTCAGTATGGGTACACGATGGGTGCAGGACGGGTGCAGCATACCCCTTTGGATGGGTGCAGAGCTGCAGTCCGTCCCTGTATCTCCTCTCCTTGTAGGGTGTCAGTACACGGTGCAGCGCTCCGCAGGCTCTAACCCTTGTACCAGACAAGATCCAACCTGCCATTAGACCTTGCATCTTGTACAAATCCTTCAGGCTTTTTACCTGCCGCCTCCCTCTATTACGCACAAGTCCACAAGTGAGAGGTGAACACTGCAGCATTTGTCATTTTCTCTCAGGGGAGGCTTTTTCTCTGCTAAAATTGAGGTTCTATGTTGTAATCCCGGGAAGGCGAACAATAGAGTATAGAAAATCCAGGTTCATCCATGACAATAGTCCTTGTGTCTTGTGCGCTGATGGATAGAGCCTGGAATCCGCTGAGGGATCAGTTATGATTATTACAGAATAGGGACAATTAGTACTGTCCAACTACCACCACCATCATTGTGTCAGGAAAATAGTAGTCTCCAATGGTAGCTGCCACTCTAATGACACCTCACAGAAGCCACATATCAGGTACTACAAAGGAAGAGAATATCTGGAATCTATCATCTATCTATCAGCCCCCTTAAAGGATGAAATATCCTTTCTAGAATTCCCTCTTTTAATGTAATCTAATGTCATGTGAAAATGAGTAGAGAAGAGTCATATTTTGCCCGAAATGAGTCAAGTTTAGATGCTTGATGGTGCAGGTGGGGAGTAGTGTCCTATCTTCCATTCTATAGGACCTAGAAACATGCTTTTAGTGTCATCTGAAAGATCTTTAATATCCTATCAGGCAAGTTGTTCTGTGATCTGCAGAACCGGAGATACAGGCAGTAAAATAAAAAGGCAGGAATAGGATTTTAATCTGCAGGTCACATTTTCAACTTTAATTGGCTGTATCTCCACAACCACAATCCTGATGCAATTTTAAAGATTATATTCTTATCTTTAATATGACACCATGGGGGGAGTTATCAGAAGTGTTTATCAGAGAGCAAAGCTGTTCTGATTGCTTGTGGCCATCACAGTCAGAGATCAGCTTTTAATTTTCCACAGTGGCTTGTTAAAATGAAAGCAGAACTCTGATTGGTTGCCACGAATGACTAGAACAGTTTTGCTCTCCAACACTTCTGATAAATCTCTACCCATGTTTGTAGGCACTACAGATGGGGGTAGTTTGAATTGACAGCCCCCACCCCTGCAGCTTCTAAATTTGACTCATCTCAGGCAAAATATGACTCTTGTCTGCTCATTTCACACATGGTTTTAGAAGAGATTCCTTTTATAAATAAACATGCAACATTTTACGTAAAAGAAAAAATTCTAGAAAGGACATTTCATCCCCTCCATGAGGGGGCTAGTAGTTTAAGGGGGTAAAATCTGTTGACAGGTTCCCTTTAACATGAATCCATAGAACAAGTACATGAGGTGTCAGTTTACATAGATGTCTATTGAGAGGGATAGGGGGAGCAATGAGTCCAAGCAGCTATGTCTCCTCCCACCAGCACAGAATAAATCAAACTAGACATACATAAAGAAGAGATGAGACTGCTAGAAAATGATTCATACAACATATGAAAAACTCCTCCTGTACACAGACTGGACTACTGATTTCTGCAAAGTTTGTCGAACGATAGGATACACTATAATCTCTTCATACAAATATATTCAAATCAATTCTGTCATGATTGGAGTCATATCTAAGGTGTATGAACGACTCCAGACTGCCCCTTAAAGGGGTTTTCCATACCAAGCAAGTTAGGTCCTATCCACAGAATAGGTGGGGGTCTCAGTGATGGGACCACCATGGATGACAAGAACGGGGTTCCGAAGAACCCCCTTGCACCCCTAATCAGCTCCACAAGATAACCGGAGCAGCAGGTTGGCATGCACGGGCTGCCCCGTACTTGGCAATCTCCATCAGCTACATAGAAATGAACAGAGGGAAACCCGTGCATGCGCGACTGGCTGTTCCTGTCATCTTGGGGAGCTGACAAGAGGTGCCACGGCTTGGTCCCCGTGGGAGTCCTATCACTGAGACCCCCACCTATCCTGTGGATAGGGCCTAACTTGCTTGGTGGGAAAACCCTTTTAATGGAGGAAGGTTCCAGTTTCGGACTGGCCCACCGGAGCATCAGAGGATCCCCAGGTGGTTCCCAGCTTCAACCCACTTGAACCTGGACAACCATGAGAAGATAACCTTGTTTGGAGACTACTAAAGTTAATTTACCAGGGGTTGATAGATGATGGGCCCAACAGAATATTTTTATCTGCTGGGCCCAAGGACCACAGTGCGACACATACCCAATCTGACGGCATACCTGACGTGTGTATAGACCAACTTCTCTATGTTCTCATCATCAGTGATGGTGGTGAAGAAGTCTGACACCTTATTATCACTATGTTATGGCATATTGTAACATAACATAACATTGTAACATATTTATACCCCCTTTAACATGGGATGAGTGTTACCTCAGATGATAAATCTTTAGAATCCTTTAGAACATCCAAACCTTAACTTATTTTATAATCTTTTGATCTCCGTCCATATCACTTTCTTATGTGTTGGGTGGAGATGTTTTCCGGAGTAGATTAAATGTAAGAAAGTGATAGACTGGTTCCAAAACGTATCCCAGTGCTCATCTACCACGACCATCTTATTATTATTCATGACAATTATATCACATGCTGCATTTTATTAAAGGGACCCCATTAATCGAGAACCTTCTCAGGTAGGGGATGAAATATCCTTTCTAGAATCCCCTCTTTTCTGTTAAATCTCCCCTATTTAACTAAGTAAAATTGCCTTCAAAGTCATATGCACATGAGCAGAGAAGAACCACTTTTTGCCTGAGATGAGCCACTTTTAGAGGCTGATTGGCAATGTCTCTATCATGGGCGTCAGTCCAGCTTGCTGGCAATTCAACAGAGAATTTTACAGTGAAATTATTTTTATATTATTAGATTATATTACTAATATTATAGCCCTCTACAAGCCTGGGATTCACGTCATATAGGTACTAGAGTCATATTACTAATATTATAGCCCTCTACAAGCCTGGGATTCACGTCATATAGGTACTAGAGTCATCTTCTTGAGGGATGTGTCCCTTCTGCAGCTTTCAAACTACGGTTACAGGACCTTTGGAGGACCTTCAAATGTCCTGAAATGGCTGTTGTGTACATTGAGAGCAGAAACAGATGTATGAGGATTTGATAAGTGAAGGTCCTTTTTAATATAAATTTTGGTGGGTGGTTTGGGTGGCCATGGGCCCCCTAGAAGGCTTGGGCCCTGAACTACCGCCCAAACAGCCTATGTTATAATCCACTACTGGTGGGTAAAAATATTATGACCTGATAATAAAACTGATCCCCAGGTCTGTAGGACATCTGCCATGTCCCAACTCTATAGAGAGGGGCCATCAAACCCATTGAGCACCAGGGACCTTGCACCCCTATAGCCTCACCCCTGCTGACATATATTCTATACATCCTACATGTCATCCGAGGCTTACTATGCCGCAAGCACAAGCACCCACAAGCCTCACAGTAATACTTCCTAGAAAGAGGTAGCTGTATTGTGGGAACGTCAAGGCCCGAAATGCATTTTTAAAGATGCCTTTTGTTCTCCGTTAATGCACTCATGAAATATAGATGGGTCGCAAGTGATCAGACTGTAATTTACAGCGAAAGTGTAAGCATGTAGGACAAACACGTTCAGCAACGTCACTCTCCTAATCTGTTTCATAGTACACAGCGGATCAGAGCGGGGATCAGTGTGCGGTTTTGGGAGTGGTGATGTGGAGGAGTGAGATTAACAAGGAGAAGTCAAGGGTGCAGGACAGGTTTACTACATGATGAGTCCGATAGTATCAGAGCCTGAATAAATTGCAATGGATTTTAATCTTTTTTTTTTTTTCAATTATATGACCTGGAAGTTCAGGGCCGGCACCCGCACTGGGCATACCTGGGCAAGTGCCGGGGCCCAGAGCTGCTGGGGGGGGCCTCCATAAGGATGTATAAGGAATACATTGGGTGAGAGGGGACTGTATCTAATGAATCCATAGGGGGTAAGGGGGGCTTTATATAAAATAACCATGAGGGGGCTGTGTATAAAATACCCATGAGGGGGGCTGTATATAAAATAACCATGAGGGGGCTGTGTATAAAATACCCATGAGGGGGCTGTATGTAAAATAACCATGAGGGGGCTGTGTATAAAATACCCATGAGGGGGGCTGTATATAAAATAACCATTAGGGGGCAGTATATAATATAACCATGAGGGGGCTGTATATAAAATACCCATGAGGGGGCTGTATATAAAATAACCATGAGGGGGCTGTATATAATATAACCATGAGAGGGCTGTATATAAAATAACCATTAGGGGGCAGTATATAATATAACCATGAGGGGGCTGTATATAATATAACCATGAGGGGACTGTGTATAAAATAGCCATGAGGGGGCTGTATATAAAATAACCATGAGGGGGCTGTGTATAAAATACCATGAGGGGGGTTGTATATAAAATAAACCATTAGGGGCTGTATAAATATACATGAGGGGGTGTATATAAAATAACCATAGGGGCTGTGATATAATATAAAACATGGGGGGCTGTATATAAAATACCATGAGGGGGTGTAGTTATAAAATAACAATGAGGGGGCTGTATATAAAATACCCATGAGGGGGCTGTATATAAAATAACAATGAGGGGGCTGTATATAAAATAACCATGAGAGGGCTGTATATAAAATACCCATGAGGGGGGCTGTATATAAAATAACCATGAGAGGGCTGTATATAACATAACCATGAGGGGACTGTATATAAAATAACCATGAGGGGGCTGTATATAACATAACCATGAGGGGACTGTATATTAATGACCATGAGGGGGCTGTATATAAAATACCCATGAGGGGGCTGATATAAATAACCATGAGGGGGCTGATATAAAAATAACCATGAGGGGGCTTGTATAAAATACCATGAGGGGGTGTATATAATATAACCATGAGGGGGCTGTATATAAAATAACCTAAGGGGGCTGTATATAAAATAACCATGAGGGCTGTATGATAAAATAACCATGAGGGGGGCTGTATATAAAAAACCATGAGGGGGCTGTATATAAAATAACCATGAGGGGGCTGTATGTAAAATAACCATGAGGGGGCTGTATGTAAAATAACCATGAGGGGGCTGTATGTAAAATAACCATGAGGGGGCTGTATGTAAAATAACCATGAGGGGGCTGTATATAAAATACCCATGAGGGGGCTGTATATAAAATACCCATGAGAGGGCTGTATATAAAATACCCATAAGGGGGCTGTATATAAAATACTCATGAGGGGGCTGTTTGGGATGATAAATTAGGGAATATTTTAGGGAACAGGAGACTGTTTCAGTTTTAGAAATTTTAATGCCTCCACATGAGTCCACTACAAAGGGGCCCACTGAGGCTCTGTCGCCCAGGGGCCTACTGAAACCTGGAGCCAACCCTGGGGAAGTTGCACATGAGTTTTGAGGTGGCATTTGCCAATACTGACATGGTCTCAAACATCCAATGTTGAGACTCTTGATCCCTCTAATGAATCTTTTGAAGGACCTATATGGACATTGCAGTAGACCTGGTCTGGAATTGTATAGCCCCTTTGGTCAGAGCCAATAATTTGGGTTAATTTTGCAGCTATTGAGGACAAAAACAGGGCCATAGAGCCTATAAAATGGGTCAGTTTAGGGTATATATTGTAGGATTTCTTGACATAACTCCAAGTGGACAACTTTAGATGGCCAGGAATATAGCAGCATCCTGGACCCATAGGATTTCACTGTTCCCCAGTCCACTAGTGGGGATCCATGAATACTATGACTATGTTTGATAGATGCTTGCCCAACTTATCTATACCTAAACCCTACAACAGCCTCAGCAGACTTGAATCAAAGCAATGAGATGTTCTTGTAGGTCCACGGTTCCCTCCCAGTATTAAATGATCCTCATTGGTTACACACACTGAGGAACATTTATTTAACCCTGGACACCAGTCCTACAGTGTTAATAAAATAGCAAATTTTGACTAAGACCCTTTTCAAAAAAATCTAATCTCTTACCACTACTTGGGTTCAATGCGAAAAACCCTTGGTTATTTCCACTGGAGAAATGGAAGGAGAGTTTTCCAGCTGAAACAGAGTCTGCGTCGGAAGCATCTAGTTGGAGGATTGGCACATTCGGAGGAGAGTTTTCGGGCACAGAAGCGTAGTATACAGCCTTGGATAGCTGAGGGATGTTATCATTGACATCTGAAACTTCTATGTAGACTTCAGCTACAGAAGACTGAGGAATGGAACCCGAGTCTGTAGCACAGATGGTCAACCAGTAGCGTGAAGAAGACTCCCGGTCTAGAGCAGCCTCTGTCCTGATAACTCCTGAAAGATACATCAAGCAAGGAATAGTCAATTACAATGGGATTGCACTTTTTTTTTACAATTAAGACAATCAGAACAATCAAGAATTTGGGGGATTTTGCCTTCTAGTAGTTAAATAAACCATTTAAAGAGGTTTTACCGAGCTGATCTTAAGATAGGTGATCAATATCAGATTATTGGGATCCAACATATAGTAGGCCACCAATACATCTTGAAAAGTCAATATGTGGCCTCTTTACTTTTTGATGTGCAGCTTAAACCCATTCACTTGAAAGTGACCAGGCCATGTGCCCGATAGACATGACCTTACAGGCTTGGGAAGCAGAAGTGGCCTTCAATCAGCTGTGATGGATGTTGGACCCTGACCCATCTACTGACGTAGTCCAGCATCACCACCATCTTCCAGTCTTTGGCACTGAAGGCTCGGCTAGGAATTACAGGGACCATGGGAACACGGCTGAACAGCCTGTGCTGTAGGCCAAAAGACCAATGTGAAGCAGAAGCAGGGTAAGTAGACTCTCTAGACTCTAGTTAGATGCTGTAGCTATGAGCTGAATGCTCTTTCTACCGACAGAGTCCTAGTGAACCTCTACACACAAGCACACTTGGCTTGTTTATATGTTAAGTATATATATAGGGAGAATGCTTAACATATTTTTCAAATATGGTAGGAAGAGGACGAAAGTCAACACGTAATATTTTATTGAGACTCCCTACATATGTCTTCCATGAAAGGTGCCACCATTACCGTTGTTTGAACCCTACATAAAGGCAAATTCCGCAAATAAAACCTCTTTGAATTCGATGATATCATAGTGTGAGATAATATATGTTGTGAAGAGTCGGTTACTCACCTGTCTCCTCATCTATCCTGAAAGCTGAGAGGTCTGTTCCATCCTTTATAGAATAACGTACTTCGCCATCCTTTCCTTTATCCTCATCCTGGGCCTTGATGGCAAGGACAAGTGTACCAGGTGGAGAGTTTTCCAATACTGATCCAGAGAAGACGAAATTTTTAAACAAAGGTGGTTGTAGATTTTCATTGACATCTAACACTTCCACTTCCACGTGGCATACGGAAGAATGTGGGAATGGGTGACCGGCATCCGTAGCTCTGACGGTCAAATTGTAGAAGGATTTCATCTCAAAATCAAGTTCCTTCTCTAAGATTAATGCTCCGGTCAACTTTTCTACACTAAACAAACCTTGATCTTCGTTAATGAGGGAATAAGATACATCTCCATTGGGTCCAGAGTCAAAGTCTTGAGCATCCACAAAGTATAAAACAGTTCCTACAGGAATGTCTTCTGCAATTTTTACATTGGCAGTTACCGGTCGGCAATATGGAGCATTGTCATTGGCATCTTCCAAGGTTATTACCACATCGGTGACTGAAAAAAGTTGCCTGTTTTTCTTCGATTGATCTCTGGCCTCTACTTTGAGTTTATATTTTGGCAACTGCTCTCTGTCCAACATGCTCTTCACCATTATGTCACCCGTGACACTATCAATTGAAAACTTATCAGTCGGGGTTAGTAGTGAATACCTTACCCGACCATTGTCTTCCTTGTCAATGTCATCTGCCTTTACTTTAACGACAACACTACCAATCTTAGCATCTTCTCGTATCCTTACACAATATCCAGAAGAAGGAAACTTGGGTTCGTTATCATTTACATCCAACACGTTAATCGCTAGAATTTTCCAGGAGGATTTTTGGGGAATCCCAAGGTCGTAAACTGTAATATTAAGAATATAGGAACTTGTGGATTCATGGTCTAAAGGTGAAGAGACAAACAGCTCCCCAGTCTCCATGTTGATGTTAAAGCACCCATCATCACTTCCATCAGATATCACATAGACTAGTTTTCCATTAAAGCCAGTATCCAGGTCAATGGCAGTCAACAAAGCTATGGTTGAATTGACAACTGTGTCCTCTGTGACATCAATAGACACTGGAAAATTTTCGTCAAAATGCGGAATTTGGTTATTTATCAGATGATTGTTAAATGACGTGTCCTCCTCATAGGTTGGTTTTTCAGATTGGAAACTGAAGTAGTTTTTCATGTTTTCCATGATCTTGTTAACCACTCCAGTTGGTTCACAATGCAGATATTTGGGAGAACCTTCATTTACTATTGTGACATTGATAAATGTGGGCACAGCTTCGTTTTCGCCATCGTTGGCAGTCACAACTAATGAAAAAGAAGGATTTAAAGGTGGTAGATCATATAAGTCGCCTCGGATTGTAATTTCTCCGGACGTGGGGTCTAAGCGGAATTTCTGAAGCTCGTTGCCTGCAAGAATCTGGTATTGTATAGTCTGAAGTTCGTCTACATCCACTGCAGAGAGTTCAGCCACCTTCTCCCCAATAGCCATGTCTCTTGTGATACTTATATTGCAGTTGACCTTCTCAAAAACTGGAGCATTGTCATTCAGGTTGTTCATAATGAGAGAAACATAGACTTCGGTTTGTCTACGATAAGGTGAGCCCAGATCTGATGCCCACACCTTCAGATGATATATCCTTTGATTTAACTCATAGTCAAGAACCTTGCTATTCGAAATAACTCCTGTTATTGGATCAATTACAAACGGAACAGATTTGGGACTCACCAGCTTGTAGTTGACCTTGCCATTGTCCCCCTTGTCTGCATCAGTTGCGGAAACTTTTAATATCTTTGTTCCAACAGGAGAATTTTCTATGAACGATCCCTCGTATTTGGACTGAGTGAACACTGGTGAGTGATTATTGCAGTCTATGAGGTCAACAATAACGATGGTTGAGACCTGACCATCAAGTGCCGTAACTTCTAAATGGAACTGAGACTGATCTTTCACATCCAAATGTTTACTAGTGAAAATCAAACCACTTTTGCTCATAAGCCGGAACTTGTCAGAAGATGTCTTTAAGTAATATTCACCGGATGGATCTGCGGGGTGAATTTTTACAGTAGTAACATAGGTACCAGGTGGGGAGCATTCACTAATCTGCACATTATAGACTTCCTCTTCAAACCTTGCCATGGCATATCTCCATGGAGGGATGTAAATTGTTTTAAGGGGGGAATAAATTGGTGGTTTGCTCTTGTCCTTGGCTCTGAGGCTAAGATTAAAGCCTTGTGAGTGCTCCAGCCAGTCTATCTCTGCGGTTGATACTACAGTAAACTCATTTTTCCCCACGTAAGACCTTAGAATTTTGAAGTAACCAGATGGATCTCCATCTACAATCTCAACAGAATCTATACTGCACCCTGGGTCGGAGAAGTCCATGACTACAGTGGCATAAAGGAGCCTCTCAGACGAATCAGCCAGGGCGGTGGTAACAGATGAAATGAAAGGGGGCTTCTTGACAACTTGTTGCACAAATATCTCCAGGGAAGCTACATTCCCAATGCCATTACCCTCTGCAATTTTTCTCATACGATCAACAGCCAAAATTTCCAGCCGGTGAAGATTTCTTTCAGTGGCGTTCAAGTGTCCAATAAGCATGACCATACCACTTGTTGGATGGACACTAAAGAATGAGGACCTGGTCCTAAAGGTGTAGTAGAACATAGCATTCTGGCCCGAATCAGCATCGGTAGCGCTTATCTTACCAAGGACAGTTTTAAGAGGAGCATCTTCATTTATCGTAAATTTGTAGGATGTTGTTGAGAAGAGAGGCTTTAGATCATTCATATCTAAAATCTGGATGGAAACTTTAGTCCGCGCTTCATAATCCAATGATTTTTCAGAGGCATAAATGAGGAGCTGATAATTGTCTTGCACTTCCCTATTTAATAGGGCTGTATTGCCGCTCCTTATCCGTATACGTAAAAAGCAGAAATCCCCAACCACCATCTCCTCTGTCTTAAAAAGTCCAGTTGGATCTCCGGATACAATGCGATATTTCACCGTCCATTGAGGATCCTTTAAGTAAACACCCATCTTTACTTGGCTCAAGACATAGGTCTTGGGTGCAGAATTTTCAGGGATGGCAGTGTGATATAAATTCTGGGTGAAACTTAGGGAAGAAGGATCTTCATTGTTGGGTTTTTGTTCGCTTGATGTGTAATGAAGCAGCAGTACAATAACCAGAACTTGTTGGGTGGTGGTAAAGCCAACCATTGTGCAATGTCTCCCTAGAAATAGACGAGAAAAAAACTATATTAGACAAAATATAATAGTAGAAAATGTAAAATAACATATATATCCTAGTGCATTGATCGATAAAACTGGTCTAAGTACGGTAAGTAGTCAAGTGCCCCTTATTTGTTTCTGATAACGGGATCTCACTATTTGGCCAACTTAGACCCATCTTAGGGTTGGCCTGTCTACATTAGCTTTGTCTATCATAGTATCATTATAGATAAGGTTGATGGTGTAGATCCATCAAATCCAACCTATAATCCTACACTGTTAATCCAGAGGAAGGCAAAAATGTAAACTGGGGAAAAAGTCTTATTGAATCTTAAAATGACAGATGGAATAAATCCTTAGATGGAGATCCTTAGAGGAGATGTTCTGTGGAGACAAGTGTGCATGTGGTCTTCATAGATAGAAGGGAACAATCTAGTGCCGAACACAACAGCTTATCTCCTTTAAAGAGGTCGTACCAGATAGTGTATCTGTGAGGGTATGAATGCTAGGACCCCCATAAGAGCAGTCTGGAGAATGGGTGGAGTCGTAGGATGAACATGTGTCCATTCAGATATATGGGAGTGCTGGAAATTGTTGAGCACAGCACTTGGCTACATCCGGCACGCCCAATCCTGTAGCCCATGGGCCCATGTAGCCCATTGGCTACATCCGGCACTCCCATTCATGTAGCCCATGGGCCCATGTAGCCCATTGGCTACATCCGGCACTCCCATTCATGTAGCCCATTGGCTACATCCGGCACTCCCATTCAACAATTTTCAACGCTCCCTTACAAGTGAACAGATCAGCAGGGCACATGCCTTAGTGGGACAGAACCCCTCTTCTCCAATTGGTTCTGTTCCATGATTGGTGGGGATCCCAGCAGTTGGATGAACATCCGTTTAGATTCCACTGATTGGGCCCTGAACCGAATCCAATGGAAAATTCACCGAAGAGTCATCAAAGAAAATCTCAGGTTGATTCACTCATCTCTCATTGTTATGAATATAAAGCACAAGTTAATTCCCATGATATTCTGCTTATCAAGATATAATTTTATTCTACAAAGTTTTTTTATCTATAATTACAACCAGAAAAATTGCTCTAACTTGGTGGGGTAAGTATGAAAGCCACATACCAAACTTTAAAGCCAAAGGCTAAAAAATTGAAGAATAGAAAAACAATTGTAATGCTGACTTAGTATTGAAAACCAGTCGATTTGTTTTTCCTCTGGATTTTAGCCAAGAAACGCCCAATTGTGGTTACACAATTATTCAGAATGGAATTTGTTTTCACAAACCGTTCTTCTCATGTACTACTTTTTAGAGGTGCTATGTCTAAATTTTTGGGTGGATTTGTATTTATACAGGGTAGCAGGGCAATGTTTTATTGGCAAATATACCGTAAGATGATTCAATTCATAATTTTGTACTATTTTGTAGGACTGACGCACTTAAAGAGAACCTGTCAGCAGAAATAGACCTAATAAACCACTACCAGTATGTTGCCAAGCAGCTGTACGCCTTCCAGATCATGTTTCTTTCATGGCCCAGTGTGGTGGCATCATCCAGAAAATCTACTTTGCAGTGAGATGTAAATTGGTTGTATAAAGTCAAGGAGGTGGAGATTCTAACACTGAAGTCAAGCTCTCTCTTTCTCAGAAAGCCCCTTCACTGTAATTGATGGTCCTGCATCCAGAGACATCACTAATCAGATCTCTTGAAGTCCAGTGCATGATGTCAATCACAGAAGAGGAAGCATTCAGAGCCCCCCACCATGACTTCAGTTCTGAACTCTCCTCCTCCTTGACTTTATACAACCAATTTACCGCTCACTACAAAGTTGATTTTCTGGATGATGCACTGGGACATGAAAGAAACAAAAGCTAGAAGGTGTTATGCTGCTTGACAATATTCTGGTATCAGTTTATTAAGCCAGTTGCTGATGACAGGTTCCCTTTAAAGAGGCTGTAAAGATTTAATACAAAAGTATAGTTGTTATATACAAGAACACTGCCTCTGATGGCCACTGGTTTTGTCTGGTACTGCAGTCTAGCTCGGGTCGCACAGGTAAATATCAGACGCACCCACCACAAAAATAACCAAAATGTCCACTTTTACCCAAATTTGCCTGACCTAAGACTAAGCTTCAATACCACCTTCAGCATTTTTATAGATTTTTTTTTTATAATCTGGGTTAAGCCCTTTAAATATTTGGTTATGTCTTAGGGCAGTAAATGATAGGACTTGATGTAGGTCGTAAACACTGACATTGTTCTGCGGTTATGTGAGACCAGTGTCACTTTGCCGAAATATGAAAAGACTGAATAGTTAAACAAAATGTCTCTGGCAAATAGCGGATGTATGCTTTCATCTAATGCATGGGACTAAAACGCATCAAAGCAGAAACTAGGACTTCCTTTTCTTAAGCAAACATCCCGCTATTTGCTTTTCCCTTCTACTATTAGACACCTGTGTATCTGAATATTGCTTGAATATTCTTATTTGTACCTACGGTGGTGGCACATGAAATAAGTTTGCTTGGACATAGGGGGACTTCTTTAATAACTGACTATTGGATGGAAAATTATCATGATTGAAGGAGTGGTCCTACTACGTATCAAAATCTTATTTGTATATCGCCATTCAAGTGTCCAATGAATGGTGGTAACAATGGTCTACCTTTTAATGGCACATCATTTGACAAGCCGTAACACACCATGACCCCTACATAGTGACTTTGGGAATATTTATCAGGGCTTCTTTGGCACGTCAGTGGCGTAGAAACTCTGAAATAACCGCAAATGCTAAGAACTTGCGATTATTTCCCCTATCCGCTACCTTCATCGCAGGGGGCATGGAGGGGCGTGATGGGGGGAACGGCTTGCCAGGGTGGGCGTGGCCGGCAGGGAATGTCCCCGTATCCCATGGGGTATTCCTGTCCCCGTACCGGCGCACTTGCTGCAGCCAGTGAATTTTCATATGTGATATTTCATACGCTGCGTATATTTCTGATAAACACTGTACAGGCCTCCAAAGGATACATCCAGAGGCCGAAGCACCAGCATATGATAAATAACCACCCTTGTGTTTAAGATGGACAATCCCTTCAACAATAGCACACTTTAGCTCCACTCTACTATTGGGATAACACAACATATCCACTTTTGGCCAATTCCAAACACTCGAGTAGCGAGACTTTTTGCCACTGGTGCAGACAGGGTCATGGTCTACTTATTCAGTCATTTTAAGGCAGCATATTATCTCTCCTGGGCATCCATGAAATCCAACATGCCCAACCCTACTTCCCCTTACAGTGGGAAAGAGTCGAAAGGCTGTCGTATAATAAGATGGGTGGAGGTGCTACTGAAATTGGAGGGCTCAACCACCAGTATTTCAATGTACAGGCAGTCCCTGGGTTACGTACAGGATAGGTTCAGTAGCTTTGTTTTTAAGTTGAGTTTGCATGTAAGTGGGAACTGAATACTTCATAATTGTAACTCAATCAATTATTTTTTTGGTCTCTGTGACAATTGTATTTTAAAAATGTTGGGTTTTAATAAGAAGCGAGATTTACAATAAAGCTTAATTACAGACACCTTTGATAACTGTTATAACTATTTATAGTAGCCTATGGTAGTAAATTACCAACATCCAGAGGACCGTTTAAAACTAAGGGTCGTCTGTAAGTCAGGTGTTCTTAAGTAGGGGATTGCCCGTATATGGACATCTCTACACATTGGGGCACATTTACTAAGGGTCCGCCGACCGCATTTCCATCGGGTTTCCCGACTATTTCCGTTTTGCTCCACATTTAACAGGGGCTTTTGGCGCACGCGATCGGATTTTGGCGCAATTGTGCCAACTTTCATGCGACATAAATCAGGGGCATGGCCGTTGGACAACCCGACTGATTCGGACTGAGCGCGGGATTTCAAATCCAAATTGTGTCACAAGATCAAGCACTCACACACACCGGGAAGAAGAAGGTGAACTCCGGCGGACCTGAGTGGGGAAGCGACACATGCAGGATATCGGGCGCTCGATCTTGTTGAATACCGGCAGACTTTGTCCTCGTCAGACAATGCACCTCGGGGATCATGACATGACCGGGTCCTGGTTCTGCTATCACTACCCACAAACCAGATATGAAATAGACGAGAGGGCCTAAACAAAGGCGCTTATTCGTTACTGAGCAATGCTAGGACTAGCCTTAAACCTCTAATAACTCCTATCATATAGGTTTCTGCCACTTAAATATGACTTATATCTGTAATATATGAATTTTGAAAGTAGGATTTGGTTGATAATGAGACTGATGTCTTTGGATGTCACTCAGGGTGGTGGGAGACTTACCAAATTGGTCATGACATTAATTGACTTGTTAAGTCTGTCACTGCCCGTCATTTACAGTGACACATGTCACCTCGACGCTCACTGGAGTGTGGTTGTGTTTGTCTTTCACACTGCCCAACAACATAGACATCACAAGTCTTTTCATTAAGTAATGACTACCAGCAGCCGGTGGTGTGACGTTCCCCAAAACATCCTGTCTGCCATTAAGAGAAGAGTTTGCCCGTGGGTGGTTTGTTCACACAACTGGTGGGAAACAAGGAAAAAAAAAGCCGGGAAAACTAACAAGACCTTCATTGTGCAAACTGGATTATTAATAGACACCTAATCCATGGTTTCTGTAGGGAACCGGTGATATTTTTATCTTACATGTCTGTAGTGATCTAAGCTATAAAGATACTAGACTGTCACACTAAGACCTTGCTGACATGGGATGGTTGACTCCAAAAATGTGTTATACCATACAAAAACAACCAGCTATAGGTCACAACTATTTATTGTGCCATTGGCAAGATCCCAAATCCTCAAATATGGCCTAACTTTTTCTTCGAACTAAATTTACCTACACCCGTTTTACCTGGCTCAAAGACATCATCTCACTCTATCAGCATGAACAGGACTTACATCGACAATTGTGCCACTTGCTGCTTTAGCTGTTTTTTTGGGGGGTCCACAGCCTATCTGGCTCTTCCTCAAGCTTAAACCAATATCTCATTAGCCCATCTCCGAAGACCCCTTCCACCCTTGCAGATTCAACATACTGTAAATCCATTCTCCCAATGAATAAGGCCCACCATTTCCTCCATCATTCTACAGGAAGGTCCTCCATCACACGACTTATCAATAAAATGGCTAATAGTTGGGGACAGCTTTACCCAGTTCCTTCAGGGACAAATGGTTGGCCATTCCCCTGGCTTTCTCTTTAAGCTACAAACCCTATCTTCTACCTAACATTACAGTCCCTCTGCTTCAATACACGTCATGTAGGCCTACCATAATGTTCTACCCCTTGTCTGGCCACTGGGGCTCCTCTAGTAGAACCTAAATCTTTAATCCAATCACTTATGGAATAATTGGTGAATACAAGGTTCCACCATATTGCTGGAACATCACCAATCCCTGTCCTGCTCCTCTTCAGCCCCTTAGGTTTTGGATAGTGATTACAGATTTGGGCTTGACATCTATAGGCTTCACATCTTATCTAACATACGATGAGCTTGCATATTTTCACTTTCTGAATTTTTTTAATTTATTCAGTCTGGCACAAAGACTGAATGAGCAGGTCTAGTTGGCAGGGCACGTTGAAACCTGTATGTTCATAAGACGGTGAGAGCTACTGGATATACCGTAAATCTGGCCACACATTGTGGGACCGGTGTCTCATTCATCTGACGATTCCCCGTACATGTGCTGTTCCTTATATCCCGTGACATCTGCCCTTAGTGGATAGTCAGCCAAACCCATCGAATTTGGCAACTTTGGCCTTTAACATCTACAATGTCTACAATGTACATCAGACATCTTCAGGTATATAGGTCTCTTTGTATGATGTAAATGCAGAGATGAAGCTGTTATAACATATGGGATCTCACCTCCCTCCTGGAATAGAAAGGAATCTACCTACTTATTATATTGGAAGCATTTCACGAAAATCATAGCACATAAAGTATTCAGTGCAAACAACCTGAAGGTTCAGTGGAGATGAGCAAACTCTTCTGCAGTTCTGTGTGTGATAACATTTACTGCTATAAGCCACCATGGTAACCCCTTGTTAGGGTAGTTATGACATGACTAAGGTGGGTAACATCTTATGTCTTAGCGTATATGTTCTCACATGCATGTGTATAGCAGTGCCCTAGTAACCTATGTCCAGGGGTACATGTGTATAGCAGTGCCCTAACAACATATATCCTGGGTACATATGTATGGCAGTGCCCAAGCAACCTATGTCCTGGGGTTCATGTGTATGGAAGTGCCCTAACAATATATATCCTGGGGTACATGTATATGGCAGTGCCCTAACAACCTATGTCCTGCGGTACATGTATATAGCAGTGCCCTAATAACATATTGTTGAATTCCCTGTACTGTGACATCACTGTGGTGTATTATCCCTGTACTGTGACATCACTGTGTGTATTTCCCTGTACTATGAGATCACTGTGTGTATATCCGTATGTGAAATACTTGTGTATATCTCTTACTGTGAATCCTGTGTGTATTATCCCTGTACTGTACATCACTGTGTGTATTATCTCTGTACTGTGAATCACTGTGTGTATTATCTCTGTACTGTGACATTACCATACCTCCCACCCAACATTTTGTGAAAGGGAAAGAGGGACAAAATGGCGTGCCGCGGCGATCCCCCTAATCCACACCCCCAATCACTCCCTAGCCAGCCCCAAATTTAGCCATATTAAAATTTAAAAATCATCTCAATAAAAAAAAAAATATCCTCAATGGGGATTTGAACCAAGAACCTGCCAGTGTCCATGTACAACAATGACCACAGTGCCTCAACCACTGAGCTATAACCTCTGTGATTATCTAGGGGGAGAATTTTGGTAACTAAGAACTATGACTACTGACACTGTGACAGATTTTACTGCCTTGGTATATAGGAGGGATCTTTCAGAGATTATTGTAATTATTGAGATGATATTATTATGGAGATTATTATATTATTTGAGATGATTATTATTATTTTTACTATTATTAATAATCATCTCCATAATAATAAAAATATAAAATAATAATAATAATATAATAATAATAATAATAAAATAGTTTCAATAATTACAATAATAATCTCTGAGAAGATCCCTTCTATATATCAGTGCATTAGTCTGTGTCACAGTGTAAATGGCAGATAACACTTCTTAGTTACCAGAAATCTCAGCTCGTATCCCTGGGCGATTTAGCTCAGTTAGTTAAAGAGAACCTACCACCACGAATCTACCTATAAAGGTAGATCGGGTGGTAGGTGGATGTAAGGGAAGTGAGGAGAGCTTTTTTACAGCTAATCCTCAGCCCCGCTAACTTTTGGGAAACTTTATAACCTAATATGTAAATTTAGTTATGGGCATGGGGCGTGGAGTAGCCGGCACGAGGCTACACAGCGCGGCTACTCCACGCCCTAGTAGCCACATTACTCCTCTACCCTGTGTGTCGGCGCGCAGCTCCTCGTTGCTGCGTGCCTGGAGGATGATGGAAGGGCAGAAGAGCTGAGCGGGGTCCAGCTCTGAGGCCGGAGCTATGCGCATGCGCAGTAGCGGCTTGTCAGACGAGGGCACGCAGCATACGAGGAGCTGCGCGCCGCACACAACAGGGGTAGGAGGAGTAATGTGGCTACGGGGCGTGGAGTAGCCGTGCTGTGTAGCCTCGTGCGTGCGTACTCCACGCCCAGTAGCGCATAACTACATTTACATATTAGGTAATAAAGTTTCCCAAAAAGTTAGCGGGGGGATGGAGGATTAGCTCTAAAAAGAGCTCTCCTACGTCCCTTACATCCACCTACCACCCGATCTACCTTTATAGGTAGATTCGTGGTGGTAGGTTCCCTTTAAGCTGTCTATGGTGCAGAGGGTCCCAGGTTCAAATCTCAGCCTGGGAAAACTTATTTAATTAAATAAAGAGCTTTGTCTGGGGAAGCCCTGGAGACCATATATGGACAGATCTGATGACGTGGGTCCCTGCTCTCAGCCGAACACTTCTCTGAAAAGGATTCCCTCCTGATGTCTGCTCTGGGGAACCTAGGAGATGCAGTGACCATATATGGACAGATGCTGATTGACCTGATGACGTGGGTCCCTGCTCTCTCCGTTAAGCCGACACTTCTCTGAAAAGGATTCTCCTCCCGATTGTCGCTCTGGGGAACCCTAGGGAGATGCAGGAGTGACCATATATGGACAGATGCTGATCTGAAGCTGATGACGTGGTCCCTGTCTCCGCTAAGCCCGACACTTCTCTGAAAAGGATTCCCTCCCGATGTCTGTAGAAGCCATTTGTACTGTGAGTTCTGGCTTTCAAAGTATTTACTATGCGGACACAGCGCCGGGACACAGCGGGAACTGGGGGGAGAATCCGTGACAATCTCATAGCTGCCCGTGACGCGGGGCAGAGGTAAGAAAAACGGGAAAGGTCCCGTCAAAATCGGGACGGTTGGAGCTATGCATCACGTGTGTATTATCTCTATACTGTGACATCATGTGTGTATATACCCTGTACTTTGATATTACTGTGCTTTTCCTGTGCTGTGACTCATCGTACCAGCACATTGGGCACACACTAGAAACCAGAATGGTGGCTTTGGCTGAGGGGTAGGTTACAGCAGTTTTGGCCTAATCTTGTTGCTATTCACTAGGGCTGTGGTGCGAGTACCGTCACAGCCTGCATCTTCAAGACCTCCTATAGAAAGCTCATTATAGAAGTCTATAGGAGTCACTCTGATCTACAGGAGCCTATTTATTGGCCTCATTGTCACTTTAAACTGTGACCTCACCAGTCACCTGAGCCCATGGCTGTCAGAGAGATCCTCAGATTATGCAACTATATGACAACATTATCACCAGTTATGAGACAGACCTTCAGATGAAAGCTTAGCAGGTCGCACGTCTAATCCCACAGCAATCCCAAGTGTCAATATATAAAGTTCAGTTTTGTAAAGGTAACGAAAAGGCAACAAATGAAATAAAATGATGATATTTACCAAAGTGTCTAATTTGCATCGAAAAGGGTTAAAGTCTAGTTTTAAAGATAATTGACAGAATAGATTGAAAGGGAACCTTGTACATTGGAAATGCACTTATGTCTGCAGGCAGCATGTTATAGAGCAGGAAGGAACTGAGCAGATGTACATAGGTCATACTGCAGGCACATGTTATAGAGCAGGAGGAGCTGAGACACTTGTACATAGTGTCCTATCTGAGGCAGCATGTTATAGAGCAGAGGAGGAGTGAGCACCTTGTACATAGTGTCCTATCTGCAGGCAGCATGTTATAGAGCAGGAGGAGCTGAGCAGATTGTACATAGTGTCCTATCTGCAGGCAGCATGTTATAGAGCAGGAGGAACTGAGCAGATTGTACATAGTGTCCTATCTGCAGGCACCATGTTATGGAGCAGGAGGAGCTGAGCACCTTGTACATAGTGTCCTATCTGCAGGCAGCATGTTATAGTGCAGGGGGAGCTGAGCATATTGTACATAGTGTCCTATCTGCAGGCAGCATGTTATAGAGCAGAGGAGCTGAGCAGATTGTACATAGTGTCCTATCTGCAGGCACATGTATGGAGCAGGAGGAGTGAGCACCTTGGACATAGTGTCCTATCTATGCAGTAGCATGTTATAGTGCAGGGGGAGCTGAGCAGATTGTACATAGTGTCCTATCTGCAGGCAGCATTATAGAGCAGGAGGCGTGAGCAGATTGTACATGTGTCCTATCAAGGCAGCATGTTATAGAGCAGGAGAGCTGAGCAGATTGTACATAGTGTCCTATCTGCAGGCAGCATGTTATAGAGCAGGAGGAGCTGAGCAGATTGTATATAGTGTCCTATCTGCAGGCAGATGTTATAGAGCAGGGGAGCTGAGCAGATGTACATAGTGGTCTATCTGCAGATTTCCTGCTCTATAACATGACCTGCAGATAGGACACTATGAACAATTCGCTGCGCTCCTCTGCTCTTTAACATGCTGCCTGCAGATAGGACACTATGTACAATTCGCTCAGCTCCTCCTGCTCTATACCATGCTGCCTGCAGAAAGGACACTATGTACAATTCGCTCAGCTCCTCCTGCTCTATAACATGCTGCCCACTGATTTGAACACAATGGGGCACATTTACTTATACAGTGCAGAGTCCTGTGTAGGGGGCAGAGGGCGCCAGATTCAGAATTTGTGCTACCCATTCTGAATGAATATGGAACCCCTGCACTACTCCGACAGAGTGCTCCACAATTTTTTGGTGACCCTTTATCATGGGCGTGCAACACAATTCTGTCAGACTTTGCATGTTAATCTGGCGAACAGTCCGTCTTAGTAAGATGTGTCCCTATGTATAATCTGCTTTGCTCCTCCTGCTCTATAACATGCTGCCTTCCATGTGTTGCCATAATATGGTGGCATATCTTGTTATGTCACTGTATGCCAGGCTCCAGTAATACCATGTTATAGAAGCTATGCATATGTCTACTGGCATTGTAATCCCTATACATTCAGGATGTTATCAATAGGATTTTACAGGATGGGTGCAGGACGGGTGCAGCGTACCCCTGTGGATGGTGCAGAGCTGCAGTCCTCCCTGTATCTCCTCTCCTTGTAGGGTGTCAGTACACGCTCTGCAGGAGGAACACGATGGGTGCAGGACGGGTGCAGCATACCCCTTGGATGGGTGCAGAGCTGCAGTCCTTCCCTGTATCTCCTCTCCTTGTAGGGTTGTCAGTATGGGTACAGGATGGGTGCAGGACGGGTGCAGCATACCCCTTTGGATGGGTTTTCCTTGCTGTGACCATCGTACCAGCACATTGGGCACACACTGAAACAAGAATGGTGGCTTGGCTGAGGGGTAGGTTACAGCAGTTTTGGCCTAATCTGTTGGCTATTCACTAGGGCTGTGGTGCAGTACCGTACACAGCCTGCATCTTCAAGCACCTCCTATAGAAAGCTCATTATAGAGTCTATAGGAGTCACTCTGATCTACAGGAGCCTATTTATTGGCCTCATTGTCACTTTAAACTGTGACCTCCACAGTACCTGAGCCCATGGCTGTCAGAGAGATCCTCAGATTATGCAACTATATGACAACATTATCACCAGTTATGAGACAGACCTTCAGATGAAAGCTTAGCAGGTCGCACGTCTAATCCACAGCAATCCCAAGTGTCAATATATAAAGTTCAGTTTGTAAAGGTAACGAAAAGGCAACAATGAAATAAAATGTGATATTACCAAGTGTCTAATTGCATCGAAAAGGGGTTAAAGTCTAGTTTTAAGATAATTGACGAATAGATTGAAAGGGAACCTTGTACATTGGAAATGCACTTATGTCTGCAGGGAGCATGTTATAGAGCAGGAGGAACTGAGCAGTGTACATAGTGTCCTATCTGCAGGCACCTGTTATAGAGCAGGGGAGATGAGCACCTTGTACATAGTGTCCTATCTGCAGGCAGCATGTTATAGAGAGGAGGAGCTGAGCACCTTGTACATAGTGTCCTATCTGCAGGCAGCATGTTTATAGAGCAGGAGGAGGCTGAGCAGATTGTACAAGTGTCCTATCTGCAGGCAGCATGTTATAGAGCAGGAGGAACTGAGCAGATTGTACATAGTGTCCTATCTGCAGGCACCATGTTATGGAGCAGGAGGAGCTGAGCACCTTGTACATAGTGTCCTATCTGCAGGTAGCAGTTATAGTGGCAGGGGGAGCTGAGCATATTGTACATAGTGTCCTATCTGCAGGCAGCATGTTATAGAGCAGAGGAGCTGAGCAGATTGTACATAGTGTCCTATCTGCAGGCACCATGTTATGGAGCAGGAGGAGCTGAGCACCTTGGACATAGTGTCCTATCTGCAGGTAGCATGTTATAGTGCAGGGGGAGCTGAGCAGATTGTACATAGTGTCCTATCTGCAGGCAGATGTATAGGCAGGAGGCGCTGAGCAGATTGTACATAGTGTCCTATCTACAGGCAGCATGTTATAGAGCAGGAGGAGCTGAGCAGATTGAAATAGTGTCCTATCTGCAGGCAGCATGTTATAGAGCAGGAGGAGCTGAGCAGATTGATATAGTGTCCTATCTGCAGGCAGCATGTTATAGAGCAGGGGAGCTGAGCAGATGTACATAGTGGTCTATCTGCAGATCTTCTCCTGCTCTATAACATGCTACCTGCAGATAGGACATATGAACAATTCGCTGCGCTCCTCTGCTCTAAACATGCTGCCTGCAGAGGACACTAGTACAATTCGCTCAGCGCTCTCCTGCTCTATACCATGCTGCCTGCAGAAAGGACACTATGTACAATTCGCTCAGCTCCTCCTGCTCTAAACATGCTGCCCACTGATTGAAACACATGGGGCACATTTACTTATACAGTGCAGAGTCCTGTGTAGTGGGCAGAGGGCGCCAGATTCAGAATTTGGTGCTACCCATTCTGAATGAATATGGCAACCCCTGCACTACTCCGACAGAGTGCTCCACATTTTTTTGGTGACCTTTATCATGGGCGTGCAACACAATTCTGTCAGACTTTGCATGTTAATCTGGCGAACAGTCCGTCTTAGTAAATGTGTCCCTATGTATAATCTGCTTTGCTCCTCCTGCTCTATAACATGCTGCCTTCCATGTGTCTTGCCATAATATGGTGCATATCTTTGTTAGTCACTGTATGCCAGGCTCCATTGTAATACCATGTTATAGAAGCTATTGCATAGTCTACTGGCATTGTAATCCCTATACATTCAGGATGTTATCAATAGGATTTTACAGGATGGGTGCAGGAACGGGTGCAGCGTACCCTGTGGATGGGTGCAGAGCTGCAGTCCTTCCCTGTATCTCTCTCCTTGTAGGGTGTCAGTACACGCTCTGCAGGAGGAACACGATGGGTGCAGGACGGGTGCAGCTACCCCTTTGGATGGGTGCAGAGCTGCAGTCCTTCCCTGTATCTCTTCCTTGTAGGGTTGTCAGTATGGTACAGGATGGGTGAGGACGGGTGCAGCATACCCTTTGGATGGGTGCAGAGCGCAGTCGTCCCTGTATCTCCTCTCCTTGTAGGGTGTCAGTACATGGTGCAGCGCTCTGGTACAGGATGGGTGCAGGACGGGTGCAGCATACCCCTTTGGATGGGTACAGAGCTGCAGTCCGTCCCTGTATCTCCTCTCCTTGTAGGGTGTCAGCTCCTGGGACAATGTATATAGCAGTGCCTAATAACATATGCTCCTGGGGTACATGTATATAGCATGCCCTAATAACATATGTCCTGGGGTACATGTATATAGCAGTGCCCTAATAACATATTCCTGGGGTACATGTATATCAGTGCCCTAATACATATGTCCTGGGGTTCATGTATATAGCAGTGGGCCTAATAACATATGTCCTGGGGTACTTATATACATGCCCAATACCATATGCCCTGGTGGTACATGTATATGGCAGTGCGGTAATAACATATAGTCCTGTGTACATGTATATAGCAGTTCCCTAATAACATAGTCCTGGGTACATGTATATAGTCAGTGGCCTAATAACATATGTCCTGGGGTACATGTATATAGCAGTGCCCAATAACATATGCCCTGGTGTACATGTATATGGCAGTGCGGTAATAACATATATCCTGTGGTACTGTGTATAGCAATGCCCTAATAACATATGCCCTGGTGTACATGTATATGGCAGTGCGGTAATAACATATATCCTGTGGTACATGTATATAGCAGTGCCCTAATAACATATGTCCTGGGGTACATGTATATAGCAGTGCCCAATAACATATGTCCTGGGGTACATGTATTAGCGTTGCCTAATAACATATCTCCTGGGTACATTGTATATAGCAGTGCCCTAATAACATATGTCCCTGGGGTACATGTATTAGCAGTGCCCTAATACAATATGTCCTGGGGTACATGTATATGGCAGTGCCCTATAACATATTCCTGGATACATGTTATAGCATGCCCTAATAACATAATTCCTGGGGTACATGTATATAGCAGTGCCCTAATAACATATGTCCTGGGTACATTTATATAGCATGCCCTAAAACATATGTCCTGGTACATGTATATAGCAGTGCCCTAATACATATGTCCTGGGGTAATGTATTGGCAGTGCCCTAATAACATATGTCCTGGATACATGTAATACAGTGCCCTAATAACATTTCCGGGGTACATGTAATAGCAGTGCCCTAATAACATGTCCGGGGTACATGTATATGGCAGTGCGGTAATACATATCTCCTTGGAGTCATGTATATGGCAGTGCCCTAATAACATATGTCCTGGGTACATGTATATAGCAGTGCCCTAATAACATATCTCCTGGGGTACATGTATATAGCAGTGCCCTAATAACATATGTCCTGGGGTACATGTATATAGCAGTGCCCTAATAACATATGTCCTGGGATACATGTATATAGCAGTGCCCTAATACAATATGTCCTGGGGTACATGTATATAGCAGTGCCTAATAACAATGTCCTGGTATACATTTATATACGTGCCTAATAATATTCCTGGGGTACATGTATATAGCAGTGCCCAAACATATGTCCTGTGGTACAGTTATAGCAGTGCCCTAATACATATGTCCTGGGGTACATGTATATGGCAGTGCGGTAATAACATATCTCCTGGGGTACATGTATATAGCAGTGCCCTAATAACATATGTCCTGGGGTACATGTATATAGCAGTGCCCTAATAACATATGTCCTGGGGTAACATGTATATGGCAGTGCCCTAATAACATATGTCCTGGGATACATGTATATAGCAGTGCCCTAATAACATATGTCCTGGGGTACATGTATATAGCAGTGCCCTAATACATATGTCCTGGGTACATGTATTAGCAGTGCCCTATAACATATTCCTGGGGTACATGTATATAGCAGTGCCCTAATACATATGTCCTGGGGTACATGTATTGGCAGTGCCCTAATAACATAGTCCTTGATACATGTATATAGCAGTGCCCTAATACATATTGTCCTGGGTACATTATATAGCAGTGCCCTAATAACATATGTCCTGGGGTACATGTATATGGCAGTGCGTAATACATATCTCCTGGAGTACATGTATATGGCAGTGCCCTAATACATATGTCCTGGGATACATGTATATAGCAGTGCCCTAATAACATAATCTCCTGGGGTACATGTATATAGCAGTGCCCTAATAACCTATGTCCTGGGGTACATGTATAAGCAGTGCCCTATAACATATGTCCTGGGATACATGTTATAGCAGTGCCCTATAACATATGTCCTGGGGTACATGTATATAGCAGTGCCCTAATAACATATGTCCTGGGAATACATGTAATAGCAGTGCCCTAATACATATCTCCTGGGGTACATGTATAGAGCAGTGCCCTAATAACATATGTCCTGTGGTACATGTATATGCATGCCCTAATAACATATGTCCTGGGGTACATGTATATGGCATGCGGTAATAACATACTCCTGGGGTACATGTATAATAGCAGTTGCCCTATAACATATGTCCTGTACATGTATAGCAGTGCCCTAATAACATATCTCCTGGGTACATGTATGGCAGTGACCTAGCAACATATATCTGAGGGATATGTGTATTGTAGGATGGAAAAGATCTGTTGGGTGAAGTTGGATTAAGTTGACAAAAATAAGAAAACATCTCTCCATCCAAGTTCGACCTGCTAAAATGATTTAGGAACAGGATTATTATTTTTATGAGGTAATAATATCTATAAAACCAGATGAGATAAGGCTGACCCATACACCGAGTCCTTTCTGCTGGATTGTGTTGGGAAACCATTGAGGTTCAGGACCTGCACAAGCAGTTGTTTTCATCTCTTCGTCGTAGTTCTGACTGGGCTGCCGGCGTTGTGTAAGACCGTTTCTGTGCAGATTACACCGTTTTCCTGAATACCTCATGTCCCCGGCTGCCTCATAGCCGTGTGATCCCCATGTATTTTCTATTCCAGGATTATACCAGTATAGGAAAATCTCTGCTCTTCATATTCTGAATAATAGAAGTTGACTAGACATTCTCCTTTATGTTCCTTTAGGCTATGTACTATTGTATGTAACTTGAATTTATAGGGTCCCTATAGCAAACTTTTGTAACTATACGTTGCGTGGTGGTTTGTGTGGTCAGGCCGCCATGACCTACGTTATCCCCTATCGTGCCTACACAATACAATACCCCACTCAGGGCCGGCGCCAGCACTGGGCATACGGGCAATTGCCGGGGCCCAGAGCTGCTGGGGGGCCCACATTAGGCTGTACATAGTAATTCATAAGGTTAGGGGTCTGTATCTAATGAATCCATAGAGGTGAACGGGGCTTAGTATAAAATAACCATGAGGGGGGCTGTTTGGGGATAAACTAGGAATATTTTAGGGAACAGGAATGTTTTAGTTTCAGAATTTTTAATGCCGAAGCGTGAGTTCACTGCAAGGGGCCTACTGAGGATCTGTCACCCAGGGGCCCTACTGAATCCTGTAGCCGACCCTGCCCGACCCTAAAAGTAGTAATAGAGGTAATATATAATACCTCTTTCCTTTAACCCCTACCTCTATTTCGCACAAACTTATAACCCTCTTTCTGAATCACCTGGAATTATTATTTTTATGTCCGAAAACTTATTACCCCATCCCCCTCCAGGGGTCCGCTTTCCTGACATTTCTTGCCTTATTTAGTCATATGAAAATCAGATACTCACCTCGCCTCATTCCCCCACAGCGGTCCTCTCTTCTCTGCTGCTTCTCTGCATGGCTCTGCAGCCAGGAGGAGTGAGCTATGATTCATCAACTTGTTTCTGCTGGCCTTTGCTGAACGCAACATTTGGAGCAGGGAGCCGTTCACTCCTTGCTTCACCATTGCAGTCAGTTTTATCTGCTTCTTAAAGATAGACAGTGCAAAGTTGGACTAGACAATCTAATCAGTGATACGTTATCAAAGTGTCAGCTGCTGGATAGTAATTCTCGTGTTGTTCACAACTGTGTAGTCTAACTTTACACCTCTCATCCTAGTGGATTCATTTTACGATAGCAAATGCGCCCATGATTTGGCACATTATTTCACGCATGGCGTTGTGATGATATTCCATCTCAAGTTGCGACTTGCTATGGCTTTGGGCACCCTTCACTCGAAAAAAAATATTTTAAGTGATTAGATTTGTCTGGAGTTATGTCTTATACTGAATGACAGAGGTCAAAAATGCATATGTTTTTCACATTGAAATGTGTTAAAACTTTCATTTTCAAGTAAAAACTATATCACCCCCCAGGCCGTGCCAGTTTTATGGTCGAGAGAAGTGATCTGATGTAACGAATCTTTTTACTACCTCTACGATACAGACTGAGAAGTTTGTAAGTCTGTAATGAGCGCGGCCAGTCACCTTATAAAGGGCCCGGGCTCGTTCTGTGAAATGCATCCTGCAGGCCCGGACAAGTATCACCATCCGCTGCCGTGCCTCATTTTTGACTCTGTGACCTTTGCACGGATACATATCACGTATGACTGCGAAGAAGAATGTAGGCCCCCATATAATAGGTAATGATAGATACCTGCTATGGAGCAATGGGGGTGACCAATGACCTCATAAGGTGTAACTCTGAAGGTGGAGAGCAAGTAGCCAAATATCTGTTCAGCACAGGATTTAGGATAATTCTGGTTCCCCTCTGCTTCATATATTTACCGACAGTCATGTATTCTGTTAATGTGGGCATGGAGCATCATCAAGACATAGGGGCGATCAATGGACTTCTACAAATTATGCCTTTCCATCACTCAAAAATAGGGAAAAGGGTTGTCCCATTAAGAGGTCTTAAAGCATATGGACATACCTATGTCCTGCGGTACATGTATATAGCAGTGCCCTAATAACATATCTCCTGGGGTACATGTATATAGCAGTGCCCTATTAGGGCCACTGCTATATACATGTACCCCAGGAATATGTTATAGGGCATGCCTATTACATGATCCCAGGAAATGTTATTAGGGCACTGCCATATACATGTACAAGGAGATATGTTATAGCACTGCCATATACATTACCCAGGACATATGTTATTAGGGCACTGCTTATACATGTACCCCAGGAAATATGTTATTAGGGCACTGCTATATACAATGTACCCCAGGCATATGTATTAGGGCACTGCCATATACATGTATACCCAGGACATATGTTATTACGGGCACTGCTATATACATGTACCCCAGGACATATGTTATTAGGGCACTGCTATATACATGTACCCCAGGACATATGTTATTAGGGCACTGCTATATACATGTACCCCAGGACATATGTTATTAGGGCACTGCTATATACATGTATCCCAGGACATATGTTATTAGGCACTGCCATACATGTACCCCAGGACATAGTTATTAGGGCAATGCTATATACATGTACCCCAGGACATATGTTATTGGGCACTGCTATATACATGTACCCCAGGAATATGTTATTACGCACTGCCATATACATGTACCCCAGGACATAGTTATTAGGGCACTGTATCTAATGTACCACAGGACATATGTATTTAGGGCACTGCTATATACATGTACCCCAGGAATATGTTATAGGGCCCACGCGATTACAGTATCCCAGGACATATGTTATTAGGGCACTGCTATATACATGTACCCCAGGACAATATTAGGGCACTGCTATAACATGTACCCAGGACAATGTTATTAGGGCACTGCTATATACATGTTACCCCAGGACATATGTTATTAGGGCACTGCTATATACCGTACCCAGGACATGTTATTAGGGCACCTGCTATATACATGTATCCCAGGACATATGTTATTAGGGCACTGCATATACATTACCCAGGAGATATGTTATTAGCACTGCCATAGACATGTACCCAGGACATATGTTATTGGCACTGCTAAACAGAATAGATCGTCTGGCACCGCTTTGGCACTGCATATACATGTATCCAGGACATATGTTATTAGGGGCACTGCCATATACATGTACCCCAGGACATATGTTATTAGGCCCTGCATATACATGTACCCCAGGAACATATGTTATTAGGGCACTGCTATATACATGTACCCCAGGACATATGTTATTAGGGCACTGCTATATACATGTACCCCAGGACTATGTTATTAGGGCCACTGACTAATAATGTACCAGGACATATGTTATAGGGCACTGCCATATACAGTACCCAGGAAAATGTTATTAGGGCACTGCTATATACATGTAACCCAGGACATATGTTTATTAGGGATGACGACTATATACATGTACCCCAGGAGATATGTTATAGGGCACTGCTATATACATGTACCCCAGGGACAATGTTATTAGGCATCTATATTACCCGCTCCCTCTGTTTTTAGGGCACTGCTATACATGTACCCCAGGACATATGTTATTAGGGCACTGCTATATACATGTACCAAGGATATATGTATTACCGCACTGCCATATACATGTACACCAGGGCATATGTTATTAGGGCATTGCTATACACATGTACCACAGGATATATGTTATTACCGCACTGCCATATACATGTACACCAGGGCATATGTTATTAGGGCACTGCTATATACATGTACCCCAGGACATATGTATTAGGCCACTGCTATATACATGTACCCCAGGACATATGTATTAGGGCATGCTATATACATGTACAAAGGATATATGTTATTACCGCACTGCCATATACATGTACACCAGGGCATATGTTATTAGGGCACTGCTATATACATGTACCCCAGGACATATGTTATTAGGCCACTGCTATATACATGTACCCCAGGACATATGTTATTAGGGCACTGCTATATACATGTACCCCAGGACATATGTTATTAGGGCACTGCTATATACATGTACCCAGGACATATGTTATTAGGCACTGCTATATACATGTACCCCAGGACATATGTTATTAGGGCACTGTAATACATGTACCCCAGGAGATATGTTATTAGGGCACTGCATATACATGTACCGCAGGACAAGGTTGTTAGGGCACTGCCATATACATGTACCCCAGGAATATATGTTAGGGCACTTCCATACACATGAACCCAGGACATAGGTTGCTTGGGCATGCCATACATATGTACCAGGATATATGGTTAGGGCACTGCTATACACATGTACCCTGGACATAGGTTACTAGGGCACTGCTATACACATGCAGTGAGAACATATATACGCTAAGACATAAGATGTTACCCACCTTAGTCATGTCAAACTACCCAACAAGGGGTTACCATGGTGGCTTTAGCAGGAAAGTGTTATCACACACAGAACTGCAGAAGAGTTTCTCATCTCCACTGAACCTTCAGGTGTTTGCACTGAATACTTTATGTGCTATGATTTTCGTGGGAAATGCTTCCAATATTATAAGTAGGTAGATTCCTTTCTATTCCAGGAGGGAGGTGAGATCCCATATGTTATAACAGCTTCATCTCGCATTTACATCATACAAAGAGACCTAATACTGAAGATGTCTGATGTACATTGTAGACATTGTAGATGTTAAAGGCCAAAGTTGCCAAATTCATGGGTTTGGCTGACTATCCACTAAGGGCAGAGTCACGGGATACTAAGGAACAGCACAGGTAAGGGGAATCGTCAAGATGAATGAGACACCGGTCCCCACAATGTGTGGCCAGATTTACGGTATATCCAGTAGCTCTACACGTCTTATGAACATACAGGTTTCAACGTGCCCTGCCAATAGACCTGTAATTCAGTCTTTGTGCCAGACTGATAATCGTAAATAAATATTTCAGAAACGTGTAAAATATTTGCACTTTACATATGTCCTGGGATACATGTATATAGCAGTGCCCTAATAACATATCTCCTGGGGTACATGTATATAGCAGTGCCCTAATAACATATGTCCTGCTATATACATGTACCCAGGACATAATGTTATTAGGGCACTGCTATATACATGTATCAAGGACTATGTTATAGGGCACTGCCATATACATGTACCCCAGGACATATGTATTAGGGCACTGCTATATACATGTACCCAGGGAATATGTTATATAGGGCACTGCTATATACATGTACCCCAGGACATATGTTATTAGGGCACTGCTATATACATGTACCCCAGGACATATGTTATTAGGGCACTGCTATTACATGTATCCCAGGACATATGTTATTAGGGCACTGCCATATACATGTACCCCAGGAAATATGTTATTAGGGCACTGCTATATACATGTACCCCAGGACATATGTTATTAGGGCACTGCATATACATGTCCCCAGGAGATATGTTATTACCGCACGCCATATAATGTACCCCAGCGAATATGTATTAGGGCACTGCTATATACTGTACCCAGGACATATGTTTAGAGGCACTGCTATATACATGTACCCCAGGAGATATGTATTAGGCACTGCCTATATACACATGTATACCAGGACATTGTTATTAGGCACTGCTATATACATGTACCCCAGGACATATGTTATTAGGGCACTGCTATATACATGTATCCCAGGACATATGTTATTAGGGCACTGCTATATACATGTACCCCAGGACATATGTTATTAGGGCACTGCTATATACATGTACCCCAGGAGATATGTTATTAGGGCACTGCTATATACATGTATCCCAGGACATATGTTATTAGGGCACTGCCATATACATGTACTCCAGGAGATATGTTATTACCGCACTGCCATATACATGTACCCCAGGACATATGTTATTAGGGCACTGCTATATACATGTACCCCAGGACATATGTTATTAGGGCACTGCTATATACATGTATCCCAGGACATATGTTATTAGGGCACTGCCAATACATGTACCCAGGACTATGTTATTAGGGCACTGCTATATACATGTACCAGGACATATGTTTTAGGGCAGCTATATAAATGTACCCAGGACATATGTTATTAGGGCACTGCTATATACATGTACCCCAGGAAATATGTTATTAGGGCACTGCTATAACATGTATCCAGGAATATGTTATTAGGGCACTGCCATATACATGTACCCCAGGACATATTGTATTAGGGCACTGCTAATACATGTACCCCAGGGACATATGTTATTAGGGCACTGCTATATACATGTACCCCAGGAGATATGTTATTAGGGCACCGCTATATACATGTACCCCAGGACATATGTTATTAGGGCACTGCTATATACATGTACCCCAGGACATATGTTATTAGGGCACTGCTATATACATGTACCAAAGGATATATGTTATTACCGCACTGCCATATACATGTACACCAGGGCATATGTTATTAGGGCACTGCTATATACATGTACCACAGGATATATGTTATTACCGCACTGCCATATACATGTACACCAGGGCATATGTTATTAGGGCACTGCTATATACATGTACCCCAGGACATATGTTATTAGGCCACTGCTATATACATGTACCCCAGGACATATGTTATTAGGGCACTGCTATATACATGTACCACAGGATATATGTTATTACCGCACTGCCATATACATGTACACCAGGGCATATGGTATTGGGCATGCTATATCAGTACCCCAGGACATATGTATTAGGCCCACTGCTATATACATGGACCCCAGGACATATGTATTAGGGCATGCTATATACATGTACCCCAGGACATATGTTATTAGGGCACTGCTATATACATGTACCCCAGGACATATGTTATTAGGGCACTGCTATATACATGTATCCCAGGACATATGTTATTAGGGCACTGCTATATACATGTACCCCAGGAGATATGTTATTAGGGCACTGCTATATACATGTACCGCAGGACATAGGTTGTTAGGGCACTGCCATATACATGTACCCCAGGATATATATTGTTAGGGCACTTCCATACACATGAACCCCAGGACATAGGTTGCTTGGGCACTGCCATAAAATGTACCAGGATATATGGTTAGGGCACTGCTATACACATGTACCCCTGGACATAGGTTACTAGGGCACTGCTATACACATGCATGTGAGAACATATACGCTAAGACATAAGATGTTACCCACCTTAGTCATGTCATAACTACCCTAACAAGGGGTTACCATGGTGGCTTATAGCAGTAAATGTTATCACACACAGAACTGCAGAAGAGTTTGCTCATCTCCACTGAACCTTCAGGTTGTTTGCACTGAATACTTTATGTGCTATGATTTTCGTGAAAATGCTTCAATATAATAAGTAGGTAGATTCCTTTCTATTCCAGGGGGAGGTGAGATCCCATATGTTATAACAGCTTCATCTCTGCATTTACATCATACAAAGAGACCTATATACCTGAAGATGTCTGATGTACATTGGTAGACATTGTAGATGTTAAAGGCCAAAGTTGCCAAATTCGATGGTTTGGCTGACTATCCACTAAGGGCAGATGTCACGGGGATATAAGGAACAGCACATGTACGGGGAATCGTCAGATGAATGAGACACGGTCCCACAATGTGTGGCCAGATTTACGGTATATCCAGTAGCTCTCACCGTCTTATGAACATACAGGTTTCAACGTGCCCTGCCAAACTAGACCTGCTCATTCAGTCTTTGTGCCAGAATGAATAAATTAAAAAATTCAGAAAGTGAAAATATGCAAGTATCGTATGTTAGATAAGATGTGAAGCCTATAGATTGGCAAGCCCATCTGTATCACATCCAAAACCTAAGGGGCTGAAGAGGAGCAGGACAGGGATTGGTGATGTTCCAGCAATATGGTGGAACCTTGTATTCACCATTATTCCATAAGTGATTGGATTAAAGATTTAGGTTCTACTGAGGGAGCCCCAGTGGCCAGACAAGGGGTAGAACATTATGGTAGGCCTACATGACGTGTATTGAAGAGGGAGGACTGTAATGTTAGGTAGAAGAAGGGTTTGTAGCTTAAAGAGAAGCAGGGGGATGGCCATAACATGTCCTGAAGGAACTGGGTAAAGCTGTCCCCAACTATTAGCCATTTATTGAAAGTCGTGTGATGGAGGACCTTCCTGTAGAATGATGGAGGAAATGGTGGGCCTTATTCATTGGGAGAATGGATTACAGTATGTGAATCTGCAAGGGTGGAAGGGGTCTTCGGAGATGGGCTAATGAGAATTGTTAAGCTTGGGAAGAGCCAGATAGGCGTGGACCCCCCAAAAAAACAGCTAAAGCAGCAAGTGGCACAATTGCGATGTAAGTCCTGTTCATGTGATAGAGTGAGATGATGTCTTTGAGCCAGGTAAAAGGGTGTAGGTAAATTTAGTTCGAAGAAAAAGTTAGGCCATATTTGAGGATTTGGGATTTGCCAATGGCACAATAAATAGTTGTGACCTATAGTGGTTGTTTTGTATGGTATAACACATTTTTGGAGTCAACATCCCATGTCAGCAAGGTCTTAGTGTGACGTCTAGTATCTTTATAGCTTAGATCACTACAGACATGTAAGATAAAAATATCAACGGTCCTACAGAAACCATGGATTAGGTGTCTATTAATAATCAGTTTGCACAATGAAGGTCTTGTTAGTTTTCCCGGCTTTTTTTTCCTTGTTTCCAACAGTTGTGTGAACAAACCACCCAGGGCAAACTCTTCTCTAATGGCGACAGGATGTTTTGGGGAACGTCACACCACCGGCTGCTGGTAGTCATTACTAATGAAAAGACTTGTGATGTCTATGTTGTTGGGCAGTGTGAAAGACAAACACAACCACACTCCAGTGAGCGTCGAGCGTGACAGTGTCACTGTAAATGACGGGCAGTGACAGACTTAACAAGTCAATAATGTCATGGACCAATTTGGTAAGTCTCCACCACCCTGAGTGACAATCCAAAGACATCAGTTCATTATCAACCAAATCCTTTCAAAATCATAATTACAGATAAGTCATATTTAAGGCAGAAACCTATATGATAGGAGTTATTAGAGGTTTAAGGCTAGTCTAGCATTGCTCAGTAACGAATCAAGCGCCTTTGTTTAGGCCCTCTCGTCTATTTCATATCTGGTTTGTGGGTAGTGTAGCAGAACCCGGACCGGTCATGTCATGATCCCCGAGGTGCATTGTCTGACGAGGACAAAGTCTGCCGGATTCAACAAGATCGAGCGCCCGATATCCTGCATGTGTCGCTTCCCCACTCAGGTCCGCCGGAGTTCACCTCTTTTCCCGGTTGTGTGTGAGTGCTTGATCTGTGACACAATTGGATTGAAATCCCGCGCTCAGTCCGAATCAGTGGGTTGTCCAACGGCCATGCCCTGATTTATGTCGCATGAAAGTTGGCACAATTGCGCCAAAATCCGATCGCGGGCGCCAAAAGCCCCTGTTAAATGTGGAGCAAAACGGAAATAGTCGGGAAACCCGATGGAAATGCGGTCGGCGGACCCTTAGTAATGTGCCCAATGGTAGAGTGGTCCATATACGGGCAATCCCCTACTTAAGAACACCTGACTTACAGACGACCCTTAGTTTAAAACGGTCCTCGGGATGTTGGTAATTTACTACCATAGGCTACTATAAATAGTTTAACAGTTATCAAAGGTGTCTGTAATTACTTTATTGTAAATCTCGCTTCTTATTAACCCAAATTTTTAAAACAATTGTCACAGAGACCAAAAAAATAATTGATTGAGTTACAATTATGAAGTATTCAGTTCCCATTACATGCAAATCAATTAAAAACAAGCTACTGAACCTATCCTGTACGTAACCCAGGGAATGCGTACATTGAAATACTGGTGGTTGAGCCTCCAATTTCAGTAGCACCTCCACCCATCTTATTATACGACAGCCTTTCGACTCTTTCCCACTGTAAGGGGAAGTAGGGTTGGGCATGTTGGATTTCATGGATGCCCAGGAGAGATAATAGGCCTTAAAATGGAATGATAAGTAGACCATGACCCTGTCTGCACAGTGGCAAAAAGTCCGCTACTCGAGTGTTGGAATTGGCCAAAAGTGGATATGTTGTGTTATCCCAATAGTAGAGTGGAGCTAAAGTTTGTATTGTTGTGAAGGGATTGTCCATCTTAAACACAAGGGTGTTATTTATCCTATGCTGGTGCTTTTCGGCCCTGGATGTATCCTGGAGGCTCGTACAGTGTTATCAGAAAATACGCAGCGTATGAAATATATCACATATGAAAATTCACTGGTGCAGCAAGTGCGCCGGTACGGGGACGGAATACCCATGGGATACGGGGACATTCCCTGCCGGCCACGCCCACTGGCAAGCCGTTCCCCCCATCAAGCCCCCCATGCCCCCTGCGATGAAGGTAGAAGGATAGGGGAAATAATCGCAAGGTCTTAGCAATTGCGGTATTTCAGAGTTTTACGCCACTGAGTGCCAAAGAAGCCCTGAAAATATTTCCCAAAAGTCACTAGTAGGGGTCATGGTGTGTTACGGCTTGTAATGATGTGCCATTAAAAGGTAGACCATTGTTACCAACCATTCATTGCGACACTTGAATGGCGATATACAAATAGATTTGATACGTAGTAGGACCACTCCTCAATCATGATATTTTCCATCCAATTCAGTTATTAAAGAAGTCCCCTATGTCCAAGCAAACTTATTTCATGTGCCACCACCGTAGGTAAAAATAGAATATTCAAGAATATTCAGATACACAGGTGTCTAATAGTAGAAGGGAAAAGCAAATAGCGGGATGTTTGTTAAGAAAAGGAAGTCCTAGTTTCTGCTTTGATGCGTTTAGTCCCATGTCATTAGATGAAAGCAACATCGCTATTTGCCAGAGACTTGTTTAACTATTCAGGCTTTTTCAATCGGCGAAGTGACACTTGGTCTCACATAACCGCAGAACATGTCCGTGTTTACGACCACATCAAGTCCTATCATTTACTGCCCTAAGACATAACCAAATATTTAAAGGGTTAACCCAGATTATAAAAAAAAAAATCTATAAAAATGCTGAAGGTGGTATTGAAGCTTAGTCTTAGGTCAGGGCAAATTTGGGTAAAAGTGGACATTTGGTATTTTTGTGGTGGGTGCGTCTGATATTACCTGTGCGACCGAGCTAGACTGCAGTACCAGACAAAACCAGTGGCCATCAGAGGCAGTGTTCTTGTATATAACAACTATTATTTTTGTATTAAATCTTTACAGCCTCTTAAAGGGAACCGGTCATCAGCAAATGGCTAATAAACTGATACCAGTATGTCAAGCAGCAAAACTACCTCTAGCTTTGTTTCTTCATGTCCAGTGCATCATCCGAAAATCAACTTTGTAGTGAGCGGTAAATTGGTTGTATAAAGTCAAGGTAGGAGGAGTGTCAAGAACTGAGTCATGGTGGGGGCTTGAAGTCTCCTCTCTGTGATTGAATATGACTGGACTTCAAGAGATCTGATTAGTGGGTCTCTGGATGCAGGACACATCACTTACAGTGAAGGGGCTTTTGAGAAGAGAGAGAGCTTGACTTCAGGTTTAGAATCTCCACCTCCTTGACTTTATACAACCAATTTAATCTCACTGCCAAAGTAGATTTTCTGATGATGCACCCAACTGGCCATGAAAGAAACATGATCTGGAAGCGTACAGCTGCTTGCAACATACTGGTAGTGGTTTATTAGGTCTATTTCTGCTGACAGGTTCTCTTTAAGTGCGTCAGTCCTACAAAATAGTACAAAATTATGAATTGATCATCTTACGGTATATTTGCCAATAAAACATGCCTGCTACCCTGTATAAAATACAAATCCACCCAAAAATTTAGACATAGCACCTCTAAAAAGTAGTACATGCAAGAACGGTTTGTGAAAACAAATTCCATTCTGATAATTGTGTAACCACATTGGGCGTTTCTTGGCTAAAATCCAGGGAAAAACAAATCGACTGGTTTTCAATACTAAGTCGCATACAATGTTGTTCTATTCTCAATTTTTTTAGCTTGGCTTTTAAAGTTTGGTATGTGGCTTTCATACTTACCCCACAAGTTAGAGCAATTTTTCTGGTGTAATTATAGATAAAAAAACTTTGTAGAAATAAATTATATCTGTAAGCAGAATATCATGGGAATTCACTTGTGCTTTATATTCATAACAATGAGAGATGAGTGAATCAACCTGGATTTCTTTGAGACTCTTCGGTGAATTTTCCATTGGATTCGGTTCGGGCCCAATCATGGAATCTAAACGGAGTTATCCAACTGCTGGGATCCCCACCAATCATTGGAACAGAACCAATTGAGAAGAGGGGGGTTCTGTCCCACTAAGGCATGTGCCCTGCTGATCTGTCACTTGTAAGGGGAGCGTTGAAAATGTTGAATGGGAGTGCGGATGGTAGCCAATGGGCTACATGAATGGGAGTGGGATGTAGCCAATGGGCTACATGGGCCCATGGGCTACATGATGGGAGTGCCGGATAGATAGGGCCTAATGGGCCATGGGGCTACAGGATTGGGCGTGCCGGATGTAGCCAGTGCTGTGCTCAACAATTTCCAGCACTCCCATATATCTGAATGGACAACATGTTCATTCCTACGACTCCACCCATTCTCCAGACTGCTCTTATGGGGGTCCTACATTCATACCTCACAGATGACACTATCTGGTTACGACCTCTTTAAAGGAGATAAGCTGTGTGTGCGGCACTAGATTGTGTCCATTCTAGTTTATATTTAAGACCACTGCACACTTGTCTCCACAGAAAAATCTCCTCTAAGATCTCCATCTAAGGATTTATCCATCTGTCATTTTAAGATTCAATAACGACTTTTTCCCAGTGTTTACATTTTTGCCTTCCTCTGGATTAACAGTGTAGGATTATAGGGTTGGATTGATGGATCTACACCATCAACCTTATCTATAATGATACTATGCATAGACAAAGCTAATGTAGACAGGCCAACCCAAAGATGGTCTAAGTGGCCAAATAGTGAGATCCCGTTATCAGAAACAAATAAGGGGCACATTGACTACTTACCGTAATGACCAGTTTTATCGATCAATGCACTAGGTATATATGTTATTTTAACATTTCTACTATTATTTGTCTAGATATAGTGTTTTTCTCGTCTATTCTAGGAGACATTCGACAATGGTGGCTTTACACCCACCAACAATCTGGTTATTGTACTGCCTGTTCATTGAACATCAAGCGAACAAAAACCCAACAATAGATCCTTCTTCCCTAAGTGTCACCCAGAATTTATATCACACTGCACACCTGAAAATGCACCAGAACTATGTCTTGAGCCAAGTAAAGATGGGTGTTTACTTAAAGGTCTAAATGGACGGGAATATCGATTGTATCCGGAGATCCAAACGGACTTTTTAAGACAGAGGAGATGGTGGTGGGGATTTCTGCTTTTACGTATACGGATAAGGAGCGGCAATACAGCCCTATTAAATAGGAAGTGCAAGAAATATATCAGCTCTATTTATGCCTCTGAAAAATATTGGATTATGAAGCCGGACTAAAGTTCCATCCAGATTTTAATATGAATGATCTAAGCTCTTCTCAACAACATTCCTACATTTACGATAAATGAAGAGCTCCTCTTAAAACTGTCCTTGGTCAGATAAGCGCTACCGATTCTGATTCGGAGCCAGAATGTATGTTCTACTACCACCTTAGGACCAGGTCTCATTCTTTAGTGTCCATGCCAACAAGTGGTATGGTCATGCTTATTGGACACTTGAACGCCACTGAAGAAAATCTCACCGGCTGGAATTTTGGCTGTTGATCGTATGAGAAAATGGCAGAGGGTAATGGCATGGGAATGTAGTCCCTGGAGATATTTGTTGCAAACAAGTTGTCAAGAAGCCCCTTCATGTTCATCTGTTACACCGCCCTGGCTGATTCGTCTGAGCGGCTCTTTAATGCCAACTGTGTCATGGACTTTCCGACCCAGGGTGCGTATAGATTCGGTTAGATGTAGATGGAGATCCATTCTGGTTATCAAATTCTAAGGTCTTACGGTGGGAAATGAGTTTATCGTAGATCAACCCGAGAATTAGTACTGGCTTGGGAGCACTCACAAGGCTTTACATCCTTAGCCTCAGAGCCCAGACAAGAGCAAACCACCAATTTAGTCCCCCTAAAAAAACAATTTACATCCTCCATGGAGAATGCATGCAAGGTGTTAAGAGAGAAGTCTATAATGTGGGAGATGGTGAATTCTCCCCACCTGGTACCTATGTTACAGCTGTAAAAATTCACCCGCGCATCAAATCCGGTGAATATTACTTAAAGACACTTCTGACAGTTCCGGCTTAATAGCAAACAGTGGTTTGATTTTCACTATAAACATTGGATGTGCAAAGATACAGTCTCAGTTCAGTTCAGAAGTTACGGCACTGTGATGGTCAGGGTCTCAACCATACGTTACTTGGTGACCTCATAGACTTGCAATAACATCATCACCGTGTTCCTCAGTCCATACGAGGATCGTCATAGAAAAGTCTGCCGTGTTGGAACAAGATATTAAAAGTTTCCGCAACTGATGCAGACAAGGGGGACAATGGGCAAGGTTAACTACAAGCGGGTTGAGTCCCAAAATCTTTCGTTTGTAATGTCCAATAACCAGGAGTGTATTTCGTACAAGGTTTCGTGACTAGAGTTAAATAAAGGAATACTCACTTGAAGTGTGGGCATCAGATCTGTGGCTCCCTTATCGTAGACAACCGAGTCTATGTTCTCTCATTAGAACAACCTGAATGACAATGCTCAGTTTTGGAGAAGGTCAACTGCAATACTAAGTATACCACAAGAGACAGTGCTATTGGGAGAAGTGGCTTAACTCTCTGCAGTGGATGGTAGACGAACCTTCAGACTATACAACTACCAGATTCTGCAGGTCAACAGCTTCAGAAATTCGCCTTAGACCCCACGTCCGGAGAAATTACAATCCGAGGGCTTGATGATCTACCCCACCTTTAAATCTTTCTTTATTAGGTTGTGACTGCCCACGATGGCGAAAACGAAGGTGCCCACATGTCATGTCACAATAGTAAATGAAGGTTCTCCACAATAATCGCTTGTGAATCAACTGAGATGGTGAATATCAAGATCATGGAAAAACATGAAAAACTACTTCAGTTCCAATCTGAAAACCAACCTATGAGGGAGGACACGTCATTTTAATACAATCATCTGATAATAACCAATTCCGCATTTGACGAAATTCCATTGTCTATGTGTCACAGACGGACACACGTTGGTCATTCAACCATAGCTTTTGTTGACTGCCATTGGACCGGAGACTGGCTTTAATGGAAAACTGAGTCTATGTGATATCTGATGGAGTGATGAGGGTGCTGTTAAAAACATCAACTGGAGATGGGGACTGTTTGTCTCTTCACCTTAGACCATGGAATCCACAAGTTCCTATATTCTAAATTACAGTTTACGACCTTGGGATTCCCCAAAATCTCCTGGAAAATCCTAAGCGATAACTGTTGGATGTAAATGATAACGAACCAAATGTCTCCTCTTCCTGGAGATGTGTAAGGATACGAGAAGCATGCTAAGATGGCAGTGTCTGTCGTTAAAGGTAAAGGCAGATGACATTGACAAGGAAGACAAGGGTCGGGTAAGTATTGCACTACTAACCCCGACTGATAGTTTCATTGATAGTGTCACGGGTGACTTATCATGGTGAAGACATGTGGACAGAGCAGTTGCCAAAATATTAACTACAAAGTAGAGGCCAGAGATCCAATCGAAGAAAAACGGCACTTTTTTCAGGTCACCGATGTTGGTAATACACTTGCGAAGATGCCATGACATGCTCCATATTTGCCGACCGTAACTGCCAATGTAAATGGCAGAAGACATTCTGTAGAAGACTGTTTTTATACTTGTGGATGCCTCAAACATTTGACTGGGACCATCGAGAGTATCTTATTCCGCAGTTAACGGACGATCAAGTGTCTGTTTAGTGGAGAAAAGTTTACCGGAGCATAATCTTGACGAGCGGAACTTGATTTAGATGAAATCCTTCTACAATTTGACCGCAGCAGATCTACGGATGCCGGTCACCCATTCCCACCACTTCTTCCGTCATGCCACGGGAAGTGAATGTTAGATAGTCATGAAAATTACAACCACCTTTGTTTAAAATTTCGACCCTGTTAAATTTCTTCTATGGATCAGTTATGGAAAACTCTCCCCCTGGTACACTTGTCCTCGCCTCAAGGCCAGGATGAGGATAAAGGAAGAGGCGAAGTACGTTTTCTATAAAGGATGGAACAGACCCTCTCATCTTTCAGGCTAGATGAGGAGACAGGTGAGTAAACGACTCTTACAACATCTATTATCTCACACTATGATATCATCGAATCAACGAGGTTTTATTTGCGGAATTGCGCTGTATGTAGGGTTCAAACACGGTAATGTGGCCCTTTCATGGAAGACATTGTGGGAGTCTCAAAAATATTACGTGTTGACTTAGTCTTCTCTCTACTACCTATTTGAAAAATATGTTAAGCATTCTCCCTATATATATACTTAAAATATATAACACAGCAAGTTTTGTGTTGTAGAGGTTCACTAGACTCTGTCGGTAGAAAGAGCATTAGGCCTCATAGCCTACGCATCTAACAGAGTCTAAGAGTCTACTTACCCTGTTCTGCTTCCACTTGTCCTTTTGGCCTACGCACAGGCCTGTTCACCGTGTTTCCATGGTCCCTGATACATCCTAGCCGAAGCCAGTATTGCCAAGACTGGAAGATGGATGGTGATGCTGGACTACGTCAGTAGATGGGTCAGTGTCCAACATTCATCACAACTGATGAGGCACCTTCTTGTTCCCAAGTCCTGTAAGGTCTGTCTATCGGGCACATGCCTGGTCACTTTCAGTGAATGGGTTTAACGCTGCCAATCAAAAAGTAAAGGGCCCATATTGATTTTTCAAGATGTATGGTGGGCCTACTGAGTCGTTGGATCCCAAATCTGATATTGATCACCTATCTTAAGATCAGTCTCGGTAAAACCTTCTTAAATGGTTTATTTAACTACTAGAAGGCAAAATCCCCCAAATTCTTTGATTGTTCTGAGTTGTATTAATTTAAAAAAAAAAGGGCATCCCATGTGTAATTGACTATGCTTGTGATGTTCTTTCAGGAGTTTCAGGACAGAGGCGCTCTAGACGGAGTCTTCTTCACGCTACTGGTTGACCATCTGTGCTACAGACTCGGGTTCTTCCAGTCTTCTGTAAGCTGAGTCTACATAGAAGTTTCATGGTGCCAATGGATAACATCCCTCAAGCTATCCAGGCTGTATATACGCCTGTGCCCGAAACTCTCCTCCTAATGTGCAATGCCTCCAACTAGATGCTATCCGAGCAGACTCTGTCTTCAGCTGGAACAACTCTACTTCCATTTCTCCAGTGGAAATAACCAAGGGTTTTTCGCAATGAACCAAGTAGTGGTAGAGATTAGATTTTTTGACAAAGGGGTTTAGTCAAAAATTTGCTATTTATAATACCCCCCAACTTCCCGTAGGCTGGTGTCAGGGTTAAATAAATGTTCCTCAGTGTGTGTAACCAATGAGGATCATTTTAATACGGGAGGGAACCGTGGACCTACAAGAAACACTTCATGCTTTGATTCAAGTATGCTGAGGTGTTGTAGGGTTAGGTATAGATAAGTTGGGCCAAGCATCTATCAAACATATCATAAGTTTCATGGATCCCCTAGTGGCTGGGGAACAGTGAATCTATTGGTCCAGGATGCTGCTATATTCCTGCGCCATCTAAAGTTGTCCACTTGGAGTTATGTCAAGAATCCTACAATATATACCTAACTGACTGACCCATTTTATAGGCTCTATGGCCTGTTTTTGTCCCAATAGCCAAATTACCAACCCCCAAATCCAAAATATTGGCTCGTTGACACAGGGGCTATACAAATTCCAGACAGGTCTACTGCAATGTCATATAGTCCTTCAAAAGATTCATAAGGGTCAAGAGTCTCCACTTGATGTTGAGACCATGTCGTATTGGCAAATGCCAGAACCTCAAAACTCATGTGCAACTTCCCCAGTGGTTTGGCTCCAGGTTCAGTAGGCCCCTGGCGACAGAAGCCTCAGTGGGCCCCTTTGTATGGACTCATGTCTTTATGGGGCATTAAATGTTCTAAACTGAAACAGTATCTCCTGTTCCCTAAAATATGTCCCTTTAATTTATCATCCCCAACAGCCCCCTCAGATATTTTGATATACAGCCCCCTTATGGGTATTTTTATATACAAGCCCTTCATGGGTATTGTATATTACACGCCCCCTCATGGGTATTTATATACAGCCCCCATGTTATTGACTAAGCCATGGTTATTTTTACATACAGCCCCCTCATGGTATTTTAATACAGCCCCTCATGGTTATTTTACATACAGCCCCCTCCTGGTTATTTATAAAGCCCCTCATGGTATTTATAATACATCCCCCTATGGTTATTTGTATATATACAGCCCCTCATGGTATTGTTTATACATAGCCCTCATGGTATTTTATATACAGCGCCCCCTATGGTTATATTATAACAAGCCCCCTCATGGTGTATATTATATAAGCCCTCTGGTATGACCACCTCATGGTTATTTTATATACAAGCCCCCTCATGGTATATTAATATACAGCCCCCTCATGGGTATTTTATATACAGCTCCCCTCATGGTCATTTATATACAGTCCCTCCATGGTTATTATATACCACCCCTCATGGTTATTTTAACAGTCCCCTCATGGTATTTTTATACAGTCCTCTCATGGTTATTTTATATACCAGCCCCTCATTGGTATTTATATGCAGCTCCCCCCCCTCCCATGTTATTTTATATCACAAGCCCCTCATTGTTATTTTTATAACAGCCCCCACTCATTGGTATTTTTATACAGCCCCCTCATTGTTAATTTATATATACGGCCCCCCCTCATGGTATTTTATACAGCCCCTCAGTGGTTATATTATATACGCCCTTATGGTATTTTATATAGCCAGCCCCCCCTCATGGTTTGCTTATTTACAGCCCCTAATGGCGTTATTTTATATCACGCCCCCTCATGGGTATTTTATACACAAGCCCTCTTGGTTATTTTATCTACAGCCCCCTCTGGCTATTTTATACCATCCCCTCATGGTTAATTATATACAGCCCCTGCATGGTTCTATTATATTCTGCCCCCTAATGGTTATTTTATAGTAGCAGCCCGCTTCATGGTTATATTATATACAAGCCCCCCATGGTTATTTTATAGAGAAGCCCCCTCATGGTATTGTTATATACCAGCCCCCTATGGTTATATTATATACTGCCCCCATGGTTATTTTATATACAGCCCCCTCATGGGTATTTATACCAGCCCTCATGAGTTTACATACACCCCTCATGGGTATTTTAAATACACAGCCCCGTCATTGGTATTTATATTACAGCCCCCCCTCCTGGGTATTTTATACACGCCCCTCATGGTTATTTTATATAAAGCCCTACCCCTATGGATTCATTAGATACCAGTCCCCTCTCACCAACTGTATTCATTATGTACATCTTTGGAGGCCCCCCCAAGCTCTGGCCCCGCACGTGCCCAGTGTATGCCAGTGCGGGTGCCGCGGCCTGAACTTCCAGGTATATAAGTTGAAAAAAAAAAAAAAGATAAAATCCATTGCAATTATGTACGGCTCTGATAGCATCGGACTCATCATGTAGTAAACTGTACCTGCAACCTTGACTTCTCCTTGTTATTCTCAACTCCTCCAATCACCAATCCCAAACGCACACTGATCCCCGCTCTGAATCCGCGTGTAACTAGAAACGATTAGGAGAGTGACGTTGCTGAACCGTGTTTGTCCTACAGCTTACACTTTTCGCGTAACTACAGGTCGATCCACTTGCGACCCATCTATATTTCATGAGTGCATAAGCGGAGAACAAAAGGCCAATCTTTAAAAATGCAGTTCGGGGCCTTGAACGTTCCCACAATACCGACTACCTCTTTCTAGGTAAGTATTACGTGTAGGCTTGTGGGTGCTGTGCCTTGCGGCATAGTAAGCCTCGGATGCATGTGGATGTATAGAATATTGTTCGCAGGGTGAGGCTATAGGGGTGCAAGGGCCCTGGTGCTAATGGTTGATGGCCCTCTTTATAGAGTTTGGGACAGGCAGATGGTCCTACAGACCTGGGATCAGTTTTATTATAGGTCCCTAATATTTTTACCCACCAGGAGTGGATTAATAACTTAGGCTGTTTGGGCGGTAGTTCAGGGCCCAGCCTTCTAGGGGGCCCATGGCCCACCCAACCACCCACCAAAATATATACTTAAAAAGGACTTCACTATCAATCCTCATACAATCGTTTCTGCTCTCAATGTACACAACGCCATTTAAGGACATTTGATAGGTCCTCCAAACGGTCTGTAACCGTAGTTTAAAGTGCGAAGGGACACATCCCTCAAAAGATGGACTCTAGTACCGATATGACGTGAATCCCAGGGCTTGTAGAGGGCTATAATATTAGTAATATGACTCTAGACCTATATGACGTGAATCCCAGGCTTGAGAGGGTAAATTTAGTTAATATAATCTAATACTATAAACATCAAGTCACTGTAAAATTCTCTGTTGAATTGCAGCAGCTGAACTGACGCCATGATAGGAATGACAATCGCCTCTAAAGTGGCTCATCTCAGGCAAAAAGTGGTTTCTTCTCTGCTCATGTGATATGATTTGAAGGCAAGTTTACTTATTAAATAGGGGGAGTTGTTAACAGAAAAGAGGGGATTCTAGAAAGGATATTCCATCCCCTACCTGAGAAGGTTCTCGATTAACTGGGGTTCCCTTGAATAAAATGCAGTCTCATGTGATATAATTGTCATGAATAATAATAGAGATGGTCGTGGTAGAGGAGCACGGGATACGTTTTGGAACCAGTCTATCACTTATCTACATTTAATCTACTCGGAAAACATCTCCACGCAACACATAAGAAAGTGATATGGACGGAGATCAAAGATTATAAATAAGTAGGTTTGGATGTTCTAAGATTCTAAAATTTATCCTCTGGGAGGGTAACCACCATCCATGTAAAGGGGTATAAATATGTTACAATGTTATGTTATGTTACAATATGCCATACAAGTGATAATAAGTGTGTCAATTCTTCACCACCATCACTGATGATGAGACATAGAGAAGTTTTGGTCTATACACACGTCAGGTTATGCGTCAATTGGGTATGTGTCGGCACTGTGGGTCCTTGGCCCCAGCATAAAAATATCTCGTTGGGGCCCATCATACTATCAACACCACGAGTAAAATTAACTTTAGTAGTCTCCAAACAAGGTTATCTTCTCATGGTGGTCCAGGTTCAAGTGTGGTTGGGAAGCTGGGAACCACCTGGGGATCCTACTGATGCTCCGTGGGCAGTCCGAAACCTGGAAACCTTCCTCCATTAAAAGGTGTTTCCACCAAGCAAGTTAGGCCCTATCCACAGTGATAGGTGGGGGTCTCCAAGTGATAGGACTCCCAGGGGACCAAGCGTGGCACCTTTGTCGCTCCACCCCAGATGACATGAACAGCAGTCGAGCATGTCAGGGTTTCCCTCTGTTTCATTCTATGTAGCGATGGAGATTGCCAAGTACGGGGCAGCCGTGCATCCAACCTGCTGCTACGGTTATTTGTGAGCTGATTAGGGGTGCAAGGGGGTTCGTCGAACGCCCGGTTCTGTGTCATGCCATGGTGGTCCCATCACTGAGACCCCCACCTATTTGTGTGATCGGACCTACTTGCTTGGTATGGAAACCCTTTAAGGGGCAGTTCTGGATCGTTCATACACCTTAGATAGGACTCAATCATACAGAATTGCTTTGCATATATTGTCTGAAAGATATAGTGGATCCTATCGTTCGACAAACTTGCAGAAATCATAGTCCCGTCTGTGTAACAGAGGAGTTTTCATAGTTGTTGAATCATTTTCTAGCCAGTCTCTCCCTCTTCTTTATGGATGTATAGTTGATTTTCTGTGCTGGTGGGAGGATAACATAGCTGCTTGGACTTCAGCTCCCCCTATCCCTTTCAATAGACATCTACTGTAAAATGACACCTCATTACTTGTTCTATGGAGTTCAGGTAAACGGAACCTGTAAACAGATTTTAACCCCCTTAAACTACTGCCCCCTCATGGGAGGGAGTATGAAATGTCCTTTCTAGATTTTTCTTTTCGTAAAAAATCGTGCCATGTTTATTTATAAGGATCTCTTCTCAAACCATGTGTGAAATGGCAGACAAGAGTCATTTTTGCCGAGATGAGTCAATTTTAGAGGGCAGGGGTGGGGGATGCGTCATTCAAACTAACCCCATCTGTAGTGCCTTCAAACATGGGTAAGATTTATCGAAGTGTTGGAGAGCAAAAACGTTTAGTCATTCGTGGACCAATCAGAGTTTGTTTCTTTTAACAAGCCACTGTGGAAAATTAAAAGCGTGATCTACTGACTGTGATGGCCAAAGCAATCAGAACAGCTTTGCTCTCTGATAAAACTTCTGATAACTCTCCCCCATGGTGGTCATATAAAGAAAGAATATATCTTTAAATTGCATCAGGATTGTGGTTGTGGAGATACAGCCAATTAAAGTTGAAAATGTGAACCTGCCGATTAAATTCCTAATTCTCCTGCCTTTTATTTACTGCCCTGTATCTCCGGTTCTGCAGATCACAGAACAACTTGCCTGAATAGGATATAAAGATCTTTCAGATGACACTAAACGCATGTTTCTAGGTCCTATAGAAGGGAAGATAGGACACTACTCCCCACCTGCACCATCAAGCATCTAACTTGACTCATTGTCGGGCCAAAATAGACTCTCTCACTCATTTTCACATGACATTAGATTACATACAAGAGGAATTCTAGAAAAGATATTCATCCTTTAAGGGGGCTGATAGATAGATGATAGATTCAGATTATTACTCCTTCCCTTGTAGACCTGATATGTGGCTTCGTTGAGGTGTCCGTAGAGTGGCAGCTACCATTGAGACTACGATTTTCCGCTACACAATGATGTGGTGGTAGTTTGGACGTACAATTGTCCCTATTAGCGTAATATCAAACTGATCCTCAGCGGATGCCAGGCATATCCATCAGCGCAAAAGACACAAGGACTATGTTGTTTTCATCGGATGAACCTGGATTTCTATACTCTTGTTCGCCTTCCCGGATTAAACCTAGAACCTCAATTTTAGCAGAGAAAAAGCCTCCCCTGAGAGAATGACAAATGCTGCAGTGTCACCTCTACTTGTTGGACTTGTGCGTAATAGAGGGAGGGCAGGATAAAAAGCCTGAAGGATTTGTACAAGATGCAAGGTCTAATGGCAGTGTTGGATACTTGCTGCGTACAAGGTTAGAGCTGCGCGCGCGCACACGTGTACTGACACCCTACAAGGAGAGGATATACAAGGACGGACTGCAGCTTCTGCACCCATCCAAAGGGGTATGCTGTCACCCTGTCCTGCACCCATCGTTCCCATAGCGACACCTACAAGAGAAGGAGATCGACAGGGACGACTGCGGCTCTGCACCCATCCAAAGGGTAACGCTGCACCGTCCTTGCCCATCCTGCAAGCGCTGCACCGGTACGTGAACACCTCAAGAGACGCGGAAACAGGGGACGGACTGCAGCTCGTACCCATCCAAAGGGGTATGCTGCACACCGTCCTGCCCCATCCTGGTACCCATACTGACAACCCGACAGGAGAGGAGATACAGGGACGGACTGCCACTACTGCACCCATCCAAAGGGTACCTGCACCGTCCTGCACCCATCCTGGCAGAGCGCTGCACAATGTAACTTGACACCCTACAAGGAGAGGAGATAACAGGGACGGACTGCAGCTCTGCACCCATCCAAAGGGTATGCTGTCACCCGTCCTGCCCCATCCTGTACCATACTGCAACCCTACAAGGATAGAGATACAGGGAAGGACTGCAGCTCGCACCCATCCAAAGGGGATAGCTGCACCCGTCCCTGCACCCATCGTGTCCTCCTGCAGAGCGTGTACTGACACCCTACAAGGAGAGAGATACAGGGAGGGGACTGAAGCTCTGCACCATCCACCGGGGAGGGTCACGCTGCACCCTTCCTGTCACCCATCCTGTAAAAATCATATTGAAACTCCTGAATGTATAGGGATTACAATGGCCAGTAGAAAATGCAATAGCTTCTATAAACATGGTATTACAATGGAGCCTGGCATACAGTGCATAACAAGATAGCCACCATATTTATGGCAAGACACATGGAAGGGCAGCATGTTATAGGCAGGAGGAGCAAAGTCAAGATTGATACATAGGGACACATTTACTAAGACGGATGTTCGCCAATTAACATGCAAAGTCTGACAGAATTGTGTTGCAAAGCCCCATGATAAGGGTCACCAAAAAAATTGGAGCAACTCTGTCGGAGTAGTGCAGGGTGTTGCCATATTCATCAGATGGGTACACCAAATTTCTGAATCTGGACGCCCTCTGCACACTACAACAGGACTTGCACTGTATAAGTAAATGTGCCCATGGTTTCAATCATGGGCAGCATGTTTAGAGCAGGAGGAGCTGAGCGAATTGTACATAGTGTCCCTTCTCTGCAGGCAGCATGGTATAGAGCAGGATGAGCTGCTGAGCGAATTGTACATAGGTCACTCTGCAGCAGCATGTTATAGAGCAGGAGGAGCGCAGCGAATTGTTCAAGTTGTCTATCGCAGGTAGCAAGTTATAGAGAGGAGAAAATCTGCAGATAAACACTATGCTAATCTGCTCAGCCCCCGGCTCTATAACATGCTGCCTGCAGATAGGACACGATATACAATCTTGTCAGGCTCCCTCCTGCTCTATAACAGCTGCCTGCAGATAGGATCACTATGCTTCATATGCTCAGCTCCGCCTCTTAAACATGCTGCCGTTAGATAGGACACTTGTACATCTGCTCAGCGCCCCTGCCTCATACATGCTGCCTGCAGATAGGACACATGTACAATCTGCTCAGCTCCCCCGCACTATAACATGCTACCTGCAGATAGGACATATGTCCAAGGTGCTCGCTCTCCTGCTCAATAACATGGTGACTGCAGATAGGACACTATGTAACAATCTGCTACTCCTCTGATCTATAACTGTCGGCCTGCAGATAGGGACACTATGTACAATAATGCTCAGCTCCCCCTGCACTATTACCTGCTAACCTGCAGATAGGACACTATGTAACAAGGTGTCAGTCGCCTCTGCTCCAACATGGTGCCTGCAGATAGGACATATGTACAATCTGCTCAGTTCCTACTGCTCTATAACATGCTGCTGCAGATAGGACACTTGTACATCTGGCCGCTCCTCCTGCTCTATAACATGCTGCCTGGGCAGATAGGCACACTATGTCAAGGTGCTCAAGCTCCTCCTCTCGATATAAACATGCTGGCCCGGAGATGGACAACTATGTACAAAGGTGCTCACTCCTCCTGCTCTATAACAGGGTGCCTGCAGGATAGGACAATATGTAAATCTGCTCAGCCTTCCTACTGCTCTATAACATGCTCCTGCAGAAACATAAGGCATTTCCATGTACAAGGTTCCTCTTTCAAGTCTATTCGTCAATTATTTTAAAACTAACTTTAACCCCTTTCGATGCAATTAAGACACTTGGTAATATCAGCATTTATTATCTTGTTCCTTTTCGTTTAACCTCATTAAAACATGAACTATAACTTGGAACTGAATGATGGGATTGCTGTGGATTAGACTGCGACCGCTAAGTTTCATTCATCTGAAGTCTGTATCATAAACTGGTGATTATGTTGTATATAGTTCCATAATCTGAGGATCGCTCTGACAGCCATGGGCTCAGGTTACTGTGAGGTCACCAGTTTAAAGTGACAATGAGGCCAATAATAGTCTCGTAGATGCAGACGTGACTCCATATAGACTTAGACTGAGCTTTCTAAGGAGGTGCTTGAATATGCAGGCTGTGTACGGTACTGACCACAGCCCTAGTGATAGACCAACAGATTAGGCAAACTGCTGTAACCACCTCAGCAAAGCCACCATTTTGTTTCCACTGAGTGTGTGCCCAATTGCTGGTACGATGAGGTCACAGCAAGGAAACAGTGCCCTAATAACATATGTCCTGGGGTACATGTATATGGCAGTGCGGTAATAACATATCTCCTGGAGTACATGTATATGGCAGTGCCCTAATAACATATGTCCTGGGATACATTAATAACATATTCCTGGGGTACATGTATATCATGCCCTAATACATATGTCCTGGGGTACATGTATATAGCAGTGCCCTAATACATATGTCCTGGGGTACTATATACATGCCCATAATATGCCTGGGTACATGTATATGGCAGTGCGTAATAACATATAGTCCTGTGGTACATGTATATAGCAAGTTCCCTAATAACATAGTCCTGGGGTACATGTATATAGCAGGGCCCTAATAACATATGTCCTGGTGTACATGTATAAGCAGTGCCCAATAACATATGCCCTGGTGTACAGTATATGGCAGTGCGTAATACATATATCCTGTGGTACATGTGTATAGCAATGCCCTAATAACAATATGCCCTGGTGTACATGTATATGGCAGTGCGGTAATAACATATATCCTTTGGTACATGTATATAGCAGTGCCCTAATAACTATGTTCCTGGGGTACATGTTATAGCAGTGCCCAATAACATATGTCCTGGGGTACATGTATTAGCTTGCCTAATAACATATCTCCTGGGTACATTGTATATGAGCAGTGCCCTAATAACATATGCCCCTGGGGTACATGTATCTAGCAGTGCCCTAATACAATATGTCCTGGGGTACATGTATATGGCAGTGCCCTATAACATATTCCTGGTACATGTTATAGCATGCCCTAATAACATAATTTCCTGGGGTACATGTATATAGCAGTGCCCTAATAACATATGTCCTGGGTACATTTATATAGCAGTGCCCTAAAACATATGTCCTGGTACATGTATATAGCAGTGCCCTAATAACATATGTCCTGGGGTACATGTATTGGCAGTGCCCTAATAACATATGTCCTGGTACATGTAATAGCAGTGCCCTAATAACATTTCCGGGGTACATGTATAGCAGTGCCCTAATAACTATGTCCGGGGTACATGTATATGGCAGTGCGGTAATACATATCTCCTTGAGTCATGTATATGGCGTGCCCTAATAACATATGTCCTGGGATACATGTATATAGCAGTGCCCTAATAACTATTCCTGGGGTACTGTATATAGCAGTGCCCTAATAACATATGTCCTGGGTACATGTATATAGCAGTGCCCTAATAACATATGTCCTGGGATACATGTATATAGCAGTGCCCTAATACAATATGCTCCTGGGGTACATGTATATAGCAGTGCCAATAACATGTCCTGGTATACATTTATATAGCAGTGCCTAATACATATTCCTGGGTACATGTATATAGCAGTGCCTCAAACATATGTCCTGTGGTACATTATAGCAGTGCCCTAATACATATTCCTGGGGTACATATATGCGTGCGTAATAACATATCTCCTGGGGACATGTATATGCAGTGCCCTAATAACATATGTCCTGGGGTACATGTATTAGCAGTGCCCTAATAACATATTCCTGGGGTAAATGTATATGGCAGTGCCCTAATACATATGTCCTGGGATACATGTATATAGCAGTGCCCTAATAACATATGTCCTGGGGTACATGTATATAGCAGTGCCCTAATACATATGTCCTGGGTACATGTATTAGCAGTGCCCTATAACATATCTGGGGTACATGTATATAGCAGTGCCCTAATACATATGTCCTGGGGTACATGTTATTGGCAGTGCCCTAATAACATAGTCCTGATACATGTATATAGGCAGTGCCCTAATACATTTGTCCTGGGTAACATGTAATAGCAGTGCCCTAATAACATATGTCCTGGGGTACATGTATATGGCAGTGCGTAATAACATATCTCCTGGAGTACATGTATATGGCAGTGCCCTAATAACATATGTCCTGGGATACATGTATATAGCAGTGCCCTAATAACATATCTCCTGGGGTACATGTATATAGCAGTGCCCTAATAACATATGTCCTGGGGTACATGTATAAGCAGTGCCCTATAACATATGTCCTGGGATACATGTTATAGCAGTGCCCTATAACATATGTCCTGGGGTACATGTATATAGCAGTGCCCTAATAACATATGTCCTGGGAATACATGTAATAGCATTGCCCTAATACATATCTCCTGGGGTACATGTATAAGCAGTGCCCTAATAACATATGTCCTGTGGTACATGTATATGCATGCCCTAATAACATATGTCCTGGGGTACATGTATATGGCAGTGCGGTAATAACATACTCCTGGGGTACATGTATAATAGCAGTTGCCCTATAACATATGTCCTGTACATGTATAGCAGTGCCCTAATAACATATCTCCTGGGTACATGTATGGCAGTGACCTAGCAACATATATCTGAGGATATGTGTATTGTAGGATGGAAAAGATCTGTTGGTGAAGTTGGATTAAGTTGACAAAAATAAGAAAACATCTCTCCATCCAAGTTCGACCTGCTAAAATGATTTAGGAGACAGGATTATTATTTTTATGAGGTAATAATATCTATAAAACCAGATGAGATAAGGCTGACCCATACACCGAGTCCTTTCTGCTGGATTGTGTTGGAAACCATTGAGGTTCAGGACCTGCACAGAGCAGTTGTTTTCATCTCTTCGTCGTAGTTCTGACTGGGCTGCCGGCGTTGTGTAAGACCGTTTCTGTGCAGATTACACCGTTTTCCTGAATACCTCATGTCCCCGGCTGCCTCTAGCCGTGTGATCCCCATGTATTTCTATTCCAGGATTATACCAGTATAGGAAAATCTCTGCTCTTCATATTCTGAATAATAGAAGTTGACTAGACATTCCCTTTATGTTCCTTTAGGCTATGTACTATTGTATGTAACTTGAATTTATAGGGTCCCTATAGCAAACTTTTGTAACTATACGTTGCGTGGTGGTTTGTGTGGTCAGGCCGCCATGACCTACGTTATCCCTATCGTGCCTACACAATACAATACCCCACTCAGGGCCGGCGCCAGCACTGGGCATACGGGGCAATTGCCGGGGCCCAGAGCTGCTGGGGGGCCCACATTAGGCTGTACATAGTAATTCATAAGGTTGAGGGGTCTGTATCTAATGAATCCATAGAGGTGACGGGGCTTAGTATAAAATAACCATGAGGGGGGCTGTTTGGGATAAACTAGGGAATATTTAGGGACAGGAATGTTTTAGTTTCAGAATTTTTAATGCCGAAGCGTGAGTTCACTGCAAGGGGCCTACTGAGGATCTGTCACCCAGGGGCCCTACTGAATCCTGTAGCCGACCCTGCCCGACCCTAAAAGTAGTAATAGAGGTAATAGTATAATACCTCTTTCCTTTAACCCCTACCTCTATGTTCGCACAAACTTATAACCCTCTTTCTGAAATCACCTGGAATTATTATTTTTATGTCCGAAAACTTATTACCCCATCCCCCTCCAGGGGTCCGCTTTCCTGACATTTCTTGCCTATTTAGTCATATGAAAATCAGATACTCACCTCGCCTCATTCCCCCACAGCGGTCCTCTCTTCTCTGCTGCTTCTCTGCATGGCTCTGCAGCCAGGAGGAGTGAGCTATGATTCATCAACTTGTTTCTGCTGGCCTTTGCTGAACGCAACATTTGGAGCAGGGAGCCGTTCACTCCTTGCTTCACCATTGCAGTCAGTTTTATCTGCTTCTTAAAGATAGACAGTGCAAAGTTGGACTAGACAATCTAATTCAGTGATACGTTATCAAAGTGTCAGCTGCTGGATAGTAATTCTCGTGTTGTTCACAACTGTGTAGTCTAACTTTACACCTCTCATCCTATGTGGATTCATTTACGATAGCAAATGCGCCCATGATTTGGCACATTATTTCACGCATGGCGTTGTGATGATATTCCTCTCAAGTTGCGACTTGCTATGGCTTTGGGCCCACTTCACTCGAAAAAAAATATTTAAGTGATTAGATTTGTCTGGAGTTATGTCTTATACTGAATGACAGAGGTCAAAATGCATATGTTTTCACATAAATGTGTTAAAACTTTCATTTTCAAGTAAAAACTTATCACCCCCCAGGCCGTGCCAGTTTTGATGGTCGGAGAGAAGTGATCTGATGTAACGAAATCTTTTTACTACCTCTACGATACAGACTGAGAAGTTTGTAAGTCTGTAATGAGCGCGGCCAGTCACCTTATAAAGGGCCCGGCTCGGTTCTGTGAAATGCATCCTGCAGGCCCGGACAAGTATCAGCCATCCGCTGCCGTGCCTCATTTTTGACTCTGTGACCTTTGCACGGATACATATCACGTATGACTGCGAAGAAGAATGTAGGCCCCCTATATAATAGGTAATGATAGATACCTGCTATGGAAGCAATGGGGGTGACCAATGGACCTCATAAGGTGTAACTCTGAAGGTGGAGAGCAAGTAGCCAAATATCTGTTCAGCACAGGATTTAGATAATTCTGGTTCCCCTCTGCTTCATATATTTACCGACAGTCATTATTCTGTTAATGTGGGCATGGAGCATCATCAAGACATAGTGGGCGATCTAATGGACTTCTACAAATTATGCCTTTCCATCACTCAAAAATAGGGAAAAGGGTTGTCCCATTAAGAGGTCTTAAAGCATATGGACATCATATGTCCTGGGGTACATGTATATAGCAGTGCCCTAATAACATATGCCCTGGTGTACATGTATATGGCAGTGCGGTAATAACATATATCCTGTGGTACATGTGTATAGCAATGCCCTAATAACATATGCCCTGGTGTACATGTATATGGCAGTGCGGTAATAACATATATCCTTTGGTACATGTATATAGCAGTGCCCTAATAACATATGTCCTGGGGTACATGTATAGCGCAGTTGCCCTACAAAACATATGTCTGGGGTACATGTATATAGCAGTGCCCTAATAACATATGTCCTGGGATACATGTATATAGCAGTTCCCTCCTAATACAATGGCATGGGGTACAGGTTGTATATAGCAGTGCCCTAATGACTATGTCCTGGGGTCACTGTATTAGCAGTTGCCCTAAGACCATTCTCCTGGAGGTCTTATATAGCAGTGCCCAATAACTATGCCGGACGGTATAGTCAGGGCCGATACATAGTGTGTCATTATAGCAGGCCCTAATAACATATGTCCTGGGATACCATGTAATAGCAGTGCCCTAATAACTAGGTTCCGGGGTTACTATTGTATATAGGCGTGCCAATAACATATGTCCTGGGGTACATGCTAATATGGTAGTGCCTAAAACATATGTCCTGGAGGAAGTATCAGCCTAATACTATCTGGTTAATGTATGGGCAGTGCCCTAATAACATATGTTCCTGGGATACATGTATCTGTCATGCCTAATAAAAATATTCCTGGGGAATTAGCGGTAACTAATGTCTGGTACAGTATATGAGAGTGCCTATAACATATTCCTGGGGGTAACATGTATTGCTACCTAGCAGTTCCTGGGCTATATACATGCTATAACAATGTCTGCGGGGGACATGTAATATAGCAGTGAGCCCTAATAATCATGTCTGGAGTGTAATGTAAAGACAGTGCCCTGAAATAATATGGTCCTGGGGATCAATGTAATATAGGCAGTGCACCTAAACATATTCCTGGGGGTACATGTATATAGTCAGTGCCCTAATAACATATGTCCTGGGATACATGTATATAGCAGTGCCACTAATAATCCCTGTACTTACATGCCCTAAAAATGTCCTGGGTTTGACATATGGGAGCAATGCTTACATGAGTACTGGTGTACATATGAGATGGCAGTGTTGGGTACTAACATATCCTGGGGTACATGTATATAGCAGTGCCCTAATAACATATGTCCTGGGATACATGTATATAGCAGTGCCCTAATAACATATCTCCTGGGGTACATGTATATGGCAGTGACCTAGCAACATATATCTGAGGGAATATGTGTATTGTAGGATGGAAAGAAGATCTGTTGGGTGAAGTTGGATTAAAGTTGACAAAAATAAGAAAACAATCTCTCCATCCAAGTTCGACCTGCCTAAAATGATTTAGGAGACAGATGTATTATTTTTATGAGGTAATAATATCTATAAAACCAGATGAGATAAGGCTGACCCATACACCGAGTCATTTCTGCTGGATTGTGTTGGGAAACCATTGAGGTTCAGGACCTGCACAGAGCAGGTTGTTTTCATCTCTTCGTCGTAGTTCTGACTGGGCTGCCGGCGTTGTGTAAGACCGGTTCTGTGCAGATTACACCGGTTTCCTGAATACCTCATGTCCCCGGCTGCCTCATAGCCGTGTGATCCTCCATGTATTTCTATTCCAGGATTATACCAGTATAGGAAAATCTCTGCTCTTCATGATTCTGATAATAGAAGAAGTTGACTAGACAATTCTCCTTTATGTTCCTTTAGGCTATGTTACTATTGTATGTAACTTGAATTTATAGGGTCCCTATAGCAAACTTTTGTAACTATACGTTGCGTGGTGGTTGTGTGGTCAGGCCGCCATGACCTACAGTTATCCCCTATCGTGCCTACACAATACAATACCCCACTCAGGGCCGGCGCCAGCACTGGGCATACCTGGGCAAGTGCCGGGGCCCAGAGCTGCTGGGGGGGCCCACATTAGGCTGTACATAGGTAATTCATAAGGTTGAGGGGGTCTGTATCTAATGAATCCATAGGAGGTGACGGGGGCTTAGTATAAAATAACCATGAGGGGGGCTGTTTGGGATGATAAACTAGGGAATATTTTAGGGAACAGGAATGTTTTAGTTTCAGAATTTTTAATGCCGAAGCGTGAGTTCACTGCAAAGGGGCCTACTGAGGATCTGTCACCCAGGGGCCCTACTGAATCCTGTAGCCGACCCTGCCCGACCCTAAAAGTAGTAATAGAGGTAATAGTATAATACCTCTTTCCTTTAACCCCTACCTCTATGTTCGCACAAACTTATAACCCTCTTTCTGAAATCACCTGGAATTATTATTTTATGTCCGAAAACTTATTACCCCCATCCCCTCCAGGGGTCGCTTTCCTGACATTTCTTGCCTTATTTAGTCATATGAAAATCAGATACTCACCTCGCCTCATTCCCCCACAGCGGTCCTCTCTTCTCTGCTGCTTCTCTGCATGGCTCTGCAGCCAGGAGGAGTGAGCTATGATGTCATCAACTTGTTTCTGCTGGCCTTTGCTGAACGCAACATTTGGAGCAGGGAGCCGTTCACTCCTTGCTTCACCATTGCAGTCAAGTTTATCTGCTTCTTAAAGATAGACAGTGCAAAGTTGGACTAGACAATCTAATACAGTGATACGTTATCAAAGTGTCAGCTGCTGGATAGTAATTCTCGTGTTGTTCACAACTGTGTAGTCTAACTTTACACCTCTCATCCTATGTGGATTCATTTTACGATAGCAAATGCGCCATGATTTGGCACATTATTTCACGCATGGCGTTGTGATGATATTCCATCTCAAGTTGCGACTTGCTATGGCTTTGGGCACCACTTCACTCGAAAAAAAGAATATTTAAAGTGATTAGATAATTGTCTGGAGTTATGTCTTATACTGAATGACAGAGGTCAAAAATGCATATGTTTTCACAGAAAATGTGTTAAAACTTTACATTTTTCAAGTAAAAACTATATCACCCCCCAGGCCGATGCCAGTTTTGATGGTCGGAGAGAAGTGATCTGATGTAACGAAATCTTTTACTACCTCTACGATACAGACTGAGAAGTTTGTAAGTCTGTAATGAGCGCGGCCATGTCACCTTATAAAGGGCCCGGCTCTGTTCTGTGAAATGGCATCCTGCAGGCCCGGACAAGTATCAGCCATCCGCTGCCGTGCCTCATTTTTGACTCTGTGACCTTTGCACTGATACATATCACGTATGACTGCAGAAGAAGAATGTATGGCCCACCAGATATAATAGGTAGATGATAGATACCTGCTATGGAAGCAATGGTGGGTGACCAATGGACCTCCATAAGGTGTAACTCTGAAGGTGGAGAGCAAGTAGCCAAATATCTGTTCAGCACAGGATTTAGGATAATTCTGGTTCCCACCTCTGCTTCATATATTTACCGACAGTCAGTATTCTGTTAATGGTGGGCAGTGGAGGCATCATCAAGAACATAGGTGGCGATCTAATGGACTTCTACAAATTATGCCTTTCCATCACTCAAAAATAGGGAAAAGGGTTGTCCCATTAAGAGGTCTTAAAGCATATGGACATCATAAGCAGTCTCTGACGTTTTTAGGGTTCAACCTTCATCATCCCCCAGGAAAATGACCCTATTAGTCTCCAACTTAGGTTGTCTTCTGCTGTATCTATTATTATTGAAAGCATGGGCCCACTGTAGGATCATAGGATACTGATCATAGGAAGGTCTCCCATTCAAAACCCACCTCTCATAGCCAAAGCGCAGTATCACAGTCTACAATCCTAAGTGTCAAGTAATGCCCTGTGATGTATACCATAATATACATACATATCCAGGTTAGTGTTAGACTAAGCTTTCTTGGGCCTAGCAGATAAAATTATTAACAAACTCACCAACCACTAATAAGCCATCAAATTGGAAGTCTTCTACTTGACTACTCAGGATCCTATTATTGTATCAAAGTCTGGGACCACCAAAGGATCCCCTGGCAACTTTTTGGGCTTCTTTAACTCTAAGCCTAGTGTCCTAGATGAGATGGTCTTGAAAGCCTAGATCCCAGTAGGACTGTATAGTTTAACAGGACAATGGGCACCCATGAACCAGCAAAGAAAAGCTGTCAATGCATATATATTGGGCAAAATAAATGTTGGGCAATGGGCAATTTTTGTAGAACATGACATCATCAGAGGGGTCATTTGCCTCTTTGCACAGGCCCATCATCCATATCCATATCCTTATCTGAGAATACTATTACATCCATGACTGAAGTATCATCGAACCCTCTTATGGTCCCACTAGACTTGACCATATTCCTTTTTTTGACTACTATTACACCAATGACTGAAGTAGCTTCACACCCTCTTGTGGTCCCACTAGACTTGACCTTGCGTATCCAGTTACTTTACCTTGTTAGGGGACGTATATACGGCCGACGTATATACGGCCGATATACGTCCCCCATAGACGGCAATGGGCACGTGTCGCCCTACGGAAGCGGTACGGTGCCGCACACGTGCAGCACCGTACTGCTCCGTGAAAAAATAGGACATGTCCTATTTTTTCAGGGCATACGGCACCGTGCGCCATGTATCCCTATGGAGAGGGGTGGGGGTGAGCAGCGCTCTCCCCCTCCTCCTCTCCCCACGCGCTGCCGTGTGCCCGCCGTGCTACGGTACGGCGGGCACCGGTCGTGTGAATCCACCCTTAGACTGTATTAACTTGGGTTCACCATAGACTTTTTAGGTGGTTTTGTTCAACTCCATAATGTCCAGAACTATTACAGGATTTTGCATCTTTCAGACCCAATAAATTCACAGTAAGTGCTATTTATCTTCCCATGAGATGCACACTATCCAGAGGAGATAACATCTCCTGACATAGATGAAGCACTACTGAAAGTGATTATGCAAGTTTACAGAATAAAATCCACCACAGTCCATGAGATAAAAGATAAAGTCCTTTGTCAGGGTTTACAGAAGAACATAGTAGAATATTCTCTGGATGTTTCATATTCTTGGAGGAGATGGATTTTTGGTCAGTTTCACCAGTTCTGGTCTACAGGGCTGGATTACAGAGAAGGCACATGGAGCATCTTCCCTGGGACCTGACCTACAAGACATTTTAGACCGAGTAGGCCTCTGCTATATGCTGGTAGGATCTCTATCTATCTGATCTATCTCATACTCTTCTACCTTTCTATCTCGTATCTATCATTATAATCTAATCTCAGATATCTAACATCTATCCAGTCATTAATACATGTATTGCACAAGAAAGTCAGGATTCGACAAGTCAAGTACAGCTTTCTTAGTCACGTATACTTGCATAGTAAGGATACAGGGTTTCCTGTGAAGAAATTTGCTGAAAATGGTAGAAATGTGGGGCGATTAGTCATCGGGTTATGTATTAATGTACACACACCGTCCCATTTGGGATTAAGTTTGTAAACCTATTAAACATACTTCATATTATTAAACAAACATTACAGACTGAACTGGACGAGTATTTCTTCCAGGTGTGTTCCTACAATATAACACCCTCTTCAGAGTGATCTGCCTATGAATTACTGACACATCGATCTTCCTGACATCTTGTACAAGTGGGAATTCATAACGTCCATTTATCTTTTCCGGCTTTCTGACTATTCACAATGGCAAGAAACAACACTCCATAATCATATACAGTATCTATCTATTCACTATTTATCTATCTATCTATCTATTCACTATTTATCTATCTATCTATCTATCTATCTATTCACTATCTATCTATCTATCTATCTCCTATCTATCTATCTATCTATCCCATATCTATCTATCTATGTATCTATCTAGACACTATGAGGGCCAGCGTTAGAAGGCGGCAAAATGGGCATTTGCCCAGGGCCCCCTATACTAAAGGACCACCCTGCATGTGGATTTTTGGGGACAGAGGATTTATTTCTACCTTAATACCCCTTTGTTGAATGCCCGGTTAAGGATGCTTATCATCTATCTCCAGTCTATATATCTATCATATTTTTCTAGTTATCTATCTCCTATAATTTCATTATTTCCTATTTAACCATTCATCTATATATCTTCTATCTCCTTTCTATTATCTATCCATCTATCAATCGATCATCTTTATTTATCATCTATCATCTATTAAGCTATCTATATATAATCTACATTATATTTCTGCATCTATAAATCTATCATCTATCTATCTATCTATCTATCTATCTATCTATCTATCTATCTATCTCCTATCTGTCTATCATCTTCTATTTATTATCTAACTCATTTCTAGTCCTCTATCTCACATCTATCTTAAAAAAGGGGAGTATTTACCACATCTTGTAGACCTGAGAACAGACGTACAAGCCATGATTCAGTTGCAATTCATGGTGCAAGGTCACTAATAGCGCCTATTCAGCCCCCCTATGCCGGTTGGATGGGGAGGGGGCGGTGCCAGGCAGTGGGCTGAGGATGCTTCGTGCCCGCCCACTACCTAGAGCCTGCGCCAGGTTCGGATGCAGCCTTAAAGAGGTTATGCCATGAATAGGGCCTAACTTGCTGATCAGTGGCGGTCTCAGTGCTGAGAGCCCCACAGATTGCGAAAATGAAGGGGTCCGTCGGACTAATGGAGCAGAATGGTCATGCGCGGCCGTCTGCGTCATCAGTCTGACGGAGTGAAGAGGGGTTCTGATGGAGGTACGTGGGACCCCATTGGACCCATCGTTTTCGCAATCTCTGGGGGTCTCAGCAAGTTAGGACCTATCCCGTGCATGGCTCAGTATATCCCTGGTCAGTATGTCTCTGGTAATGTGATGTCTCACAGGTGCATGGCTTGTTTTATCCCTGGTCAGGTGATGTCACACAGGTGCATGTCTTGTTGTATCCCTAGTCATATGATGTCACACAGGTGCACGGCTCGTTATATTCCTGGTCATGTGATGTCTCACTGGTGCACGGGGCGTTATATCCCTGGTCATGTGATGTCACATTGGTGCACGGCTAATTATATCTATAGTCATGTGATGTCACACAGGTGCAAGGCTCGTTATATATCCATAATCATGTAACGTCACACAGGTGCAAGGCTCGTTATATATCCCTGGTAATGTGATATTACACAGGTGCACGGCTCATCATAACACATAGCTCTAAATACTCTCTGTTATATAACGGCTCGTGCACCTGTGTGATACTACTTGACCATTAACTGTTTGTTATATGTCATATTATTTGTTTTATTTTTATTTTTTTTCTTATAATCGTTTAACTGTGTTTAAAGGTGTATTATGTGTTTACGTTGTTTTCCCCCGATTCCCTGGCTCAACAGTGTGTACAAAACAATTTCCAGACTGGGATCAATAAAGTTTTATTGTATTGTATTATCCACAGGAAGTAAACAATGAAGCTTCCTGCAGAATGAAAACAAGCTAGAAATCTAGAAAACCGTGAGGAATTGATACAGAACGTATATTGGGAAATTGTATAACTTTTCATTACACACACAATACAGATTTTTTTGCTGAAACTGGACAACCCCTTAAAGTTTCAAAACTGGGAGGTGACTATATCATTACATCAGGTTGCTCCCTGGTTGACTCACTTTGGCTACAGAGCATAGTTCCCTGTGGCCTATGTTGCACATAGCAAAGGATTTATAGAAAACCATTGTGTTTCTGTACTTACAAAATATCTATAAAGTAAATGACAAGTTTTGCAATGGAGGAAGAGATAACACGAAGGGACATTTTTCTGCGCTGTCACCGCGACATCATTGGCTGCTACACTTTCTGCACTTACGGAACAATCTGGAGAATCAGGTATAGAGCCTGAGGTCCTGAGCGATCCGCAACCTCACAACACGTGGCCTTCCATGGGAACACATAGATTAAATCAACATTCTGACATAAATCAAAGTTCATCTATTTCTCCAGGGGTTCGGGTGTTGTTAAAGGAAGTTTTTTGCTTAAAATAATTGTCTGTAAGTTTACAAAATGAAATTAGCCACCGGAAATGTAAGAAACTAAAAGACAGACATTACACACCTACGGTATCTACTCCACCAACGCTCTAGCCATAGAATTATCTTGGATAAACTTTTTGGAGGTGGTTGAGAATCACTTCAAGTTGGACAAATGACGTTGAACCACCATCAATAATAAGTACAGGTGGTCCCCTACTTAAGAACACCCGACTTACAGACGACCCCTAGTTACAAATGGACCTCTGGAGGTTGGTAATTTACTTAACTTTAGCCCCAGGATACAATGATCAGCTATAACACTTATCAGAGGTGTCTGCAATTAAGATTTATTGTTAATCCTGGCTCTTATGACAACCCAACCTTTTCAAAATCCAATTGTCACAGAGACCCAAAAAAAATTGACTGGGGTTACAATTCTAAAATATACAGTTCTCGACTTACATACAAATTCAATTTAAGAACAAACCCACAGAACCTATCTTGTAAATAACCCAGGGACTATCTGTATTATACAGCCTCGTTGCACGGCGGGCACACGGCAGGGCGGGGAGAGGAGGAGGAGGTGAGCGCCGCTCACCCCTGCCCCTCTCCATAAGAACATATGGGCCACGGCGCCGTAATACGGGAAAATATAGGACATGTCCTATCTTTTCCCGGGCTACGAAGCGGTACGGTGCCGCACTTGTGCTCCCGTACCATGCCGTGAGCCCATAGAAGTGTATGGAGGACGTATATTGGCCGTACATACGTCGGCCGTATATACGTCCCCCATACATGTGTGTGAATGCAGCCTTACAGTAGCTTTTAGAGGTGGAAACAGATCAAGAACCGCATGCAAGAGCCACACATAGTTGCCGAAACACTTGTTGCAGAACTATGCTACATATCATAGCTTTGGGCAACCAAGACTTGGACATATTTCATGTAACCATCCTCAGATGTCCTCAACTTAATCTTCATGTATCAAGAGAACATCATTTGGCAATATCTCAGTCAGTTCTGGAAATATTAATACAGTATTACATAGAGTTAATAGGCTTCTTCTCAGAAGCTTCAGCCTAAAGCAACCGATGGTCCCTACCACACGTATGGTCGATAAGAATATAGTCAATAAGAAGATACAGTGATGTTATGCAGAATTTCATACCTCACGCCCAATGGTGAGCGGTTCCTTTGATCTCTTAATGGACTAATCCAACATGATAGTCCACTGCAAGCCTTCTGGGCCAGTACCATCATTTTCTTGGACCAGGCTTGGTCACAATTGATTCATAATAAAGCTAAGGACCTTAATACAATTTTGAATGAAGGAGACAGGACATGACATTGTGTAACATCACAGAAGCTGAAGACCACCAATGACATCTATAAATACATGAAAACCCGATGACCATCATCATATAGCCATTTGGCAACCATACCCTTTTACATACAATGCCAAGGAAGTAGATCCCACACTATGACCCTAAGTGAATATACTTAAAGCTATATCACCACCCTAAAATATCATTACCTTGTGAAGAGATCATCTAGAGAAGAATCAATTTATGATATCATCCCAATTTTTGGTTGATATCCCACACAACAATCTCCAGGCCTTCAATACATTTGAGTCAATAGGACGCCGTGTCTTGGTGATCTTTCTCTATCCCTATGAATTCAATGTTGGTTCACTTTACAGAGGGTAAGGACTATATCTTTAACAAATGTCTTGGCAACTTAGCTCCATGTTGTTTTTCCCAGTGTGCTTGACGTGTTTGACATGTGATTGTGACCTTCTCATCTCACCCGGTGAGTGCTCTATAGAAGAATACAAGTTCACTCCATGTTCTCTCTACAGAAGAATTATTCTAGAACATAGAGCCAGCTTGACCCTGTCTCCTTGCTCCTGTACCCAGCATTATGAAGGTGTCACTCTGCCCAAAGAACAAGCATCCCATAGCTCTCCCGGGAAGACCTGTGCACACACGCCTCTGCTTTTAGAGAGACATGCTAGGAGCTAACTCTCTGGTTACACAGCCTTTTTATTGCAGTCATTCTGCCTGGGGTCACTGAGAAATAGGACGCACAGCCAAATTTAAGGATAGGGGGAGGGGGGCCATGACTTACGGAAAAACTAGTTACTTTGATGTTTTTGACGGAATTAACTGGTTCAGTGATGGCACGTGCAGAATGAGTTACCTCATGAATCAGGACCCTCCAACTACATGGCCGGTAATGTGAAGGGTTTGGGATGGCTCCAAGAGAGGCCAATAGGTTATTCAAATATTGAAAGTTTCAAGCCAGGGGTAAGATTTATGGATCATCTGAAGTGATGGTCTCCTCATATGTGGTGAAAATGTCTTATGGGTCTCCCAATGCTGATGGACCTGGGTGTGACTGCTTCCTTTGCACCCCTGGTTCTGTAGCTGTATTAGGAATCAAATTTAGCTCAATGAAAGTGAATGGTGTTTAGCTATTATATAACACACAACCAGTATTTTTGGAACAACCGTGTTTAATTGTTTTGCCTTTACAATTTTTCATTTCTAGTCTTTTTTATCATATCCTGAAAACATATTCTACATCATAGCGGTTTCTGTCAAGGTGATTCTGTGAAGCCTGATTTCTTATGTATTAGACTGATCCATGAGTACGTACATCAGCAAAGGTCAGAAAGTAGAAGGACATTGTAGCCAAGGCTACTGAGAAGGATGCAGAAAGATTGCGAATGACAGGACAAGAGCAGAAATGCTAGCCAAGTAAGCAACTAAAGTTCACGTAATGGATGAGGGCAGTTTTCTGGTGCAGAATAGGTTGGGGAACCTGGCACAGGATATTGCTGAATGCTGAATCGGCGCACTAAGATGTGCACTAAAGTTTTGAAATCCAATTGCCCAGTTAATCCTTTTCCAGATATCTACTGTTAGGAAAGAGTCGAGACCAAAGAGTCAACTGCCATGTACCTGAAAAAGTTGGCCAGACCCAACAAATTGGTTTGGTTTAGTCAACCATACATGTACACATGTGTGCTCAACTTGTCCAAGGGTTCATGCAATATCAATAAGGAGAAGGAGATGTCAGATCTCTCTCTCGAGAACAGAAAAATCAGGGCATATTGAAATCCAAGTTCTTGGTCGTTCTATTCTTGGACTATTGCATTAAGCAAAGGGTTGAGAAAAAACTCTATACATTAGATGGTTGGCCAGTCCCATCTGCATTTCCAATGTGTATAGTCATGTTTGATAAGCCAGCACTTACAGCCAGAGTTGGACTAGGGTTGCTAAGGTCCACCAGATAACATTAGCCCACCCTCCATCAACTTCTATGAAATAGACGCCGGTACCTGACAAATTGGGTTGTCTTCTGCTGGCACATTGTGGTTTGGGCCATAGACCACCGGAGAATCCTCTGGTACCTTTGTGGGCCAGTCCGACACTTCTTCCAACCATATTATAGTATTTCTGAGTCTAGTCAACATTGCAAAAGAATTCCCATCGTTACAATTGTTTGACTTGCTACCCTAAGCTTGCTCCTATTGGTAACTTTCCTAGACATGCATTTCTTAAACTTCTGTCAAAAAAAAGGAGATGGAAATATTCGGTATGGACTGGAGCACATACAATCACTCTTCATGTTCTCTGGATATGACTTGCAGATATTCAACATCTTTCAAGCATCTATCATCGATCAGTGGGATTGAGGGCAACCTCTATCCTTCAAAAATGTGACAACATGGAATCTGGAGTGGGGCTTCATTCCTTCCACTATAATCCAGATAAGTCCTTGCAGATAGCTTGCCATATTATCTAACACACCTTGATTGATTGAAGATTTATTTGTCATTCCTAAAGTGAATTACTTCTAAAAACCTATTCCCCCAATGTAAAAGTGTTGTCGGAGATTAGAAAAAATATGTTTTTTCCTTAAAACATGGGCTGTTTTTGATATTGTACCTCATTTGTATCCATGTGACTGGAGCTGAGCTGTAATACCAATCATGGCCTATGGAGAAGAGTGGTGCTGTTTCTTATCTGTTGCTTTTTTTCCTTATCCTGGGTAATCTCTAATATTGTTTACAAGGGATGCCCTGCCTAGGAACTGAAAACTTTAAAGGTCCACAGGCAGGGTTTCCTAACAACCCCTATGAGTATCTTTGCTACGTCAGTTAGCCATGAGCATGAGATAATTCTTTTGATTGCCATATCAGACACTTTGGGCCACATTTATCATACCCTGGCGCTAAGACTGCCAGCGTATGATGGCCCCCCTGCTCTATGACATGTGCCGGATCATGCACCTCTACGCTCGGTTTGACCTTCCAGTCTGTACCTAACAGGGGCAGGAATGCTCCTAACCTGCCCACTGCACAGCCCGGCACCGCCCCTTCCTCACCCAACCGGTGTTAAGGGAAGATACAATTCCCGACTCTGCACTGAGAAATGCAACTAAATCAAGCCAAGATAAATGTGGCCCTATATCCAAAAGATCATGGTTTTCCATGAATTAGGAAAATCCCTAGGATCAGGAGTGGGATCCCTACCCTCTACACCAGTTGGGCCTCCGCCCCATCCAACCGATGTAGAGAGTAGGGAAGTTACAATTCCCGACTCTGCACTGGGAACTGAGACTCATATCCCAGCTTGTACTCCTGTTTACAGGTGTACAAGACGGATTAGATGTGGCCCGATATCCAAAAGATCATGGTTTTTCATTCATTTGGAAAATCCCTAGTGGAAGAGTAGTGGAAAAGAAAAAAAAAGAAAGCAAACTTCCCCTACTTTTGTTTTTGCCAGAAGTTCCTGGGGATGATGGGAATGGCTTTGGCCAATGAGTGGCCACCTCGGATAACGCCCATTGACCATAAGAGATCACTTCCTTTATTATCTCCAGGTCTGAAGAAGCCAGTAAAGAGGATCCAGTGACTTCTGGCCTAGGAGCAGTGTTTGAAAGTATGACCTAAAAGTCCTACAAAAATGAACGGAGCTCACTCCATCGAACATGAGGAACTTTAAGTGACATGGTGAAAAGGTTCCCTTATTACCATTGTATGGAGATTTATGCATATGAATGTTGTTAGACTCTTTCTGAAACAATGAATGGCAACTATCTTCCTCATGGCTATTACGGTGTTCCTTGTTAGGTGCCTTAGCAGTGTCGTTGTATGTCGTTGTATTGGATGTTCTTCCGCGCAGATACACGTGCCTCTGTAGCGTTAGTGTGTACCCAGTGGCACAATATGTGGTGTCCTTTCTTTATTGAGGAGTATTGTTGGCAGTTTATCAGTGACAGGTACAAACCTGTAATCAATCCCAAGCACACAAATTAGGAAAGGTGAATTCTCCCAAAGTCTTGTCACCACAGGAATTGGCAAACGAGAAGTTGTTTATGCCAAGTGTATACGACGATGGGACTAAGCCTGATGTTGGCATGCCAGTATGGATGGTTGTGGTATGTTTTACCTGAACTGTATGTGGAACCAGTCTTTTACAAACATCAAGAATATTTCCATCATGGGACATTACAGGGGAACACCAGATAGGTCACAAAGCAGGTTTTCGATGAAAGTTTGATATGGGGCCTAGATTATTAGATGATCAAACTTTGTCTGTCCTAGCCATCTAGCCAACCATCTAATGTAATTTGGGGGCACCTTTATTCTCTCAAAAAAATGATGTTGGTGAACCTAAACTCTCTACTGCTTGAGGCGAGCTATAGAATGGTTTCCCACTCCACCCCATGCAGTAGAAATATATCAGTTTTTGTTTTAGCAGGTGGGTACTCCATGCAGTGTCTTACACCCCTATTGACATTTGGGTGTGAAGAGGTACCAATTTTAAGGCTCAGGAACTGTTTGGAAGCAGGTGACTGCATACCTGGTGCTTCCCCCTACCTTATTGGATGTGGCGGTACCTGAGGCAAGAGGCTCAACTCGTCTCGTGGCTGTCACACTTTTGCTTGTACATTGGAAACATCTAGCACACCCATCAAATACCCAACTATGTAATTTATATGACTGCATCTTGACACTCCATACATAAGAAACATCAACTAAACCCTTCAATTCTGGCTGAACCAATCAATTATTAGTTGTGCATGGAGACCTCCTGATACCCCTTACCATGATGATTTTGAAAGAAGTAAGGTACAACCTTGTGGCATTATAACACTCAATTCGTTCCATTAAATAGGTCCCAAAACTGGTCGCCAACATGTTTTTTGATAGCAGCCACATTAAAGGTGGCACACTTAACTTTTAGACAAGTGTGGTACAAGTCTTGTATTTTACATTTTCCAGAAATGAGAAGAGAAGATATCTCCTAAAAAAGTTATGAACTTTTTCTAAATATATTTTTAGACTAGATTTATCTAGAAAACACAGAACTAAAGGTCCCCATACACAGTAGATAGCTATTGGTTGAATGGTCGTTTCCCACCATCTCCATCAACCTTCTCAAACACATGTTTGATCTGCTTGGAGCAAGGTGAATGTGGAGAGACGCTTATGTCCTGTCTCCCTAGCTCAAAAGAATCGGGTAGCTGAATTCCAACTTGCCAATGGAGAGGAGTCGAGAGGCCCAATATACATGATATGGTCTTCAGAACCTGCAGAAATCATCTAATGTATATGGGGGCTTTAACAAAAGTTTCAATGGAATTTTAAAAAACTTGAGGTGAAAGATGTGATTTCTTTTTTGGGCATATCTTTCTATTTCTGAGGACAAGAGATGCCAACAAGAGTTTTATCCAAATATAACCCAAACCATAATATAAAACAACTTACACATTTACTTGTACTAGCGCAAAGGGAAGAGAATCAGCAGGGGATGGGGGGGAGGATGTATCATACCCTGGTGTATCATGCGCCAGTTTTTGATCCAAACCCCAACCTTGTCACTCCCTGGATCTACCAGGAGGCTCTGGCCTCCTGATGGATATTCGTTGTTGTGAATGCAGAAGCCAGCAGCAACGTCTCCCCGGCTCAGTTCTACACCAGGTTTTGTCTGGTGTAGAAATACACTTTAGCCTGTGACCAATCCTAGCCCAGATCCACTGCAAGGCCCGGAACTGCACGCTCCCAAGTGGGATGGAATGGGCACAATTTCCGACTCTGCTGGGAATTGTGACAAAATCATGACTTAAACGCCTTCTTCAGGCATACAAGCTGTGATAACCCTTTCCCCACCAATTTTCAAAAGGTTATTCCTTCAATCCTATAGATTTATTGAGGTGACAAAGATAAAGATTGAAATATCGTAAGTTCTTTCTGAATTTGGGCTTTTGTTTTCTCAGCAGTAGTAGTCCTATGTCATGTTAAAGGTCCCTAGAAGCGTTCCTCAAGAATGCCATCAGTATGCCGGCTCTGTGTGGGGATATTGATTGAATTTTTCGCTGTTGCATTGCAATCTTTCTTCATGATCAAGCAAAGGTCATTAAACAGACTCGACCGGACCTGAATTTGTTAAATGAGCTCTTGCCCAGCCCCACCTTATCTCCTAGTAGGGGATTTGGTGTTCCCTTCTTCCCTTTGATCTCCTACCCTTTGATAATGTTTTCCTAATTTAGGTTGTGTCATTTCGACCAGGAGGGCAGAATTTAGCTAATTTCCTTTAGGACATACGACATGACATTTGGGTTAGGGGGCGTATAAAGTAGTAGTAGCAGATTCCAGGTATGTCAAATAATCTTATGCTTTCAATAATCAGCTTTAGACCTGTACTATACCCTTGCCAAGTGTGCATGTGTTCTTATTCAGGAAAGTGGGGTAAGTTACTCCCAGACTCCTCCGATACAACTTCTACTGGGGCTTTAAGTGCCTCTATGGTAGGATGCAGTGGCGTAACTAGAAGCTGATGGGCCCCAGTGCAAAGTCTGTGCCAGGCCCCGACTATAATGTATGGTTTATACTAATAGTCTTCTCATATGGGAAAGTGACACCATAAGGGCCTTGGTGCGACCACAACCTCTGCATCCCGTCAATTTACGCCCCTGGTAGGATGTAGAATACGTTTCAAAGAGTAACCAGATGAAACGGGAAGAGGCTTGGCCCGATCTTATGTGTTTCAACAAAAACGCAGGCGATCAGTAGCTAGCACCCAGTGTTTTGTATTGTTTACATGCAAAACACAGCGCACTTGTTACTGATGGCATACATTTCTATTGTAACGCATATAAGATTGGGCTGAGCCCCTTCCCTTTCCATCTGGATTGTGCTTTGAAAGATTGGGGAAAGTCAAGAAACCCAACCACAAACAGATAGTTGGCTGGTAAATCCAAAGCCAATGGGTTCAGCCAAACCTTTCTCCTCTATGTATTTGGCACTTGGTTATCCCTTACTTTCTAAACTTTCAGGTGGGGAGAGAGGGTTATCCTTGTTTCCACCATTGAGACATGTTGGAGGACCCCATGTTATATTTGCAGATGGGTTTTTCCCTTCTTCACAGGCAGGTAGAAAAACATCTCTAGAACTTGAGGATCCCAACAGGTACCGTCAAATTCCTGCATTGGTATTTTGGGGTATAACTCATGTGTGGATTTAGGCTTCACATCTAGATATAGATGAAGGACTGAAGACTTTGTAGTGTCAGATATTCTCCATTGAAGTGGTAAATCTGAAGACTGCTGTGATTACCCAGCATTTTGTCATATTAGATGACAAAACCACAGAAAAGATAAAGATCACAGAGAAAACACAAATTACGCCGTCATTTTAAAGTTACAGAGATCATGACTCATGTCGCCTCACATTTGGGAAGAATAAATTGGACCCTAAATCGGCTTTGAAATCTCGGAAAAGTCATAATATAATCAGATGTAGTTTTCTTGAGATCAAGCGCTTGGCACGTTGTGATCACAGTCAAATTATACTAATGATGTGTTTACATGGAGAAGGTGTTTATGGCTTATTAGGACCTGATATGGAAATGACACATTACTATACAGGTGCGGGCAGAGGAATCTGTCTGATGAAATGTGCAAGACTTTATTTGGGAGGATACCTTTCCTTCAGACTATAAAACTAGAATTATGGTTTTTACACATTCTTAAGTCCAATAATCTGGAAATGACCTAGCTGTAAAAAAATTAACCCAATTTTTTGAGGAATACAGAAGGTAGTGCACCACACCTGTTGCTTTTAACACTAGCTTCCCTAGGGGGAGTTATTAAGACAAAGGATGGACTTGGCCCACCTCAGTGCCAGATGATCACCAGTGAACCCACGGAAATAGCTTCCAAAAGACTTGCAGTAGTCAACCAGGAACCAACCTGGCAATAGACAATTTCTTTTTTCAAAAAGACAGAGGCTGTTGAACTACCTCGTTACATTTGGTACCACTTGCCTTAGGTTGAGGTTATTAGGACATAAGATAGACTTGGCCCACCACAATGCTAGATGTTGGACTGCACTTGTTACGTTTGGTACGACTTGCCTTAAGTTGAGGTTGTAAGGAAAAAGGATGGACTTGACGAACCACAGTGCCTGATGATCTCCATTGTACCCACAGTAATAGCTCCCAAAAGCAGAAGACAATATGAAACCAAACCGACCCTGGAAAAATACCTCATTTTTTTGTAAAGACAGATGGTGGTGCAGTATCAGATTGAGGTTCTTTGGACCCACCAGATCAAATGATTTGGTTTGCCCACCTTCCATAAGTCCCTAAGAAATAGATAATAGTAGCCTTCAATATTTTAGCCTTCAATATTTTTTGCTAAACATTTTGGATCTATTATTGGAAATAGCCCATGCCCACCGGAGGATCCTTTGCTGCTCCAACCTTTGAGTGGTGTTCTGCACCTGTTACTCTCAGAGATACTTGCCCTAGAATGAAAAGTTATCAGAACACAGAATGGACAGCACAGTACCAGATGATCTCAAGTAGAAAAAGACAGCCTCATTTGGAGGTAACTTTGGAGCCTATGAAATTACCTATTAAAATCTACTAATGAACTTCCATGTTTTACAGATTGATGCAGGTGTGTAGATGTTCTGTATTGATGGAGGAAGGGTTTTAAGGAAAACAAGCGTCAGTAGGCCCAAGGAATTAACATTGCTTGGGATAAAGTGATTGAATAATTTATTGAAAGGGGCTGTTCATGTTTTTTTATTCATGACCCATGCTTAGCATTGGTCCTCAATAGCTGATCAATGGTCGATATCCGATCAGAGAGACCGACAACAGGTTCCTTCACAGTCACACATTCTGGACCTGAAGAAGCTAGCTGCTTCTGGATCCATGTACGGTGTTTTGCAAGGCACAAACAGCCCCATTATCAGATCTGTCCTAAAGACAGGACAGCAATATAAATTAATGGACAACCCCTTTAATGTAAAGATTCTGAAAACAAAGACTAAGCCATAAGCCGGCCACACGCTGTCTGACTCTTCTATCTCAGGACTATAGAGTCAATAATTGGGCCATGTAGGGGGCTGCTAATGAGCACTACTAACAGAAGGTATTGTGAGTACTTTAAAGAGATTTATGGCAGGTTGTAAGTCTCAGAGCAATTTATATGATCCTTGTCTTTTTTCATACAAAAGGGCAGAATTGCCTCCACCGCTGGGCCACAAGAGGTTCCAGGAGTGACAGATGTCCATCATGAGACGTCCTCCTGCTACATTTGTCTTTCAGGGAAATTGAGCTTGGAAAATGGACATCTCCTACTCAACTTTTTTTTCTAATTGATCTCCAAAAAGGTTTGTAAGTTGGTCATACATACATTTTATTCTGAAATACTGTTCTGAAAAAAATTCTGTGACTTTTCTGCTCAATGTGGATCCTGGTTTCAAAAAGTTGCATCTTCATTCCTTAGTTGTTTAATTTGCTACTGAAAAATCCAAAGGACGTTTCATTTGGATTTTAAATAATCAAGGACATATCCGTTTTCAGTAATACAGAAATTAAGGTATCTGAAAACCTTTTTTTGGTATTTTAGGGAGAAAGCCTATTGTTATAGCATTTTAAAGTGATCCATTTTCTTGGGCTATCTATTGTCAACCTTGTTGCTACCTGCAGAGTCCGTGTTGTCATGAAAGAGCTCAGCGGGGGTTAATTCTTGTTAGGTTGGTGCTGCGGCACAATGGCATGCACCATTTCAGTATAGGGGCAGGGTTTGCTTGTTGTAACCCATACACCCGACCCCAGAGTATAACAAAGAAAAACATTAGAAAGATGTCGTTAATCAATGACACCTTGGAGGGACTCATCTGTTCACGTCACATAAAGGACGGAAGTAAGAGTTGCAAATCTTTTTGTAAATCCACCTGACCCCATACAGTGGGGCAAATTTACTTACCCGGTCCATTCGCGTTCCAGCGGCGGCTTCTCCGCTCTGGATTCGGGTCCGGCCGGGATTTAATAAGGTAGTTCTTCCGCCGTCCACCAGGTGGCGCTGCTGCGCTGAAAGTAAACTCATCGCGCCGGAATGCACCGAGCTGGACCAGGTGAAGGTAAGCGGTCCTTATGCGACACATTTTCGGTTTTTAAATGCGGCGGTTTTTCCGATTACGTCGGGTTTTCGTTCGGCCACGCCCCCCGATTTCCGTCGCGCGCATGCCAGCGCCGATGCGCCACAATCCGATCGCGTGCGCCAAAATCCCGGGGCAATTTAAGTACAAGCGGCGCAAAACGGAAATATTCGGGTAACACGTCGGGAAAACGCGAATCGGGCCCTTAATAAATGACCCCCAGTGGGTTTAAAGAGGAATTAATTTCAGTAGTTATTTGCCCGAAAATTCCTCAGATTACATACCCTTGGTGCAACCAAATCAGTCTTCTTGTTAGATGTCAAGGGTCTACCTTGGTAGATGTCAATTTGTAGAATGGGTAGCAGGTGGTGAAACTGCTGTGCCACCTAACCGGTTTGGCAACCCCCAAGTCTGTTGTCTAAGTGACCCCATCAATTTTTACCCTTTAACCCCTGTATAGAGATATTGACTTTCTACGAAAGGGTAAGCTACCTCTTGGAATTGTCTAAATCTAGTGATGTCTCGCGAAGCACCAGGTGTAAGAAGAAAATGGCGAGGAACAAGCTGAGGTCAGAGCAAAGGTTCAAGTGGAGTCAAGGGTCAGTTCATAGGTCAGGGGGGGCAGCACATTTAAGTGGTCAGCATTAGTCAGGATCATCACAGGAGACCAACTGGTAATAAAATAGATGCAAGAACATAGAGAATAAGCCAAAAGTTAAACACTGGAGTTAGTCAGAAGGCAGGGCACCTTTGCAGGGCATTAGCAACCTAGGAACCTCCAAAGGGTTGTACCAAGTGTGGTTGTTATACCCTATCCGCGAGATAGGGGATAACAATGTAACTGACTAGGACCCCCACTCTTCAAAAAAAATGTGTGTCTTGTGCACACTAATTGATGGAGTGAAAGGTTGAGCATGCGTCCTGCTCCTCCATTCAAAACTACAGGACTGTAGGAAGTCGCAGAGCATAGCGCTCAACAATTTCAGATGCTTCCTTGGTATTGAATAGAGCGGTAGGCTTAAATTCTTGAGAATGAGACCCCCATTCTCGTGATTAGTGGGGGTCCCACTAGTCGGACCCAGAGCATTCGCCTTGTTATGTACTAAGGAACAGAGTAATAGAGGGAAGTGTATACCTACTGGCATTAGGAATAGGGGAGCAACTGTTGGACAGAGGGGAATATCGGTTTTTGAAATTCATGAGAACGGACCCCCATTTTGTAATCAGTGGGGGTCCCACTAGTCAAACCCACATCAATCTGCTTGTTATCCACTAAGGGACAGAGTAATAGAGGGGATTGTGAATTTCTTGGCATTGGGAATAGGGTAGCAACTGTAGGACATAGGTGGCCAATCGTAGAAAGGAACAAACTTTACGGTCCAGTCGAACTGCAAATACGGATCTTCTTTATATCACGGTGATGTGCACCAATGTCCGACGTGTTTCAGACGGTACAACCGTCCACAGTCAAGGCAAAGGTGGCCAATCCCTTTGAAATCAATAGGATCTGTAGTCAGAAATTTTTGGCTGTCTCTACCACCTCTCCCTGCTAAAATTTCTAAAAATGTGTAAAATATTTCCTTACATGAAGCCAGACACATCTAGATTACCTGGGAAAACACATTCATAATGGGAAGTGCAATACGACACCTCTTATTAGTTAGCCTAATGGAAGAATACACAAGTGCTTACAGCACCATGAGCCTCGAGCATCCGGAGTGGAATAACAAAGGACAACCATGCCCTCTGTATTTCCATAGCCTTTGCACTACTTATTTATTGACCAGAAAGCAATATCTTGCACCCGTAGCGAATATTCTGAGTTCTCCCCATCTGATAAGAGTCGTGTTCACCAGCGAACTGAGAGACAAAACAATCCATAATGAGGGGATTATCTGTAGGGTCTTATTGACATAAGTCAGGGGTAGGAGTTCAGTCCTTGCAGCCTGGCATTGAGTCCTATACATTGCCCTCCCCCACGTGCTCCGCAGCTCAAGGTTTTTTTTTTTTCTATCCCTCTCTCCTTGAGTATACTTTGGTTTTCCATTGAACACATTCACACCCCCTACTACTTATTGTCAACACCCTTTTGTGTTGGAGGGGGGTGGGGTGGGTAGACACTATTTGCATGCTGGGGAAAATAATGCGATTTTAATGATACTTTAATACGTTTAATTGAAATTGTATTTATTGTGTATGTGTCTCTTTGTATAATGGTGTTTAATTAATAGATGGAACAGAGGGAAACTTCTAAATGAATGATTTGGATTTGTGTGTGTGCAGCATTCTGGAGTAAGGTCGTTCATAACGCTCAGACAAACATTCACTTCACTGCCCCTAGAGTTAAAACTGAGTGGTACCGCCATGGGCACCTCTCCGGGCCACATGTCCTGCCAACATCCTATATATAAAACCTCAGATCACATATTGTAATATAACAATAAATTGAGTACAAAAACAGAATCATAGAGGATTTTATTCACAGTATATTTATCTGCTTACCAAACTATTGCCGTAATTTTGTGTATAATACGTGAAATAAGTTATACACCATCCAAAGATAATCCTCTTGATATTCCTTACACATATTCCTCCTACGTATTAGATCGGTTGTATGCTTCCCACTCTAGAAAGTATAGGGACCTTAACTTCCCAGAGAAGAAAACGACCTGTCAATGAAATTTGGTATGTCCAATTCTTCTGTCCATCTATGGAGGGGTTGGTCGAGAGCTCTGCATACACAATGGAGCAAAGTCAGTCGAACCCATCAATTCTGAGGTCTTTTAGTTTATTAGAACCACAGGGTGATCCCACTTCTATAGTCACATAGGAAGGTAGTTATCTAGAGATATAGCAGTACGTACAGTAGATACCGATGTACCGTCCATGTATACAGAACTATAGATTTGGCCACTATAGAATATGGCCACATAAAGACATGTTCATTATGAGACATATTCTAGATCATTGAATGGAAAACACACTTAGTGCCGATCAATCCCTACTACCAGAGAAGCTCACAGTCAACTATTCTCTCACTCAGGTCCTGTATACGACACAATAGCCAAAAAGACCTCCAGCAACAATGACCAGCAAGTGTAGTGAGTTAAAGACATGGAGCACTTGTTGATTGACGCCTCCATTAAAATATGGCACGGAAAACATGGCCTGCATTCAAAAGTGACCCCTTAATGCATTAACTTCTGCAGTGTGACATAGCGGAGAACAATACCTCACATATCAATCAGGAGAAGTAGTACTGTGCAAAAACACGGAGCGGGAAGACGAAAGAGGACAGCAAATGTCATCTTGTACATCATTGATAATTGCTGGTGCACCATTGTATGATGACGTAGAGTTACACATTGCATTTCATCTCCTGTGTCGTTAAAGTTCCTTTTATATTTGTTTATTGGACACTTTAGGCTCAAATATAAGGTTTTGATGGCACATGAGTTCCCGTTATAGCTCCTTAGATACTTCATAGATACTTCATGTGTAGGAATGAAGAACACCTATATCATATGCTACGTAATGGTCCATAAAACAATCTTTGTATGGAAATATATGAACAAGTACCATATAACAAATTATTATAACATGAAAGCATAATTAGAAGAATTCCATAGAATTCCAGGTCAACTATGGCTTGTAGATATGAAATAAGTCCAACCGATCATTCTACAATGTTGATCCAGAAGAAGGAGAAAACCCATATATGATGTTCAACAATTATCACCAAAATGTCTTCTGTTAGCCATATATAATTTGAATTCTAGAAGACAAATTTTATAATTTCCAAATCAAAAAATCAAAAGTTCTGGTGTGTCTACTTCTCAAGTGATCAGGTGACACTAATAAAACTTCAACTACCTAGCATATTTTGCATAAAACCAGAAGAACCCAGATTGTACATCAATCCAGCTGTCACTAATATACCAAAACTATTTTGGAAACACCTGGCTGTTGGAAACAATCATGTCCCAAGTCAACCGAATGTTGAGCTATTGCTGAGTGTAGACCACTACATCAGAACAATTCTTGTAAAACAAGCGATCCAACGTAATATTTTTTAGCATTCTCAATCAACTCAATCTAAAATATAGACTTTACAAATCTTGAAAAAGTCCATGCTTAATCCATCAACGCAACCACATGATATCTAAGATCAACGACATCTCACCCAGCAATTTTTTTTCCACATGCCCCAGCTACATCTCATAATCATTAGCCAAATTACCTCGAATATTCCCAGACATTCCTACCTTGTTCATCAGTTCCGAGATATGCTCCTCAGCACATGCCACAGTTGCCATACAACGATGACCTGGATCACAAACGCCTCTAGCAGGTTTGGTCAGTTCCTATATTCCGAATTAATATTTACTAAGGTTCATAGAAAGGCAAACTTTGTTCACGTGGAAAATTGGAAGTGAGATTTAACCATGGTGAGAAGCCAGATGGTCTTCTGGCATATCTGTCAAAGTCACCCTGGTAGATGTCCACGCTATCTCCACACGTTTCCTTCAACCACCACTTCAAGCTTCTGGTTTAAACTTCATCCAGTGCCCATGAGGAGCTCCTAAATCTCTGTAGGAGGCTCAAGCCTGAAGCTAAGACTATCCACAATCCTTAACAATGCCAGTGTTATGTGTAACGCAATCATTAAAGTCTTTACTCGAGTTCTTTTGAATGTTTTTGCATTTCAAGGACAAGCATCCTCCACCGCTGTAGGACTCCCACCAGCACTGATAATGACCACTTTATTTCTGGGCTTCTCTTACTTATGCCTTCTGGCTCTGTCCTATTGTTTTAAGTTTCTCTTTTGTCATCTCTTTGTTCTGGGATACTCTTTTTACTTTTTTTTTACCTAAGTTCCTGTTTTAATGCTTTTGTTTCCATGTGCACTAGAGCTAACTCATTACTAGCCAAGCGCCTTCTATCAGCAAGGTTACTTTCTGCAAATACAAAGATATTTTGTCACTTACCTTGAAGGGGATGAACTCTTTTGAGGGTCGCTTAGGCCTTGGCAGTCCCGGATTGGGGGTGTCCGACTCCCCTTAGATGCAGGAAAGTCCTCTGCTCCATGTCTCTAGTGAATGGAGTTACGTCTAGTACAGTAGTAAGAATGTCCTACAGTGGAAGCCGAACAGGTAGAAGCACAAAGCTTGCAGCAGGAGAGGTGTGTCCTGCGAGCCTAGCTCCTGTCAGACAGGCTAGGGTAGAGGAGGAGGAGGAGGGAGAGCTGCTCTCCCCCAAGGTGAGGGATTGTGACAGAGCCAAATCCTAGATCTGTATGCAGATAGTTATATTCACTGCAGCAATTACAGTTTGGGGGGGAAGCGTGAGGCATTGTTACAAACCGTGCAAAAAGACAAAAAAAAAACTTTTCTAATGAAAATCTTATTATAAGCAGCAGCCAGTGCAGTGTGAACATCACCTTGTCCTGGATGGTGACTACATCATGCAACACTACAGATGTTACATTACACGATTGTACAGTATATGGGTATCAGATTGCGCTAATTTTATCATATGCACAGAGCAATGTAGCATTGGCCACAGGAGGTGGAAACAATATCCCACCACAAACTCAACAAAAAATTAGGTGGTCACCGGATTTGACCCATTGACCACATGAAATCGTATTGGAGAAGATAAACATTCCTTAGTCCTCCTCTATGACCAAGTCTGTAAGATCCAGTTATCCACAACTATGTTTGTGTCCAAAACATCTGAAGACATGGTATTATTATCATGTCTGATTATGGTACCACACCTAAATTCTGAATTATATGTCAGTAGTAAATAAAATTAAGGTGACAGAAGAACATTTGTGTTGGACCATGGACTTGCTAACCACTTGTGAACTTTAAGTTCCTTACATGTTGACAGCTTCTAAAAAAAAGTATCCACATATTGTAACAGGCAATTAATGGTATTGGTAAATCCACTCAGAACCACCATACTAGTGTCTCTTCGATACTGTCTTAGGCTTGTATGGCACTTTCCATGCAGTTATTCTTGTATAGAGACACATTGTAATTTCTCTTAAATCCCAATATTATCAAAATGTGAGGCAACTTTGAATTTGGCTCAATGCCATTGGGTATAATTGAACATGGAGTAATTATGGCTTTGCATGTGCATATGGATGTGCATGTTCATGGTCCTAGCCTGTGGGCTTCTTCATACGCCTCTGATAAGCAACAGCATAGAGCAGTGATGGTGAACCTTTTAGCGGCCGAGTGCCCAAAAAGCAACCCAAACCCCCCCTAATTTATCGCGAGGTGCCAACCAAAAATTAAAGCAGAAACTTATTGCTCCCTGTTCTTCAACAAGTTTCAATCATATTGGCCTCCTGAGGACAGCAACGCAGTAGAAAGGAGGGAAAATTTTAGCTTCTTTCCAGTGTTCCTCTGTACACAGAAAATCGTGGGGCGAGCAGGAGGTCCTCCAAAGATAATTCGGCCCTGTCTACTCATTCTCCCTCTTCCTACAGTCCCAAGTAGTGAAGTAAGTATGAAAATATGACTGAAAGCAGCATTTTCTAAGTTGCTTGAACAGCAGGAAGCTTCTTTGAGTCCTGTCTGGTGTGCTGGGGTGATGGCCCGGGTGCCCACAGAAATGCTCTGAGTGCCGCCTCTGGCACCCGTGCCATAGGTTCGCCACCACTGACACAGCGAGTTCATATCCGTGCCTTTATATTGCATGTTGTTCTTACTAAAGAACTGCCCGATGATGGAAAAGATCCTACGTGATTAATCTTGTCTTGTCGCTGGGGTCTTCAAATGGAAGCGTAGAGATGGCCATACTGTACATTGGTGATGGGAAGTTTGGCTCTTTGTGAGCTGGATCATTAGACTCCACTCACTAAGAAGGGTCGGCTCTTCTGGCTCCCGAAGGACTTCTTACAAAATATATGGTAGAAAGCCTCAGTCCAGCCAATCACCACACTCCACTCCTCTTTGAACCCAATTTTATCGGTTGAAGGGGGTGTGGTTAAGTGAGCTATCGGTTTACTGAAGGGAGCCAACTCCCGCGTTCACACGAAAGAGCCAGCTCTTCGAGCCCATCATTACGGTACATGATTTTGAAGAGCATACACAAGTTCTCTCATCTTTGGTTTCCCATTTTGTCTTTATTTGGAGTTTTTGTGAAGTTTGGTTTTATTTTTTTGGTTTGTTCCTTCTACCTAATCATGCATCGTGGAGAAGCTTCTTCATTCATAGTCATCTATGGTTATTGTCATATAGTTTTGGTTTGGTCCCTCTACCAAAGACGTTGAGTTTTAGAGTGAAATAGTAATTCCTCATCATACACTTGTCTTCATCTTTGAAAGTGTCTTATACACCTTCTCAGATTTTTTGGGCCCTCATTGACTTGCCAAGCATGCTTGTGTCCTGACTTGGGAGAAGAAACTTATCTACTGTCAGAAACTTTAGCTTCCCATACTAAGATCAGACTTGTCAAGGGTTGTCCTTGCCTTGTCCTTCTATATTTGTTGGGTTTGGCCAACATTAATGAAGTGTTAAGGCCAACCTATGTCTTAGCATCTAGATGAAACGTTGGACTATACCAGCTTGTATGTTTCAGGCCAGTGTCTTCTTTCCCCTTGTCCAAATCTATATCATATGTTCATCAGAGATGGAAACATGCAAACTTATTTTCATGGTGATACATTGTATGATTCACACTAAAAAGCTGAACCAATTAACACCTCGCTTACTGCACACAGCACTATAGATTAGGTGAATAGGCGAGACCTATTAGTATGCACGCATATTTTTTCATCTGCAAGAAAAATAGTTGAATTTTTTTTAACTCCTTAAAGGGAACCTGTCACCACAAATACAGCTTGTGGCAGGTTCCTATAGAGCCCCAGTAACTATCTGACACCTTCTTTTAGCTAAAAATTGGTTTCCTCACAACCCCATGAAATGAGTTATTCTTGCCTGGTATCTAGGGATCTATAGAGCGAGTCAGGGGGGCGTGGCTGCGTGTCATGTGACCCGGTAGATCTGTCTCTTTTTCTTTGTTTGATGTGCATAAAAGTTTTTAATATGTCACAATAAAAGCCAAGGTTTTAATTTTTGAAGTGCTGGAGAAACTCGTTTTTTTTGTACGATCCATCCATTTGGGTCCTACTGCTGGTCAGTACATCTTTCCTGGATAGAAATGACTGAATTAGCTGGTTAATGTCATCTATGTTAAACATTTGTTCAACTATAAATCTTTGTCTTCATCTGATACTCCAGAACTATTATGTCTTCAGTAAGAATAGACCCATAGGGCCAAATTTTTCAGGGTTTCAGTCTCTGGAAATGGGCTCCATTTCTGTCTATATTTCCCCCACTACGCCGCCACCTGAATGCCAGGTGGGCATGGAGGGGTGTGAAGGGGGGTGCGGTCGGTGCTGGATTGGGCCAGTGTGAGGCGTTCCTAAATGGGCGCAGGCTAGGGCACAATTCTACTTCAGGACAGACCTGGCGTAGCAGTGCTCTGCCGGAGCCTCCTGATAGATCTGGTGGGGGGTCGGGGGCATCATCATACACTGACCCGCTGGATAAAAGACCTTCCTGCTCCATGCGCCAAAGTACTCTAACCTTACCTCCCCAGAAATTGACACAAGACACTGCGGGATGTTGGAAATAGTAAGACCACATCAGCCCAATTTTAAATAACAAATTTAAATACAAAGTGCAAAACAAGTGCAATGACAAGGCCTCAGAGGGTAACTATAAAACCAAGTATGTGCATTCCTCCCGCTGCACCGTGCCAGTCCTGGAGGCTGACAAATATGTTGCATGTACCAAATATCCCATGTCCACCGCCGGGTGGGCATATTAATTGTAACCTCCGATACTCCATAACATACATTTTGACTCTTCCAAATTACTCCCCTTTAGCTTCCCCTCAAAGGCCTTATCCTGCGGCTGCGTGACAATCTCTTTCACCCTAATCAAAGGGCGGGCAGGCAACTTTTTTTGGACACGCTGGTTCAGAGAGGAAGTAGATCCGACGTGACCTGCAATTTAAAGTTTAGTGGCTAGCTGTACTCCTCCTCTTCCTCCTTTACTAGCCCAACCCCACATTAACCCTATGCTTGATTTTACCGCAGGTCAAAGCGGGCATACGGTTAATGCTACGCCTAACCTACTGCCCTTATCTGGAGCACTTAGCACATAAACGTGCCTCATACTATGTAATTTTTACTTATATGATTCACACTTTACTGCCTAATATACATGTAGGTGCCTACGCAAGCCGGTTTTAATCCAATTGCATATTTCTAGGTCAGGCGACAAAAAAAAGCAGGTAGTAATCTATTATATACAATAACTAATAAAGACCACAAACTACGTATACAGTCTCAAACTAGATGATTATAATACTGAAGACCCCTCTCCTTCCCTACAGCAGATATGTAATACAGGAGACACCTGGAGAAGATATATAATGCTTTAGACCCCAGAGCAGACATAAAATTCTGGAGACATCCCAGAGGAGATACTGGAGACCAACCAGGAGAGATATATAATACTGGAGACACCGCAGAACAGACCTATACTACTGGAGCAGACAGTAATACACGAGACCCCCCCAAGAGCAGAAATTTATACTTGAGACCCCAGAACAGACTACTACTGGAGACCCCCAGAGCAGGCACTTATACTGTAGACCTCCAAGAGCATATAATAATAATAATAATAATGGAGACACCACAGAACAGACCTATACTACTGGAGACCCCCAGAGCAGACAGTAATACACGAGAACCCCCCAGAGCCGGCACTTATACTTGAGACCTCCATGAGCATATAATAATAATAATGGGAACACCCCAGAACAGACCTATACTACTGGAGACCCCCAGAGCAGGCACTAATACACAAGACCTTCCCAGAGCAGGAACTTATACTGGAGACCCCCAGAACAGACTACTATTGGAGACCCCTAAAGCAGGCACTAATACTGGAGACCTCCAAATCAGCCAAAAAAGCAGCCCCTCTTCTCTTTCCTGCTGCTCTGCCCTGGTTGCATGTGCCAGCGTTAGGACCCAGTGCATTGCAACATGTGGAGCAGGAGGGGACCCAGGTGGTGAGTACACATGTCCTCTCTCCTTAGGTCTCCTCTCACTATGCCTGGGTCCTAACATCGGCACTTATACCCAGTGTCAAAAACTAGGGCAAAGCAAGAATTAGCGGGAGCACAACCTGCACCAGCATGTTGTGCAACCTTGTTATAGACACTTCATTGTAGTTGGGGGGAGGTGCATCATTGATTTAGCATTGAGGCCTTGCAGGTTTAAAGGGATATTCTCATCTCTAGCATGATGTAGCTCCCACTTTTGAGAATGGAGGTCCACCGGTTCCACCAAATGCAGTGTTTATCGGGCCTGTGCAGAAACTATAAGAGTGACAAAGATGGACGAGTGAATGGACTTGGCTATTTCCAGCACTCCCAAAGACCTGAATGTAGCGTGGCCACGTGTGCGTGGCCTGGCCATGAGAAGGTGGTCAGTAGAGGTGCCGAGGAGTAGAGTCCTAGAGGTGAGACCCAAACCAAATCCTGTCTGTATGATCCTAAGCGCATGAAATACACAATGGTCTTTATAATTGTTATATCTTTGGCCGGCTGAAGCTTAGGTTGGACATGGTCCAGGAGCCATTGTGCTTCTCAGCTTTTTTTTGCTTTCTTTGCCTCCACACAAATGAAAACTTTACTAGAACATGGGTAATAAAATGTTCACAGATCGCTGATTGGTCTGGAGATAGCGGCGAGTGGTGTCTGAATGTCTGTGTTCATGAAGCGGAGCTCCAGGGCTTGGGAAATGAAGCTTTCGGAGAGGATATACAGGGCTCGGGGAGCTGGTGGCATGCACTAAGGCTGGAGGACAATGGACCTGTCCAGGCAGGATTTTCCAGGGGTCGTAAACACCTTTCCCCAAAGGTGTCCGCAGCAATGGTATGTGACTCAAAGCCTTGGCCTCACTAGCCCCCATAGAGCAATATCCTGACGCTTTGAAGCTGATCTGAAAACATGTAAGGAACATGGAATATCTATAGATGAGATGTATGTGACCCCCGACCTGCATGACCCGGAGCGGAACTGATCGCAATCTGCACATCCAAAGATCTCAGCCAAAGAACCAGCAATGTGCACTGAAATGTATTAGTAGACAAAGTGCCATTTTTCCGAATATTTTCCAAATATTTTTTACATTACTTTTTCTTTTTCTGTACATGCACAAAAAGGGAAGAAACTTTTTTGCCCGGAGGACATCTCAGACCTTAATCAGACCCCGGGGTGATGTCTTAAGCTCAGACAATTATACAGCCACATACCTTTCACCTTATAGCCAGCGGTCATACTACAGAGAATGTGACATGCAGTATCCAAGGAAATGTAGCACCTCTAATAATAATATACAATAATACACACAGTGATGTCACAGTACAGGGATAATACACACAGTGATATCACAGTACAGGGATAATACACACAGTGATGTCACAGTACATAGATAATACACACAGTGGTCGCAAGTCTGACTCCAAATTGCTCACAATTTGCTAGTAGATACACTGCAACAACTACAGCCACCAGCAGATCAACCAGAAATCAAATATAGAATGATCCGAGCAGCGCGGGCAGCGGCTAGTCTATCCCAGGGTCACCTGATCTGGCCAGCCAACCACTGCTATCGACGTGTGAGGGTACCACGTCATGCTGGGTGGAGTGCAGAGTCTCCTGGCTTGTGATTGGCTCTGTTTCTGGCCGCCAATAAGCAAAACGGCGGGAGCTGCCATTTTCTCGAGCAGGCGAAATACTCGTCCGAGCAACGAGCAGTTTCGAGTACGCTAATGCTCGAACGAGCATCAAGCTCGGACGAGTATGTTCGCTCATCTCTAATCAACAACCATTGGGACCTGAATTGAATCTTATGAAAATGTTTGCCACAGCTTCAGCCTACTCTAAAGGGGTTGCCACCCAGGGTTTTATTTTCAGAAGCCACCTGAGAGTGAGACAAGTAGACCTTACCTACTATTCAATACTTAATTATTCTGGTATTATATAGGAGTATTATATATGGAGACAATATGGGGGACATTAATCATAGGGGGTCTCAGGTTCGCCTATTTTTGCGCCTGGTTTGCTCTTCTTTTTGGCTCCTGATCTATAATGGATCTAGTTCTGGCTTACTAAATGCACTTTGGAATTGTCGCATGTCCGATTCATTTGCGCCTAAATTAGCTCCAAATTTGGCGCAATTGTTAGATCTCATTTATGAGCAATAATGAAAGGAGACTGAGAAAATGTGACAGAACGTTCAGGGCTTCATCTCTGCACAAAAAAAACTTATCATTGTGATGCGAATGCAGGGACTAAAAGTTACAGAGATGTAAAAAAAAAAAAAAAAATTCTTGCTGAAATGAGTCTTTGCCTTTTTTATTATAATTTACATGAAATGGATACTGATAATATTCTCAGATCTGTACAATAAGACAATAATCACTCCCAGAGATGATCCCATAGACAATGATGAAGTCCTTACTGGAGAAATTTTACATTTTAAAACTGCTCCGAAGTATTTTCCATGTTGCATAGAGGGAATTCTTCATTTGGGAACCTAAAATGTATGTTTTTAGTAATGAAAAGGGAAGTTTTTTGGAAGTGCACCTGCTCAGAGGAGGTGCATTTTCTGTGCCTATTTTGTGCCTTTTTAGGCGCACATTTGTGATAGATCCCGTGCAAACATCTGTATAGGACGCTCTCACTATGTCAGATAAGGTGCAGGGACTCAAAACCACTAAGTGCCGAACTTTGCCGTGCGCCAGAAAATGACGCTCAAAACAGTCTAACAGACTATGATTAATGTCCCCCTATGAGTACAACTGAGAACCTTATTTCACACTTTGTATAGAGTAATCCAGAGAGTCAAATTCTGCGTAAGTGAGTCCTTGCTTGATTTGGGAATGTACATAAAACTATAGTCCTACGTATCGTGTGATGGACCTTGCCAAGGATCGGGTGCTCTCTTCTTATTACTCAATGGCTCCATCGCATGACTCTCTCTTCCTCTTTCGGATTTGTTGATATTTGAAGAGACAGTGGATATCCCTAACATTGTCCACATCTAATTATTATCACAATCTCTTTATTTTGGGCACCTGCCCCCCCAGAAATGCACCTGAGCATTTGGACTGGTTTTCTGAGTACCTGACTTTGCTCATTGCCCACCTCTTTTGGCTGTTTCCTGATGTTTCATACCAGCGTCTCGTGACCCTATACTGGGAGAACTTCAAGACATAGGAACGTGGTGGTCTCCATGTAGTGAAGTTTAAAGGACATCTGTCTCCTAAATTTAAACCCCCTTATCACAAAACCTATCTAAATTAGTCCATCCACCACTTTTTATAGACCTAAATTTTACACAACAATGTTCTTTAACAATTTATCATTTTTGATTGTGCAATTTATCTTCACTGGGTATAATCGATGGAGCTCTGTGGAGAGCAGTCTGGCTTGTTTATGAGCTGGAAGTCCGGGTACTCTCCTCTTCTCCTATTCAGAGCCGCACCTTTACTTATCTCCGCCTCAGATTTCTGCACTTCCGCATGGAAATCTTCTAATGCCAACGTCTTCACCAAGTTTACTTTCTCTCCCACTTATGCCTCATCCTTAGTATCTACATAGTAGCTGAGAGACCACAATGGCCATACATGAGATTTCAGGTGGGACTAGGAGAAAGTGAGGAGGATGCGGGTGTACCCCGAGAGTCAGGGATTAGCCAAAGCCCAGTGGTGTTGCCACTGGACCCATTTGGATGTTGAACCTGGAACAAAAACTGCAATTATTGAAGTGAACGGAGAACCAATGTGGACATAAAAAAAGATAGTTGGAAAGGTTACTAAGAGGAGTATCAGGTAGTGTAGTCGAAATGGGTGTCCTATAAAGAGTAAAAAGGGAAGCAGCAGGTAGAACACCCTAATGCCTAATGTACATGAACGTATATGGGCTAGCTCACGACTCCCTTGGAGGTGTATTGCACACGGCCATTGTGCAGTGAGCCCACCATGCCATGACCAAGCCAGGTCCTATGCTTGCCCCTATTGCCGGTATAGCAGCTCAGTACCTCCTCCTCATCTCCACCCAGCTGAAAGGGGCCGTTTCAGCATCGGTTTGTGTGCATGAAGCTTTAGGAATGGGCCAAAATCATAATGATGAGGCTACACGGTGGGTCTTTAACACATTCAAGGGGATTTTATATGCCCTGTCTGACACTTTTCTAGTGGATAACGCATGTAAAAAACCTCAAAACTAAGAATTGTTACGTGGAGAGCAGGTGGACGAGAGAAAAACATTGGAAGGCAAAATCAGCTGTATTTGTCTAATCTCGAGGATAGCAGTTGAACCGAATACCGATGTACATAAGGAATCCATGGGGGTTAGGGGGGCTTATAAGCCATAAAGGGGCTGTTTGGTATGATAACCTAGGGAATATTTTAGGGAACAGGAGACTATTTAATTTCTGAATTCTTAATGCCGCGACATGAGTTCACTGCAAAGGGGCCTACTGAGGCTCTGCCACCCAGTGGCCTACTGCAACCTGGAGCCGTCCCTGGTAACATTACACTTGCACTCGGCATTACACATCAATGTTGCCCCTTTCTCTCGGGCTAGTAACATTTTTATACACAATGGGGCAGATTTATCAAGCTGTCTGAAAGTCAGAATATTTCTAGTTGCCCATGGCAACCAATCACAGCTCTCCTTTGAAATATTCATGAGCACTGGTAAAATGAAAGCTGAGCTGCAATTGGTTGCCATGGGCGACTAGAAATATTCTGACTTTTAGACACTTGATAAATCTGCCCCAATGTCTGCTACTATGAGGCAACTGTGGAGATTGCATTGGAGTAAATGAAATTATGATGTATCATTTATATTTTTATTAAGGTAACATTTGGCATTTCAGTAATTTCACACATAATAAGAGCCATGTGGGTTTTTGTTCCATAGTTTATAAATCTCTGTATAGAAATAACAGGTAATGCACAAGTGTTGATTGTCTCTTTGTAGAAGCTTTCAGTGAAGGCTTGAAAGGAAATTTTCCTGTGTGCGGGAATAAAGAGTGCTGAAAACGGCATCAGGATTCGCTAATACAGACCTGGCATAACATGTCACTGTCACGTCCTGAGCCGCAGCCTATGATGACTGAAGAGCTGCCGACTAAAGGCACAATGCCGCACAAAGAAGGGGATGGTTCACATCCCATGAATTACTCCATACATACACCAGCTTTGCTAGCGGTAGCACTGACAGCACAGTATGAAAGCATCTCTATGATACAATAGCAACCGAAATTTGTTGGCTACTTATTGTATTGAAAGATGAATTAAACAATAACATTTAACCCCCAACATGCTCCCACCGCTGATCCCTGGCCAAGAAATTACCTAATCTGTTCCCGGCCTATCCCAGCACATTACTGCTGATGGAAGGAGCCGTCCTAAGCAGGAAGGTGTTTGAGTGTTATAGCCAATAGTCCTCTAGGTATTAGAGGAGGTATCTACTCTACGATCTGAGGTCTATGTTCCTGACCATGGACTTGTTGTTGGACTTTGATCCGCGCCTGCTTGACCTGACTCTGAGTCCTTGCTGCTCATCCTGAACTTATCCTGTACCTAAGCTCTGCTGGATGTTCGGCTGCCCTGTACTCAGATCATGCTTGATTTACACCTAACCTTGACTTGTGCTTGACTTGACTTTTGGTTTAAAATCCCAGCTTGACCTGACTTTGAATCCTTTCTGCCTGCCCTGACCCTTGATTGGTATTCAGGCTCTGCTTGATATCCGCCATCCCTGACCTAGGCCTGTACCCAGACTCTGCTTGATTTCCACCTACCCTAAACTTGGCTTGTGCCAAGACTCTGCTTCATGTTGGCCTTCCCTGACCTTTGCCTCATCTGCTCTCTTTTGGTTTTAAATAATAATAAATAATAATAATAACCCCAGCTTGACCTGACTCTGAATCTTTTTTGCCTGCCCTGACCCTTGGCCTGTATTGAGACTCTACTTGATATCCGCCATCCCTGATCTAGGTCTGTACCCAGACTCTGCATGATTTAAGCCTTCCCTAACCATGGCCTGTGCTTAGATTCTAGTTGATTTCTTTTTTCCCTAACCGTGGCCTGTGCTCAGAATCTACTTTTTTGCCACCTGCCCTGAGCTTGGCCTGATCTACTGACTCTTGATTTTATACCCCAACTTGACCTGACTCTGAATCTTTGCTTCCTGCCCCGACCCTTGTCCTGTATTCAGACTCTGCCTGAGGTTCGTCTGCCTTGATCTATGCCTGTACACAGACTGTGCTTGATTTCCACCTGCTCTGACCTTGGCCTGTTTCTGACTTCTCTTCGTTTGTCTCTCTTGCATATTATATTCCACCCGGGTTAGCTTCTGCCTGTACAGGTATTGGGACTAGGATTATTTTGTTACAGAGTTTAAATCAACCGGGCCATTCAATGCATTTGGGACAACCCCTAAATCAAAACAAACAAGTGGTAAAATATGCCCAAAGTGGCATTACTCCCACCTTGGAAGCAACATAAGATTTTAGGGTACTACTGGTTCCAATGCAGATAGTATTGTAATGGGGTCCTGGATTGAACCCAACCAGAGATAACAACTGCAAGTCTACGATATTGAACCTACAGTAGGTAAAAGATGGAGTGCTCATTGGACAGTGCCTCTTCTTCACCAAATTGGTATTTCTGGCCCAGCACTGTATGTAAATAGTGGGGCCAAGTTACTTATTGGCGTCCTACGGAAATCACTTTCACTGTACAGAAGTAGCACTTGCATGTAAACCATAGATCACTCGTCTGAATGGCGCAAGGTGGATCAGGATCGGCAAGTTATGTGCCTACATGTGGACTCTCTGTGCAACTGGTACAGTACTGTTTATATAATATGGCATGGAGGTGCATTATGCCCCGACTTCTAATCCTGGACAATCCCTTTAAGTGGGAATCAAGTGTGGATCCACTGACAGTAAATGAACCAGGATCTTTTAGAATTGGCTGAGATGATACAACAAAGTGTTATTTACCTAAGGCAGGAAACACACTTCCAAGCTGCGCTCCTCCGCTGTCAGAACTTGTATAAGATCATGGAAGGGGATGAATAAAAATAAAATGTAATTAGAGCCACTTGTCCCCGGGGTGAATATTTGTGGAGTTATTTCTTTATTTGCAGAGACTGAAGTATGCACACAAGCCTCGCACTAATCCTGAAATATTTGTGTCTAATCACTTCACCAATAATCAACATACATAGACAGGAGTAAGGAGGATGGGTGCTATAGATCTATCGATCTAAATGGGCACAGCACAGTACTACTACTCTTATCAAGTATAAATGGGCACAGCACAGTACTACTACTCTTATCAAGTATAAATGGGCACAGCACAGTACTACGACTCTTATCTAGTATAAATGGGCACATCACAGTACTACTACTCCTATCCTGTATATATGGGAACAGCACAGTACTACTACTCTTATCAAGTATAAATGGGCACAGCACAGTACTACGACTCTTATCTAGTATAAATGTGCACAGCACAGTACTACGACTCTTATCTAGTATAAATGGGCACATCACAGTACTACTACTCCTATCCTGTATGTATGGGCACAGCACAGTACTACTACTCTTATCTAGTATAAATGGGCACAGCTCAGTACTACTACTCCTATCCTGTATATATGGGCACAGCACAGTACTACTACTCCTATCCTGTTTATATGGGCACAGCACAGTACTACTACTCCTATCCTGTATATATGGGCACAGCACAGTACTATTACTCTTATCTATTATAAATGGGCACAGCACAGTACTACTACTCCCATCCTGTATATATGGGCACAACACAGTACTACTACTCCTATCCTGTATGTATGGGCACAGCTCAGTACTACTACTCCTATCCTGTATGTATGGGCACAGCTCAGTACTACTACTCTTATCTAGTATAAATGGGCACAGCGCAGTAACACTACTGTTATCTCATATAAATGGGCACAGTACTATTACTCTCATCACATATAAATGGGCACAGTACTATTACTCTCATCACATATAAATGGGCACAGTACTATTACTCTCATCACATATAAATGGGCACAGTACAGTTCTGCTACTCCTGCACTTATCCTGTATTTATGGACACCGCTCCCATGTAATTTTTGCAGTGGACCCCCCAATGTCTATCTATCTCGCTATCTTTGTCATAGTCTGGAAAATGTAGTGTACGAATTATACATTTGTTGCAGGACACTTTATTACACAAGGAGGCTCCAGATTTAGAGGCCACTTGTATTCCTACATCCATCAGAACTTAACAGATGAGAACAGAATATCCATACATTTATGGAGTACCTGTTTCAAGTGATTTTCTCACCAAATTTCTTGGGATAGAAGCCAGACAGTTTGCCTGCCAGAGTTGTGTAAGATCTCCTGTGTATTTAGCTGCATGTTCCCCATCAGCATGATACCAGAGAACAAGTGGGGCATGGAGATGGTCCAACAGAGGATGTTTAGTTCCGGAACTTATACAAAAGTACTTACAAGTGACATCTAAAGTGAGAGGGGGAGAGGTCACTGTGCAGGGAAGGTGAGCAGATAAGTTGTGACCATCACCTATAGTGGATGATCCTGTGTTATCTTTACATCATTACCTATAGTGGAAAGAATGATCCTGTGTTATCCATCTATCATTACCTATGGTGGATAATCCTGTGTTATCTATATATCATTATACCATTACCTATAGTGGATGATCCTGTATTTTCTATACATCATTACTAGAGATGAGCGAGCACTAAAATGCTCGGGTACTCGTTATTCGAGACACACCATTGGGACTAGAATTGAAATCTTATGAAAAGTTTGCCACAGCTTCAGCCTACTGATAAAGGGGTTGCCACCCAGGGTTTTATTTTCAGAAGCCACCTGGAGTGAGGACAAGTAGACCTTACCTACTATTCAATCTTAATTTCTGGTATTATATAGGAGTATTATATATGGAGACAATATGGGGGGCATTAATCAAGAGGGGTCTCAGTGTTCGCCTATTTTTGCCGCCTGGTTTGCTCTTCTTTTTGGCTCCTGATCTATAATGGATTAGTTCTGGCTTACTAAATGCACTTGGAATGTCGCATGTCCGATTCATTTGCGCCTAAATTAGCTCCAAATTGGCGCAATTGTGTCTCATTTATGAGCAATAATGAAAGGAGACTGAAGAAAATGTGACAGAACGTTCGGAGCTTCATCTCTGCCACAAAAAAAACTTATCATTGTGATGCGGAATGCAGGGACTAAAAGTTACAGAGATGTAAAAAAAAAAAAAAAAATTCTTGCTGAAATGAGTTTTTGCCTTTTTTATTTATAATTTACATGAAATGGATACTGATAATATTCTCAGATCTGTACAATAAGACAATAATCACTCCAGAGATGATCCCATAGACAATGATGAAGTCCTTACTGGAGAAAGAAATTTTACATTTAAAACTGCTCGAAGTATTTTCCATGTTGCATAGAGGGATTTCTTTGGGAACCTAAATGTATTGTTTTTAGTAATGAAAAGGGAAGTTTTTGGAAGTGCACCCTGCTCAGAGGAGGTGGCATTTTCTGTGCCTATTTTGTGCCTTTTTAGGCGCACATTGTGATAGATACCCGTGCAAACATCTGTATAGGACGCTCTCACTATGTCAGATAAGGTGCAGGGACTCAAAAACCATAAGTGCAGAACTTTGCCGTGCGCCAAAAGAGAAAATGACGCTCAAAACAGTCTAACAGACTATGATTAAGCTCCCCTATGAGTACAACTGAGAACCTTATTTCACACTTTGTATAGGGTAATCCAGAGAGTCAAATTTCGCGTAAGTGAGTCCTTGCTTGAGATTGGGAATGTACATAAAACTATAGTCCTACGTTATCGTGTGATAGGACCTTGCAAGGATCGGGTGCTCTCTTTTATTATCTCAATGGCTCCATCGCATGACCTCTCTTCCTCTTTCGGATTTGTTGATTATTGAAGAGACAGATGGGATATCCTAACATTGTCCACATCTAATTATTATCACAATCTCTTTTATTTGGGCACCTGCCCCCCCAGAAAGCACCTGAGCATTTGGACTGGTTTCTGAGTACCTGACTTTGCTCATTGCCCACCTCTTTTGGCTGTTTCCTGATGTTTCATACCAGGGTTCTCGTGACCCTATACTGGGAGAACTTCAAGACATAGAGAACGTGGTGGGCTCCATGTAGTGAAGTTTAAAGGACATCTGTCTCCCTAAATTTAACCCCTTATCAAAAAAAACTATCTAAATTAGTCATATCCACCACTTTTTATAGACCTAAATTTACACAACAATGTCTTTTAACAATTTATCATTTTTGATTGTGCAATTTATCTTCACTGGGTATAATCGATGGAGCTCTGGTGGAGAGCAGTCTGGCTTTGTTATGAGCTGGAAGTCCGGGTACTCTACCTCTCTCTATTCAAGCCGACACGTATTATTCTCCCGCCGCAGATTTCTGACATTCCGCATGGAAATCTTCTAATGCCAACGTCTTCACCAAGTTTTTCTTCTCTCTCCACTTATGCCTCATCCTTAGTATCTACATAGTAGCTGAGAGACCACAAGGCCATACATGAGATTTCAGGTGGGACTAGGGAAAGTGAGGAGGATTGGGTGTACCCCGAGAGTCAGGGATAGCCAAAGCCCAGTGGTGTTGCCACTGGACCCATTTGATTTGAACCTGGAACAAAAACTGCAATTATTGAAGTGAACGGAGAACCAATGTGGACATAAAAAAAGATAGTTGGAAAGGTTACTAAGAGGAGTATCAGGTAGTGTAGTCGAAATGGGTGTCCTATAAGAGTATAAAAAAGAGGAGCAGCAGTGAGAACACCTAATGCCTAATGTACATGAACGTATATGGGCTAGCTCACGACTCCCTTGGAGGTGTATTGCACACGGCCCTTGTGCAGTGAGCCCACCCCTGCCATGACCAAGCCAGGTCCATGATCAGCCCCTATTGCCGGTATATCAGCAGCTCAGTACCTCCTCCTCATCCCACCAGCTGAAGAGGGCCGTTTTCAGCATCGGTTTGTGTGCATGAAGCTTTAGGAATGGGCCAAAATCATAATGATGAGCGTACACGCGTGGTCTTAACACATTCAAGGGATTTTATATGCCTGTCTGACCCTTTTCTAGTGGATAACGCAGTAAAAACCTCAAAAACTAGAATTGTTACGTGGAGAGCGGTGGACGAGGAGAAAAAAACATTGGAAGGCAAAAATCAGCTGTATGTCTAATCTCGAGGATAGCATGTTGAACCGAAATTACCGATGTACATAAGGAATCCATGGGGGTTAGGGGGGCTTAATAAGCCAAAGGGGCTGTTTGGTATGATAACCAGGGAATATTTTAGGGAACAGGAGACTATTTAATTTCTGAATTCTTAATGCCGCGACATGAGTTCACTGAAAAGGGGCCTACTGAGGCTCTGCCACCCAGTGGCCCTCTGCAACGGAGCCGTCCTGGTAACATTACACTTGCACTCGGCATACACATCAATGTTGCCCTTTCTCTCGGGCTAGTAACATTTTATACACAATGGGCGATTATCAAGCTGTCTGAAAGTCAGAATATTTTAGGTGCCCATGGCAACCAATCACAGTCTTTGAAATATTCATGAGCACTGTAAATGAAAGCTGAGCTGCAATTGGTTGCCAGGGCGACTAGAAATATTCTGACTTTTAGACACTGAAATCTGCCCCAATGTCTGCTACTGAGGCAACTGTGGAGATTGCATTGGAGTAAATGAAATTATGATGTATCATTTATATTTTTATTAGGAACATTTGCATTTCAGTAATTTCACACATAATAAGAGCCATGTGGGTTTTGTTCCATAGTTTAAATCTCTGTATAGAAAAACAGGTAATGCACAAGTGTTTATTGTCTCTTTGTAGAAGCTTTCAAGTGAAGGCTTGAAAGAATTTTCCTGGGTGCGGGAATAAAGAGTGCTGAAACGGCATCAGGATTCGCTAATACAGACCTGGCATAACCATGTCACTGTCACGTCTGAGCCGCAGCCTATGATGACTGAAGAGCTGCCGACTAAAGGCACAATGCCGCACAAAGAAGGGGATGGTTCACATCCCATGAATTACTCCATACATACACCAGCTTGCTAGCGGTGGTAGCACTGACAGCACAGTATGAAAGCCTCTCTATGATACAATAGCAACCGAAATTTGTTGGCTACTATTGTATTGAAAGATGAAGTAAACAATAAACATTTAACCCAACATGCTCCCACCGCTGATCCCTGGCCAAGAAATTACTAATCTGTTCCCGGCCTATCCCAGCACTACTGCTGATGGAAGGAGCCGTCCTAAGCAGGAAGGTGTTTTGAGTGTTATAGCCAATAGTCTCTAGGTATTAGAGGAGGGATCTACTCTACGATCTGAGGTCTATGTTCCTGACCATGGACATTGTTGTGGGACTTTGATCCGCGCCTGCTTGACCTGACTCTGAGCCTTGCTGTCATCCTGAACTTACCTGTACCTAAGCTCTGCTGGATGTTCGGCTCTGCCCTGTACTAGATCATGCTTGATTTACACCTAACCTTGACTTGTGTTGACTTGACTTTTGTTTAAAAATCCCAGCTTGGACATGACTTTGATCCTTTTGCCTGCCCTGACCCTTGATTGGTATTCAGGCTCTGCTTGATATCCGCCATCCCTGACCTAGGCCTGTACAGACTCCGCTTGATTTCACACCTACCCTAACTTGCTTTGCCAAGACTTCTGCTTCATGTTGGCCTTCCCGACCTTTGCCTCATCTGCTCTCTTTTGGTTTAAATAATAATAAATAATAATAATAACCCCAGATTGACACTGACTCTGAATCTTTTTGCCTGCCCTGACCTTGGCCTGTATTGAGACCTACTTGATATCCGCCATCCCTGATCTAGGTCTGTACCCAGACTCTGCATGATTTAAGCCTTCCTACCATGGCCTGTGCTTAGATTTAGTTGAATTTCTTTTTTCCCTAACCGTGGCCTGTGTCAGAATCCTTTTTGCCACCTGCCCTGAGCTTGGCCTGATCTACTGACTCTTGATTTATTACCCCAAACTTGACCTGACTCTGATCTTTGCTTCCTGCCCGACCCTTGTCTGTATTCAGACTCTGCCTGAGGTTCGTCTGCTTGATCTATGCCTGTACACAGACTGTGCTTGATTTCCACCTGCTCGACCTTGGCCTGTTTTGACCTTTCTTCTTCCGCAAAACGGCGGGAGATGCCATTTTCTCGAGCGGGCGAAGTATTCGTCCAAGCAACGAGCAGTTTCGAGTACGCTAATGCTCGAACGAGCATCAAGCTCGGACGAGCATGTTCGCTCATCTCTAATCATTACCTATAGTGGAAAGTGTGATCCTGTGTTATCTATTATTACCTATAGTGGATGATCATGTGTTATCTATATATCATTACCTATAGTGGATGATCCTATGTTATTTATATACCATTACCTATAGTGGATATTCCTGTGTTTTCTATACATCATTACCTATAGTGGAAAGTGTGATCCTGAGTTATCTATATATCATTACCTATAGCACTTCACCATAAGTAGCAATATTTTGGTCCCTAGTGGCTGGAGCTTGGCTATGGCCACTAGAGGCCGAAACGTTGCGACTTATGGAGAAAAATGCAAGCTCAATTTTATCACTTTAAATCCTGGAGTGCCGCCTTCTTTTGTGCTCTTTCAATTCATGGACTTGTGTCTTGTTGGCATCTGGGTGATGATATTGTGTGCTGCTTGTTGCTTTTTACATATATTTATCATATTAACCCTCACTAATGGGGTGACTATGGTGACTTCTACTACTTTCTCACTATAGAGAAGTGAGAAATAAGGGTCATCATTTTTATTAGCTTAGTACCAGGATTTATATTAAACGTATACTGGAGAATTTTTTAAACTTCTTAAACTAATATGTTCTACTAAAAAACTCAGTCTACTAATATATAATTTTATAATGTGCTAAGTTTGCATCAGCTAAACCTGAGGGTGTACAGTTCTTTTCATAATAATATAAACAGTACATATAAGTGATCCCTGTACTGTGACATCACTGTGTGTATTATCCCTGTACTGTGACATCACTGTGTGTATGATCCCTGTACTGTGACATCATGTGTGTATTATCACCTGTACTGTGATCATTTCACTCCGACTGTGACTCGAGATATCTCCCTGTACTGTGACATCACTGGTTATTATCCCTTACTGTGAAAAAAACACACTGGTGTATTATCCCTGTTACGTGTTATCTACCTGTGTGTATTACCCCGTGGGAATCCGTGTGAATCCTTACTGATATGTGTGTGGTATCCCTGACTTGTGACACCACTGTGTGTATATCTGGTACTGTACCATCACGTGTGATTATCTCTACTGTGATCACGGTGTTACCTTACGTGAATCACTGTGTTATTATCCCTTACTGTGACATCACTGTGTGTATTATCTTCTTACTGTGACATCCTGTGGATATCTGCTGTGCTGTGACATCACGGTGTGTATTATTCCTGTACTGTGGACAGCACTTGTGTTATTATCAGTACTTTGGTGAAGCGCACATGTGTATTTCCCGCTGTGACATCACTGTGTGTATTATTACTCTGTACTGTGACATTCACGGTGTATTCTCTGTACTGTGATCATGTGACTGTAACGTGACATCACTGTGTTTAAAGTTGACTTACATCTTGTAGATCCTGTACTGGACATCACTAGGTTATTATCCATCGACTGTGACATCACGGTGTTATGTTCCCGGTACTGTGACTCAAAGCGTGTATATCCCTTTCGTGTGACTCCGTGTTATCCTTACTCACCTGCTGAATTTCCTGTTACTGTGACATTCACTGTGTGTATTCATCCTGAGTGACATCACGTGGTATAATCCCTGCGTGCATACGTGTGTAATCCTGGTGACATCACTGTTGTATTAATCCTGTACTGTACATCACTGTGATGGTATTATCCCCGGTACTGTTGACATACTGTGGCTATTAATTACCTGTACGTGTAACCTATCACGTGTGTATATCCCTGTACTGTGACATACCTGTGTGTTTATCTCATCCCTGACCTGACATCACTGTGTGTATTATCCCTGTACTGTGACATCACTGTGTGTATTATCTCTGAATTCCCTGACTGGATGCAGTGTATTAGTGGTGTACATTACAAGTTATGCTATGGGGCCTCCCGGTTACCTGTTACACCCCTCTAAGTGCTATATAATTGTGTACAATGTAGCGCTGTCCAATTACACATGAGAAGGAAGGGCCACTTTGTGAGTTATGATTCCTGAGATGATCCGATCACTTTCTCTGTAGAGACTCATCACTGTACTGTAAACTCTGATACTCTCATTAAGGGATTAGTGACAAAACAACAGAAAATTAAATTAGCTGCGCTAGGAATGCCACCAAATGGGATCTTTAATTGCTGGGGATCAAATCCGTATTATATCAGAACCTTTTCCCAAGAATAAGTCAGGAAGGCGTGTACAGAGAGAAAAGATGTCAAACTAAAATAAGACAAATCTGCTGGGCCCCTTATTGGGTAAGAGTCCCACCAGAAGAAGCTATTTTTGACTATTTTTGATGCCATTGGAGTGAGAGTCTATACTATACAGAATGGGGCACATTTACTTACACAGTCCGGTCGCGATCCCGCGGTGCATTGTCCGACGTGGATTCGGGTCTGCTGTGATTCACTAAGGTCGTGCGTCCGAGTTCCTGCATCTGTCGCTTCTGCACCGAGGTCCGCCGAAGTTCACCTGCTTCTTCCTGGTGTAAGTGAGTGCTGATCTTGCGACACATTTCCGTTTTTAAATTCTGCGGTTTGTCTGAATCCGTCGGGTTGTCCAGCCTCACCCCCCGATTTGTGTTGCGTGCAAGTCGGCGCTGATGCACCACAATTTGATCGCGTGCGCCAAAAACCTGGAGCGATTCGGCGCACAATGAAAAAATTGGGGAAAACCGACGGAATCGCGGTCCCGCGGATCCTTAGTAAATGAGCCCCAATGTGTTTCAGGCTCTTTAGCCATGTCCCAAAAGGGGCGAACCATGCTCCAAAGATGAGATCATGGCTCCCTGCTCCACCATTGTTGCTCTGCTGTATGTGGCGGAGGGGCATCATGATGACATCATCACACCTATCAGCTTTAGAGGCACCCAATTTAAGGGAGGTAAAGAAAGGGAGAGCATAATAAGTGGAGGAGGCAGGGATGCATGAAAGGACTCACTATAGGAGGAGGATTGATATGTGAGAGGTGGAGAGGAGTGGACCCAAAGTTTCTTTTCAGGATCTGGGTTTGGGATTGGGGTTGTCCTGCATGACCAGCACATATTGCTGGATTGGCAAATGCAAATTGACTCCCCTAGCTACTAACCATGGATGTCCTAGGGGCGTGAATTGGTAGCTGAACCCCAAACCTGAATGGAAACTTTAAGTCCGCTCAATTCTAGTGAGAATCCAATAGAATGGGGGGTGCAATAAGAGGTGGCTAAAATGAAGGGTGGGGGGACATTATATGTAAGTGTATCCCCCCCCCCCACACTATACCTCCCATATAAGAAGAAGGAGCATTATATGTTTGTGGGTTACATATGCGGTCAACATATGGGTGCTTGCCATAGGATGGGAGCCACTTCAAGCCTTTTCTTGTGGCCTGGAGGCAGTTGGGGCCCAGAATACCGGAGGGCTGTCCTACAGCCTGGCAGGTCTCCGGCAGGTGGTGTGTGCAAGAAATATGGAAATATGGAGGGAGAGGCTGATGTACTGGTTTCTCCCTGGGGCAACCCCTGAGTGTCTGTAAGATAAGTCCCGGGTGATGGATGGGGGAGTCAGTAGTGGTAGAGAGCCGTATCCAGGGATCAGATGGAGGCAACATTGTGCAAATCAACTTACAGTTCTTTATTGAACCTCAAACAGCAGGCAACGGCCCAAACACGATTAACATTGGATTCTGGTACTTGAGTGGTCATGGAGAGTGGTCCACAGGATAAGGCACCAGCCTGACTATGCAGGCTGGGATAATTGAGGTGGAGCTGTGTCCAAACTGTGGAAGCTGCAGCTCTGGGTTAGAGTCTCTTGACTCAGTTCCTGGGATTGGTGTCTGTGGAAGCACTGAAGGTCTCTCTCTTCACTCAGACTGAACCCTGAGACAGACCATGTGCTCCCCCTGCACATGAGTTTTACACTCCCCCTGGCCAGGTGGTAGCACCTCTCCAATCACACTCTAACAATAAAGCCACATCATTGGATAATTACTTACACCAATTTAACTGTTGTCTTTCCAGGCAGAATCTACAGCTGCAATTTACATTAAAATCTTCTAACATTATCTTCTGGGTGAGTTGCGCAGGCTCACCATATAGATCCTGACATGGAGAGGGCGCTATTCGCAACTACCACCTTACCTATATGTTGGCAGGGGTGTTGCATGTGAGTAAAATCAGCTTCTTGGGGAATGGAGGATACGTCCCTTTTGTCCTGCAGTTTCCTGAAATGGCTCTTGTGTACATCTGTAATGAGAGCAGGAACAAAGATGTATGAGCAAGTCATGGGTGATGGTCCTTCTCAGTATACAATTTGGTGGGTGGTTTGGGTGGCCATGGACCCCTAGGACCCCAGGCTTGGACCCCAGACTACTGCCCAAACTTTATATATTATGATCCACTACTGTAGATGGGCCACTAAGGTGGGTATTATAAGTTGTGGGTGCTATGCTAGGGCTCAGATCAGCATCTTTTTCCATCACAAATAATTTGGGAGTCAGTTCCACCATTTGGAAAGATAGTTGGTGGCCATTATTATTCGGGGTCAAACAACTTTCCCCAAAGCAGTAACTACTTATAAAACAATTTAATTGAATTTATAAAATATTCAATAACGACAGATTTTTTAACTTAGGGGGAGATGCTCTTGAGTATAACTTTTCATTGTTTACCGCGTCTTTGTGATACTTTAATTGGATGCGTCGTGTAACCTTTGAAAGCGCCAGCGTGAAGTTTAACTTGTTTTCAGACCTCGTGTCACTCCCCTATCTCATCTTCCCGCGTCTGCCCGCTCCCCGTCTGTTACTTCAGGCCCTATCACAGGGATCCCTTCTTCTCATCTCCCAAATTACAATATAAATCACTGCGAGGACAATGCATCTTTTCAGCGGAGAGGCAGAGCTCGATGAAATGGGAAAGGCAGCCACACCGGGCAAAGCCTCCACTCGCACAAGCCAAGACGTATCTCTGGAGACTGTTACACATTAGTGCCCCTCAGCAAGATTTTAGAGAAAATGACTCTGTAAAAACCCATTTAAATACCACCCTTAATGCACCACGGCAGATACATCATTATCAGATTTCTAGTGCCCTGTAGGGAGCGCAGGGATTAGCTGCAACCTTTGCTAATGACACGATGTGTTCAGGGGTCATTAATGGCACAGTAATGGGGGGCTGCGGCCAGTCTTATCACCCATATTACATCAAGGTAAAGTGCACTGCGTTTTTGTTCTTTTTTACTTTTCTTTATTTCTTTGTGTGGCTTTAAGTGCACGAAGAAATATATCGCCCCAGTGGTAGATAAGAGACAGTAGATAAGGTTCAGGTATAACATATCAGACTATAATCCTTCCTGCATACTCTTGTACATTGTGTCTGTGTCCTAGCAAGTAGATACACATTTTAGGATAGCAAACTTTTTGGTTCCTCTTCCCAGTAACTGTACGTTGGGGTGTGCGAAGTAACTGGCCAACAGTACATGCAATGACTCCTTTATCAACATTTATTTTGTGCCCTAAACACACCCTATAGTATGCCCACAAATTACAATGTATCTGTTAGTGCCCCCCACATGTGTGATACCACCTTTCTTTTGGCTGTAATAATGTCCTCCTTTATCCGTAGCCTCCTTTTCAGTAGCCCCTCCCCTTATGCTTCCGTTTTGTAGCCCCTCACCTTATGCCTCCATTTCTATAGCTCCCCACCATATGCCTCCCTTTCTGTAGCCCACCAACATGCTTTCTTCTTTTCTGCATCTCCCCACCTTATACCTCCCTTCCTGTAGCCCACCAACATGCTGCCTTCTTTTTAGTTGCCCCCCACCTTATGCCTCCCTGCCTGTAGCCCACCAACATGCTGCCTTCTTTTTAGTTGCCCCCCACCTTATGCCTCCCTGCCTGTAGCCCACCAACATGCTTCCTTCTTTTCAGTAGCCCCCCACCTTGTGCATCCCTTCCTGTAGCCCACCAACATCCAGCCTTCTTTTCTGTAGCCTCCCACCTTATTCCTCCCTTCCTGTAGCCCACCAACATGCTGCCTTCTTTTCAGTAGTCCTGACCTTCCTTTCTGAGCAACCAGAACTCAGCTTGTCAGTTCAGATCCAGTTGTCACTATTTGGGCTACATGTTCCAGCTAGCAAACACTGCAATTTACCCCATAGGGGCCTGAGCCCAGTGTGGGTGCAGCTGGATTCTTAGGGACCGGAGTGGTCCACGCCCATCTGGGCCAGAGGGGAGGTGCAAGAAGAGGGTGAGGCCACAGTATAGTGAAGGGATGTGTGTGGTAATAGATCCCGGGAAGATGGTGCATGAGAGGCCCATGGTGTTAGCGGTAGGCCAGGGATCACACTTGAAGACAGAAATTTTGAACAATAGCTAACTGAACAATAGCTAATCTTTAATGGCACACAGTCCAAAGCAGCAGGTAACAGGCTGTAATGGTCCTTCTCTGTAGGCACACACAAGGCAGTGTATTGGTTGACTGTGGATCCAGAATTTAGTTGACGTCCTTATCCTTAGACTAGTGGTTGGGAGCCAGATTGGCTCTGCTGCTTGGGCACTAAGGCGGCAGTCTGTGGTATTAGCAGACAGAGAGGCAAACTGACTTAGTCCTATCTCCAGGTAGGGGCCCAGAGAAAGAAAGACCTAAAAAAAACCAGACACAGAGAGAATTTGGAAACTCTCTGCTGTGGGGATTTCCAGGGAAGCAACCAATCACCAGCATGTGTTCTGCTGAAAAGATTACAAATTTCAACATATGAAAAACATTACGTGTTAAACCTTCAGTGATAGGAATTTGGTATTGCAGGTGTTAGACTACATTCTGGTAGTAGGTGGGAGCAAAGGATAGCTATCAAGGGAACTAAGAATTAAACCAAGGGAACAAGAATTAAATTAAATTCCTGCAGCTGACCAGTAGACCAGTGGGACATTATAGATGTGATATGGACACATCACACTTGCTCATCTGTGAAGGAACTTAATTCAACTTTTAAAATGATGCTAATGAGCCTGATGGGATACCCTAGCCCCTCTGTAACCCAGCTTTGCATGCTGTTACACGGTTTCACCCTCCCCCCTGCAGGAAGTGGTCACTATACAAGTGCTGAGGAAGCAGGAGGGGCGTGAGACTGTAAAGCAAGATGACAGAGGCTCATTAGCATAATTATAAAAGTAGATTTTTGAAGGAAGGAGGACATGGATAACAAATATAAGAAGATTACCACAGTCACGGTCCCTGTGTTATCATGTTTGATTTCGATGGTAGATTTTCATAGATATTTAATTATTATTATTATTATTATACTATGTGGTGTCGCTGAATAGAGAGTATGTGCATTTGAGCAAGGGATGAATCCCTGTATTGGTTATCTAGACACAGCGCCAGTCATGTAGCTGTGGCTGCAGCGTGCACTTCAATAGACCGAAGTGCAGTACCACACACAGCCACCATGGAATGTCTGGCGCTGTGCACAGATAAAGCACTGTATGCCATGTATAGCAAAATCCCTGGCATGAAAAAAATGCAACTTTACTCTTTATTTCCTATGGAAAATGGAGACGCATGGCAGACAAGCAGATGACGTCTGTCGTGTCTTTATAGGATTGTATACTATGCAACAAACCCTTGTCCCTCAGAATAAGAGCCTAGAAGCAGAGATAATTCCTCTCTCCACACTTCCCTCTACCTGCGCACATAGAAGCCACAATTCCTTCCCCAGGGAACGTCTGTCCTAACAGAGTCAAATCCTAAAAAAGCCAATCCATAAAAAAACGGGCCGGGACAGGCTTCATAGCTCCAGGTGGGGAAGGAATTAAACCGGAGCATCAGTTTTAAGTCTTTTTCACTGAAGCTTATTGTTTTCCATGAGACTATCATTAAACTGTACGGCTTATAGTGGAGCCGGTCCTGTAGATTATAGAAGAAGGGCCTATAAGAGCGGATAAGTTATATACGAGCTTCAAGGTCAATACTGTATGAGGATGGACACATCCAAAACATAAGTGTGCCAATGTATGATGGTGCCCCTCCCACCTGACTACCAGATCTGTCAGGGGGTTTCAGGCATAAAAGCCCCTGATAAATGTGTCCCAAGGTCTATTGATTGTGTAATGGAAATTTATAATATTTTCCAATATACTTTCTATATCAATGCATGATGTTTTTTTCAAAAAATCTGCTTGTCCCATTCCATAGGAATGCCTAGGGGTGACTGGCCCCTAGGGTAATGGAGGCCGGTGGGTATATTCGGCCGGTTTCAAATATTGGAAAATGGGAGGGTGGGTTGAGATTGTTAACTGGGTACCTGTGCCGTGATTGTGAAACAAGGCCAGGACACACAGGAAAGGCAATAAAGTTAGCTACTACTACCCCCACCCTCAGGTAGGATATTACATTTTATCCTTTCTAGAATTCCCCGTTTTATATGAAATGTTTACCTATAAAAAAATCTCTTTCAAATTCATATGCAAATGAACAGAGAAGAGTCATATTTTGTTTGAGAGGAGTCGGGTTTACAGGCAGGAGGGGTAGGGTGACTTCAGAGGCCTCTATCTTTGGTGCTAGAGTACCTCAAAATATGTGTCATATTAAAGAGAACCTGTCAGCAGAAACAGACCTAATAAACCACGACCACCTATGTTGTCAAGCAGCCTTACAAAGTACAGATCATGTTTAATAATAATAATAATAATAATAATAATTATTATTATTCTTTATTTATATAGCGCACACAGATTACACAGCGCTGCACAGAACCTGCCAAATCAGTCCCTGTCCCCAATGTCGCTCACAATCTAATCATCCTACTGGGAAGTTTTGGAGTGTGGGAGGGAACCGGAGGATCCGGAGGAAACCCACACAAACACGTTTCTTTGAATACAGTAAAATCTGGTGACAGGTTCCCTTTAATAGCTACATCAAAGTCATGAAGGCACACTTTTCTTTGCAGTACAGTCTTTAGTACTTGGTTTTATGCTCTAAAATACTCACAGGAGTAAGTGACTGTTGAAATACACACTGTGATGACACCCTGGTGTTCCTTTGGAACTGTATATATATTTAGTCCTCAATAATCCTGAATCCTTCCTGGCTAATTTTCCATACACTACGTAGCCATTCCTGACCTGAATACTTGTGGCCTTCACCCAGATAGCAGTGTGGCAACTAATGGGAAGTTGGTCCCTCGCCTTTTGGTGGCCAAATGTTCCCCGTTCTATAAAAAGCTTTCCTGTGAGCTCTGTCTTGATGACGTGGAGAAGTTTGGTAGGTAATGAACTCCTCATCTGCTGATGACTACAACCTAATAAACTATCAAAACTTCTGTCCACAGATGAGGTCTATCATTGAGGTCGTCCATCATTCCCGAGACTTGGTTCTACCTCTACCTCAGCAGGACCTCCATAAACCAAAGATGATCTTAATCTTCTTGAAAATTCGAGGAAAATTTTACACTCCTCAAGGCCAATAAAAAGTTAAGTAAGGTATTGTTGAACCCTTGGAATCAGATTTTGACAAAGTCAGTCATGAATAAGAGCAGTTCTCTGCCAGAAACGCGTTAACTTTCTGAGTGGATCTTTAGGGTGTATCGTGAGAAGCCTTAAAGGGCACCTTCCACCATGATTCTACCTATAAAGGTAGAAGGGGTGGTAGGTGGATGGATGGGACGTGAGGATAGCCCTTTTTTGGGCTAATCCTCACGTCCCGGCTATCTTTTAGAAAACTTTATTGCAGGCATATGTAAATTTTTTTATGCGGCTACTGGGGCGTGGAGTAGACGGACATGAGGCTACTAATCGCGGCTACTCCACGCCCCAGTAGCCACGTTACTCCGCCTACCAGGTAATCTTCGGCACGCAGCTCCTGGTAGCTGCGCGCCCTTCTCCTGGTCCCCTGTGTTCTGCGCATGCGCAGAACGCAGGCCTTCAGCTGCGCGGCTCCGGGGCCGGAGCTACTGCGCATGCGCAGAAGGCCGCAGATGCCGGGGGGACTCAGACGAGCGTGCGCAGCTACGAGCAGCTGCGCGCCGAAGATTACCTGGTAGGCGGAGTACCGTGGCTACTGGGGCGTGGAGTAGCCGCGATTAGTAGCCTCATGTCCGGCTACTCCACGCCCCAGTAGCCGCATAAAAAATTTTACATATGCCTGCAATAAAGTTTTCTAAAAGATACCCGGGACCTTTTTTGGGCTAATCCTCACGTCCCATTCATCCACCTACCACCCCTTCTACCTTTAGAGGTAGAATTGGGGTGGTAGGTTCCCTTAAATGAAGCTTGAATTTTCATGGAAAACTCCTCAGCTGGAAAGTTTGGGGTTTTTTTTGGAATTGTGTTCAGCCCTAACAGCAGGGTATTTTCCATGTTGCATGAGGATCGGGTCTTAAGATCATGAGTGAGCCGGTCTATGTTGGTTCTACCTCTACCTTGGACTCAGTAGGACCTACATAAACCAAAGATGATCTTAATCTCCTTGAGAAATTGAGGACAATTTTGCACTCCTCAACGCCAATAACAAATTAAGTAAGGTATTGTTCAAACCTTGGGATGAGATTTTGCCAAGTGCTATGGAGACAAAGAGCGGCTGGTACATCTTTGGTGACTTCATTACCCAATCTGTCAAGTCAGCAGATAAAAAGTAGGGGATTAAGAGAAAACTCACTTCCATGACTGTGGGTGTAAACTGTGAGTGACCTTCCTTGCTAAGTTGTGTCCCTACACGAACACCTCAGGATCTGTGAGAATTAGCTCATACCACCTCTGCCAAAGACTACCTTCTTCTGCCAAATGTGATATGACACGGAGAGCGGGGTGATTCACGAGGGAGTGGTCGAGCGCCTTGTAAACCTCTTCTTTGAACAGTATAATAGATGAATTAGAAGGTGACGTTTTGTGCAATAAGCAAAGCTCGAGTATGACGTTTCCCAATCTCTAGGCCTTGGCACACACATCAGTGTTGGTCGAATCGACAGGGCTATAATTAAAAATAAAAAATGTTGACTTTCTTGAGAACTTTCCAGATAATCCTACCTGACTTCTTTTATTACCATATTTTTCAGACTATAAGGTGCACTAAAAATCCTTTGATTTTCTCAGAAATCAAAGGTGCGCCTTATAGTCAGTGCGCCTTACAGACAACAGCTGCCTTGAACTGTGCACAGGTCTGCCACCTGCTGGTCGTTCATCCTTATAATCAGGTGCACCTTATACTCCAGTCCGCCTTATATATGAACCTAGACGTTTTAACAGGCATTTATTGATGGTGCGCCTTATAGTCCAAAAAATACTGTAATACACCCTTATAGGGAAATACATAGAGCTTACACAACCCAAAGTTATAGTCTAAAGATAAACAGATAAATGTGTGGTTCATTCCCTGAATAACACTGCTATATAGTGTCCAAACACATCAGCTATCTGCAAATGTTGCCAAAATCAATAGTCTTGGGTGTGTTCATGAGGAGTAAAAATGTTTCTGGGCATTCTGTTACGTGTAATCTTCATGTTTAGGAGATTTTTTTTGCTGCAGTCTCTTAGATATGTATAGTGGACGGAGACCTAGCTGCTGTGACTCATTGCTCCCCCTCCCCTCTGCATAGACTTCTGTGTAATCTGACAATTCAGTGAAGCTCTTGCTTGCAAGATGGTAATCAGTACAAAGGGAAAAACTGATTATTAAGGGAGGAGGAAGATGACATCCACGGTATTTGGATCTCAGCAAAAATATCAAAAATCTCTTTAAGTCACAAAAGGTGAAGCAGTAAATCCTGGAGCTTCAGGGATGACTTGAAGCTAAGCATAGAAAATGTGCACCAAACTACATATACAGCGGCACATTTACTTAGGGTTTTTCAGTTCTCTGTTGAATTTTGCACAGTCTTTCTAGTGCAAACTGCTTGCACAGGTATTTAAAAGTATCGGCGCCATATTTGTGTCTCACGTGACCCTTTTGTGGCGCGGTTGCACTATTATTCATGCAACAGAATTTTCTGCACTGAAGGGAGCGTTCCGGTGCTCAGTGGGACTGTAAACCAGATTTATCATGCAAAGTCCAACAGAATTGTGTCACATGCCCTATCTTAAAGGTGCACCCAAAAAATTGGTGCATTCTGTCGGAGTAGTGCAGGGGGCGCCAGATTCATGAAGAACGTGTGCCAGAAATCCTGAACCTGGCACCCTCTGCACTATATACAGGCAATTTTGCTCTGTTCTTAAAAAATGAGCCCATAGTGTTTTTTAATAGTACAAGGCTTCTAATTTGGGAAATGGACACCTCACGGGCTCTAGGCCCATATTTTTTGCTTATGTGGCACATTTACTTACCCGTCACTGGCGCGATCCCTGATCCGGAATGTCCGACGATAATGAACTCTCCCACAATTCACTTAGATCGTGCGCCGGATTTCCTGAATGTGTCACTTAAGTTAAATCCTGCGTTTTGTCCGAATCTGTCAGATCGTCCGACGGCCTGCATGAAAGCCGGCGCAATTGTGACACAATCCCCTTGTAAATACGGTGCAAATCGAAAAACGTTGGAATATCCAACGCTTGTGCAGTCCGCGGACCCTTAGTATTTGAGCCCCATTATCTCAAAGTGCCAGAATGTTTGAATTTTCTTTATTCCATGTCCAGGACCTGAATTTCCAGCCATGGGTTGACTTTCCATTAGGTGCTGGTTCAGGGCGGCTTTGGCACAGTAAGTTTTACCATTTTTGATTTTATCTTAGGGCTTATTCAGACAAGCATTTTTCACATCTGTAGGATATCAGTGATTTTACACAGTCTGTTATTTTCTTAGGGGTTATTCAGATGTGCGGACCACCTCAGCCGTCCATTGAAGTCAATAATAGGTTCGCAAAAATAAAATGGACAGCGCCAGGATTTCATCCATGTGGTGTTTTTTTTTTCCGTTCCCATTTTTGCCAACCATCCGACAGTGGGATCTTGCAGGCCGTTAAGATTGTCATCAAAAGGGGCAATCCAGAGGCTGTAGAGTGACAGACACGGGTACTTGGTGTGGTCAGAGACTGTCCATTCATGTGTCACCTACAGTCTCAGCATCAGACTCTCTTCATCATGGAGTACCAGTCCAGGTTACCTTTGATCACGGATCACTTGGCGATGCTGCCTGAACATCCCACCTGAATGATTCTACAAAGAAGAATTGATCTCTGGCCTCTAGTGCCTCCACGGCAAATGCAATGCACATTGGTAAAAGGATCCGTATCAAATGATTTTTCCCCCCAGCTTAGGCCCTGTTCATATCTCATTGATAATGTATCATGTGAGAATACGTGAAGAGTGAATCAGAAATGTTCTTTTTCCATTGCAGAGACATCAAGTCAAGAGAACATTGTCCTGAAAAAGATGGTCATCTCCAAAATCATAGACCAGAGGCTGGCTGTTGATGATCTGACCCCCAACCAGTTACATCTGTGTTCATCTACATGTTCAGCTACATGACCCAACACCATAGCAGTGGACTGGTGGACCCTGGGATTGTGGTGTTTGAAATGTCATCCACACAATCCCCATTTGGTGTCATCAAGAAAAGGCTAAAGGTTTGCATTATTGTGGATAAGCCAACATCTTGGCTCCATGGAGACCTCAAACATTTCATCCATAACCTGCTGGTGGAGCGCTTCGGTGTGACAGGTAACATGAGAGACCACCATTTTTTGGATCCATGAACTGGAGATGAGGAGAGCATGGCTGCCCTTCATACCATGTAAGTGAAGACTTATTCCATCAAGATTTAAACCGTGTGTCACCACCATTGGTCAATGGGGGAGGCTATGGAGAGAGTAATGTAAATCTTGGGCGATACATTGTACGGTAAGTAGATATATAGAAGAGGAGGAGAGACGATACAGTGATGGATCTTTACATCTTTGTTCATGGTAAATCACCACAATTGGGGCAGATTTACTTACCTGGTCCATTCGCGATCCAGTGGTGCGTTCTCTACGGTGGATTTGGGTCTTCCGGCGATTCACTAAGGTAGTTCCTCCGACATCCACTAGGTGTCGCTGCTGTGCTGAAGTCCGCCGGAGTTCACGATCCATTGCTGGGTGAAGGTAAGCGTGTGTCCAGCGACACTTTTTTTTTTTTTAAATGCGGCAGTTTCTCTGAATCCATCGGGTTTTCGTTCGGCCAGGCCCCCCGATCTCCGTTGCGTGCACGCCAGCGCCGATGCGACACAATCCGATCGCGTGCGCCAAAAACCCGGGGCAATTCAGGGAAAATCGTCGCAAATTGGAAATATTCGGGTATGATAGATATGAACCTGACTGTGAGACGTAACTCCAGTACAGAGCCAAAACCTGCTTGTTCACGGCCCATGGACTCCCGGCCCAAGGGTTGGGCAGATTCTGAGTCAAAAGTTGGTCAAAATTAGAGATGAGCGAGCACTAAAATGCTCGGGTACTCGTTATTCGAGATTAATGGCTTGGGCGTGCGGTGGGTTGCAACGAATATTTGCGTTTCCTGCTCCAAGCGTCTGGGGTATGGAGAGCTGAACGGCTGTGGATGCTGTGGAGGACGGGAGGGACCGATGGGTGTTTTTGTGCAGGGTCCTGGCAGGGGCTGACTTCACCTTAACACAGGGAAGGAGCCGTTGTGTGTCCGCCGGAAAGGTGAACGTGGGCTTTGGTGCCACTGAGTGGGGTGGTTCAGCATTCATATGCCTGCGCATACTGGTGGAGTTAGCTATAGTGGTGGAACCCCTGCTGACCTGGTTTGGCAAAGGTTTGCACACCACAGTCCGTCGGTCATCCGGTGTTTCCTTAAAGAACCTCCCGACTTCGAAAATCTAGCCCGTCGCCGCGGTAGCCCTCTGCCACGGGAGCTTCACTACTGACACATTTGGCGTCTGATGCAACATGCTCTGGGGCCCTCGTCCTCTCCGTCTGGCCCCACCACTGTTGCTCTTCCAACCTTTTCTGGTCGAGGACCTCCTCCGTCTCAGAAGCACTGTGTTCACCCGGCCTATCACACACCACAGCGTTGGGTCCTGTCAACCTCATCATCCTCCGATCCCTCATCTCTGCCCCCCCTGGACTTCCTGCCCTGACAACAACTTCACCACTGTCTGACAACCGTGTCTCCTCATCGTCCACACCTCTTTAAACACACACTTCCACTACGTCAAAGGTCACATCACCACCACAACTGCGACTGGTGAAAACCTGGGCAGTCGAAATTTCTCAGCAACAACCGGACAAGTGGTTTGTGATGTTGGGAAGGGTCCAGGAAAACAGTTCCTCAGAGTATGCCGCGGTTCAAATTCCATTTTTCCTGGGAGGGGCATACTGGGGGGGAGTAGGCTGAGGTGCAGAGCTGGAGGAGTGCGATTTCGGTACATGGGTGGACTGCGTGGAAGACTGACTGGTGTACAAATTGCTTTGAAGCATTGTCGGCAATCACTCATCACTGTTCGCACTGTTCTGGCCCTCAACAGTGCTCTACCACGAGTTCCCCCGTAACTTCAGACATGAACCTAGGGAGTGTAGCTCTCGTGCGTTCCCCTGCTCCCTCATAACAGGTGGTGTCTCACCCCGCCCAGGACCACGGCCTCTGACCCCTGCAGTAGTTGGGACGCCCACGTCCCCGCCCTCGTCCTCTAAACCCCTAACCCTCGGGTTAAACATTTGAAATTAGAGTTATAACTTGAATTTTTTTTTACTTTTTTTGTTTTTTTTTTGTTTTTTTTTGTGTTTTTTTAGTTTTTAAAACCCAAACGATGCTATCCTATTGCTAGGGCTTTTTCTAGCCAAGTAGAAGCACCGCTTGCCATATCGAGAATGACGCTGAGTTATGAAAAAAATAACGTAAAATAAAAAAGGAAATGGCAGACTGTGCCTATTGAAATATCACCCCGGGCCCAATAATTTTCCCACTTCGGTCTTGCGATGGATATGTGCGTCCAAGCGAAACACAGCGGTCGCAATTCTCACTCCAAATTGCTCACAATTTTGCTAGTGACACTCAGCAATGACAGCCACCAGCAATCACCAAATCAATATGAATTTTAACGCTACTGTAGGCTAGTAAGCCGTTGGATTTCCTATGGCATTTTCAGCCAGTATGAAAGCCACACTACTATGCAATGATGATGACACTGAGTTATTAAAAAATAACGTAAAATAAAAAGAAACTGGCAGACTGTGCCTAATTGAAATCAACCCCTATAAATTTTCCCACTTTGGTGTTTGAGTGGATATGTGTGTCACTAAGAGCTAAACACAACGGTAGCAAGTCCCCCTGCAAATTCCTCCAATATGGGACTACTGACTATGTTCCAGCAAGCCCGCCACAGCAAAACAAAAAAAAATGTATACATTATTGTATGCCCTAAACGGGCTGTTGGTTCTTTGTTGAATCACTCCTGCCCTAACCACGTAGTCTAATAGACACCCTATCGCTTCCCCTAACAGCACAGCTCTCTCCCTAGCGGCACTCCAGACACAGAATGATCCGAGCAGCCGGGCAGCGGCTAGTCTATCCCAGGGTCACCTGAATCTGGCCAGCCAACCACTGCTACGACGTGAATTGGGTAACCACGTCATGCTGGGTGGAGTGCAGAGTCCCTGGCTTGTGATTGGCTCTGTTTTGGCCGCCAAAAAGCAAAACGGCGGGAGCTGCCATTTTCTCGAGCGGGCGAAGTATTCGTCCGGCAACGAGCAGTTACGAGTACGCTAATGCTCGTCTCGAGCATCAAGCTTCGGACGAGTATTTTTCGCTCATCTCTAATCTCAACCTATTCAAATCATTGAGAGTCTATTTAACCCTTTAAATATTTTTTCCGGAAGCAAGCAAAAATGGATTGGACATTACAAAATTAAATTTTTATTACGATTTTTGCTAATTAAGCCCTAAAATGGACCATTCAGAAGGATTTGTGGCAATATACATCCACCAAATTGTTGCCCTCTGCTTCTTCCTTCCATGTACAGCATACCAGAAATGTGGATTCAATTGCTTTTCGCGTCGTCGCACAGCGATGTCGCAATAAGTTAGGTTCTTTGAAAGCCCAATGGCTTAAATGTTTTGGGTCCACACTTGTACTTGAAGAGCCCCTGAAGAATCAGTACAGGAAAAAACAACCCAAAGATGTCACCATTATCAGAAACTAACCCTCTCAAAGAATTCATCTGGGGTTTGTGGTGTGAATTTTAATACACCCCCCAAATGCAGGTGCAAAATGATGCAAACGTAAATGGTGTCATAGACAAACTTTGGTTTTTATCTCAAAGTGTCATTTTTACAGTGCATAATAGGTTGTGCCCAACCCAGGCATTTATGACAAACACCCAAAATCATTCTGCGGTTGTGCCTGATACGGGCAATCATACACTGGCCAATATGTGACAGGCTGGGCCACAGCACGGCCTGAGAGGAAGGTGAAATTTTAATTTTGTCCAATCTTCGGGTTTCACACTTTGGTTTGGGAGTGAGCCATGTCTGTTTGCAATGCCGTTAGGTACCAGTGCAATAGAACCCCTGAGAAGATTATACCATTTTGGAAACTGACCCCTCAAAAATTCATCTGGGTTTGTGTTGAGAATTTTAACCCCAACTGTCAGGTCAAAATTGAATGCAAATTAAATGGTGAATAGTAAAATTGTGTTTTTTAAATCGACAAAAATTCAAGTCAATCTTGTGCCAACCATGGCATATTCTGATCAACCCTGCAATTAGACAACACCCCAACATCCATTCGGCGGGTTGTTCCAGAGACTCAATATAACACTGTGCCAATAAGTTGACAGCTGGGGGCCAAACGGCCAGGCGCTAAGAGTGACAAAGCAAATTTAGCTTTCCTTAGACTTGTTGGTTGGGGTTGCCCCTGCCCATTTTAGGAAGGTCCTGGTCCGTGAAAATTGCATTTCTTTTTAATTCAAATGTTCATTGTAGTGACAAATGAAATCAGCCCAACTCATTCCATGTGGATAACACCCCAAAAATTTTTGGCGATATGTACGGGTATGGCCATACCCTATGTGGCAATAGGCTCATGAGGAGACTTGGCGGGCTCCAAGAGAGGGTCAGTTTTGAGATATTTGAATTTTTCTTTTTTTTTTACATCATAAAACAATTGTGAGGCCTTAGGGATCAGAACAAGTAGAACCCCTGGAAAACTTATCCATTGAAAACTACAACCCACTCCATGAATACATTTCTCAGGAGTGTAATAATGCATTTTAAACAAACCCCACAGGTGGACCCCAAGGAGATGTATACTGGATAGTGCAAAATACAAATATCCATTATGTCATCTTGTGCCCAGCTCCTGGCAGACAAACACCCCAAAATCAGTGATGTGTCTTTTTTGTCTTTTTATATTCCCCTTTTCTTTTGTTCATTTATCCCTAATTTCTTGTTTGTCACCTGTGGTGTACTTCACTCTCTGTACCCTCGCTGCGCTGTAACGCTGTGAGTTCCCTGGGGACTAAAAAGGATTATCTTATACCCAGTATTTGTCAATACATATACAGGCTGGTACACCTACATGAGCTCAGCAGGGAAGGTCGTCATGATTTATAAAGCGTGTGACTGTGATCATCATGGGACCCAACCTATCCTTCTACAGTAGCCTGGTTTCTCTGGGCAACGTGTCCACTGGTAGATGGGTTTTTTTTTTTATGCCCCTTTTTAATTAACCCTGCAGCTCTTTGTGTCCTTCCCTTGCGTGGCTGTTTGAAGGAACTTCTCCTGGACATGCTGCCCGGTAACATCCATGATGTGGCTTGCTTCATTGACGTACTAGCACTCCCCCCATTCCCTGTCTCTAAAAAAATCAACTGTCTTCTCATTCTGATATTCCAGGAAATTCCGCCGCTGGCCGGCCCATTGATGTAACAGTTAAGCAGTTAACTGTGCCATCTGCATGATGTTGCCCGGCCCAGCTTCATTGTACCACACCCCCACTCAACAGCAATCGTCATATCTGGCTGAAAGCACCTGTTTTGACAAATCCACCCCTCCCATGTCCCTATAAAATCCATATGCAATCTGCTTGGTATGCTACGCACTAGGTACCTCATACAGAGCAGAGGTGAGGTGTGCCATGTATTGTTCTTAGTATCAAGGATGTGCCCTCTTTTTCCTTGTACCTAACACTTAATGACCGATCTCCTGCTTAGCTCTCCTATCATGGCCTTTCTGAATTTTGTTCCCCTAAGCAGCGACTTAGGAGACCTCTCTGATTTCCTTCTAACATTGCCGCACGCGCAGTTTTGTCTGGACGAGGCCTTAATAGGGTACACACTGGATATAAAATTAGCACGGTAGAGGTGGTAGCCCATTGGTCCATAGTGGGTGCACTAATCCCCAAACACTATTCCCAGCAAATTCCCAGAATTGGGGGCTTCAGGGGGCACTTCCTAGATGTCCTTCCCTTCCGGAACTAAAAGTGTACCCTGATCGCCTCGCCACACTTATACACTTCACCCATCACACATACTTTCCCTTCTTCGATAAAGTGCCTCTCTGGAGTATAACACTCCATAAATTGGTGGCATTTAGTAAATCAAATACGGGCCCGAATCTCATACACCTATCATAACGGTGGGTCATCTCTTGGGCCACTGCGCATTGGTCGGGCAAAATTCAGAAACTTATCGATGGCTTAACAAAGTGCAATCCTCTCCAATCGACATGGCGAACAGCGGGGTGTGTTACCAGTATGTACTGTTCTCCAATAATCCTGATTGATGGCTCTTTTACTAGTCCATAGAAAGCCTATGCCCCAAAACTCACTCCATCTCTTGCAACTGTGGTCCCCTGTGGGGTGTTCATTAAAAAGTAAGGGGGTTTTGGCCATATATTGTGCAGCGTACGATTGGTCTGGACCCATCAGACCAACTATAGTCCTCACAAAAAAGAACTTAAAAAAGTCCACTGCCATCATTACTGTGGTCCACCCAGTGGGGGTAAGAGTAACCGGGTCATTCCAGCAGAAGTCCCCAGAGTTACACTAAGCGCCTCCTCAATCACTTTGGTGAGGATGAGTGACATAAGTAACAAGCCTCGTTCCCACTTGCTGACTTCCGTGATCTGTGAGCCATATATAGATACGCCTCCAAATTAGTAATGATTTTTTGTGACCTGAATGTGGGGGATAGTATAGAACCTACACTACACTACACTATACCTACTCCAGTACAAAACCCACCAAAGCCGTCTTCTGCTACTCGCTACTCCTAGTCCTCCAACTCCTAACGCAATCGCACTAAGAATGCTGGTTGTGGGGGTAGGGAAAACGTCAGGGGGGGGGGGGGGTAATTGGTGTGTTTTGGGGTAAAGTACAACGGACAGCTCTCTATGCAACACTCTCCTACTACACTACTACCAACACCAAAATGCGCTGTTAGAGAGGGTTGTGCTTAGATCAGGGCCCCCCCGCATCAAGATATTGCTGGCATTGGCCAATCTGACTATCGCTTGGCCATGGCAAGTCGATCGCGTCACAGGACCATCAACATTGATCCTGTGATGTCATCGGGGGGTGTCGCAAGTGTTTCTCCGACACCTCATCACCAACATGTCTCCCTCCTTCCCAAAATGAGATCGCTCGCTTTCGATATCTCCGACGCTGAGCGGTTAAGCCTTGCTCAGCGTGCGTATATATCGGACACTGAGATGGTAAGAGCTAAAAATCGCTCTCTTTGCGACTATATCATATTACCACTGCACAATATCATAGAGCAAACACCAACGCCTTACACCGGCTTATATGAAACATATCAGAGTACATCCATATTCCTACCAGGCCGGATTAAGGGTTGTGGTTGCCCCTGGGTGCAAACTGGTGAGGCCCTCCAACACATTTTTTTGAACATATAGCCTGCCAGCGCCCCCGGTAGTAGATAGCCTCCAGCCCCCTGTAGTTGTTAGCCCTGCCAGCCCCCCTTAGTTAAGTAGCCTGCAGCCCCCTGTATATGTAGCCGTCCAGCCCCTTTTAGTTTACAAGCCCCCATCCACTGTAAAGGACAGCCCCCCAGCCCCACTGAGAATACAGCAACCATCCCTTGTAGTATATAGCCGGCCAGCCGCTTAGTATATATCCCTGCAGCAACTGAAGAACCGCAACCAGCCCCCTGTAAATTTTCAGCCACCAGTCCCTCCTTGTAGACAAAATGGCCACAAAATAATAAACTTCATACTTACCTCCCCTTCCCTGATCCACGACGCTGCACCTCTCAGCGCCGCCGGCCACGGAAGACACAGCTGCTATCGTCGCTGGGAGGAGACTCGCCGATGCACGGTTGGCAGCATCATGCATTGATCAGACGCGACAGCGGCCAATCATCCCTCCGCCGCCGCGTCCTGCCTCACAACCTGCTTGCACCAAAACATGCCCATTGGCTAACTCCTCCACACTGACACAGCTAACATCCTAGACCCGTATTTGCGAAGCGGTGGCTGAGTCGCTGACTGCGGAAACGTGTGGGCCCCTTACAAGTGAAGAGGGTTGGGGGCCCGGGGCTAGAGCCCCAGGAGCCCCTCCTTAATCCGGCCGTGGATCCTACTCTCTAAATGAACCACTCAAAAACCCCAAGATATGTATCCATACACATACCAAAAACTACCTACCTTACTCAAAAGGAAATCAAATTAGAAGGGGCAAAAAAAAAAAAAAAAAACACTTATCTTTGATATAATCTTACACATCCCATCAGCCAACTTACAGCCAACTTTCCGTTACTACTACAGTCTATTAACACACTATAGTATTCTGGAACCCAACGTACGTGGTTGGCCGAATAGCCCACTTCAATGTGATGACGGACAGAATTTCGGTAGCTATTTAGAATAGTACCCATACAATTAACAACCTTCTATCCATAAAGCCTAATCCCCAAGACAGAGTTATCTACGAAATAAAAAACCTAAGAGTGCCCTGCTCCTTAAATGACCAAAAGAAAGAAGAAGCTGGGGACTAGCATCCAGACCTAGAGATTATCATAGCATCAACTGTCGACTAGCTGAAGCACTGGTGGTCAGATAACAAGATAAGTTGGTTACACATAGAAAACCCACAATAAACACCCCACTACAAAATCTCATGCCTGGACCGGGCTGAGAAACTATCCCCCCAAAACAAATCTCATTTCCATTTGTACCAGCACGAACTGGGAACTCCTCTGGGCTTCCACCCAAAACAATGATAAAATCCCTATGGAAAAAAAGCCGCTAAACATTTTTTTAGCAAAATCACTACATCACCCTGATCTACAGAAATGGAAATAAAGACAATAACAAATATCAAACACTGTGGAATAAAACAATGACCTGGACTTTGCCCCACCTACACCGAAACCAAGGTATTCCACTCTCCAGAACTCCGCAACACACAATAAAATCGAAAAATATTAGGCAAGCTTTCTATATTTGATACCAGTCTCCACAAGACATCTTCAAGTCTACACAAGGGTAATCTACCTTCTTTTACAACACACAGGCCAAAGATTAACACATCACCATCAAACAAACGAGAAAAATGGGAAACGACCTCGAAACCACAATATCCAAAAAGAATGGATGACTCCTACCGATTCATCAAAGACACTCTGCTGTATCTCTCCCCTAGAAGCAATACTAAAACACAGCTACGCTGGTACTATACTATGCTCCCTCTTTACTACACAAAGATATCCCAACACCCCCGTCCACATGCCGGCGCACGTGGCAAAAAACAAAAGGGAGACCTCTTGCCACAGTCTCTGGGCGGTGACCTTAAACAACCTCTAGGCATCCTCATACTACATCATCATAAGACTAACCAAGAATGACGTCTCTAAATCTTCATCAAGCTCTACTTATGATCAACATGAACTCGCTCCTTTGCTCCAAACCCAGGAATAATAGGTCACACCTTTAGGCACCAAACTGGTTCTCCCCACAAACCTAAAGGGAACCTCATAACCTCATATAATAATAATGAGGTCATAGCGCGATACACACCACCTGTGCCTATGAGAAGATCCTTCCTAACAGAGCTCAACTGCATCAAAATTTACCAAAAACTGGATGAATAGTACGTTCTAACATCAATATCTTTAATCATTAGCAGCATGCCAACCACATCAAACTAGAACACCCAACAATAAATCCAAAAGATAACTATCTGTGCCATAACCCAAATCATCCCCCCACCACCCTTTGTTCAGGCTCAGCCCAAAGCTGTTGGGTTTCTCCTCATCTTCCTTATAATACTGTACCTATGTTCTTTTTTGATTAAACTTATGGACCTTAGCCAGCATTTCTGGCTATTTTGTCGAATTATTGCAATTTTTACAAGGTTTGACATTTACACATAAACTAAATATATAACACACACCCAGCTTGGGTCTGTCACCTCATCATCCTCCGATCCCTCAGTCTGCTCCCCCCTCGGACTTCCTGCCCTGACAACAACTTCCCCACTGTCTGACAACCGTGTCTCCTCATCGTCGGACACCTCTTTACACACTTCCACTACGTCAAGAAGGTCATCATCACCCACAGACTGTGACTGGTGGAAAACCTGGGCATCGGAAAATTGCTCAGCAGCAACCGGACAAGTGGTTTGTGACTGTGGGAAGGGTCCAGAAAACAGTTCCTCAGAGTATGCCGGTTCAAATGCCAAATTTTCCTGGGAGGGGGCAGACTGGGGGGGAGGAGGCTGAGGTGCAGGAGCTGGAGGAGTGCCGATTTCGGTGACATGTGTGGACTGCGTGGAAGACTGACTGGTGGACAAATTGCTCGAAGCATTGTCGGCAATCCACGACATCACCTGTTCGCACTGTTCTGGCCTCAACAGTGCTCTACCACGAGTCCCAGTAACTTCAGACATGAACCTAGGGAGTGTAGCTCTGCGGCGTTCCCCTGCTCCCTCATAAGCAGGTGGTGTCTCACCCCGCCCAGGACCACGGCCTCTGACCCCTGCAGTAGTTGGACGCCCACGTCCCCGCCCTCGTCCTCTACCCCTAGCCCTCGGGTTAAACATTTTGAAAATGAGAGTTATAACTTTAATTTTTTTTTTACTTTTTTTTGTGTTTTCTGTTTTTTTTTTGTTTTTTAGTTTTTAAAACCAAACGATGCTATCCTATTGCTATGGCTATTTTCTAGCCAAGTATGAAAGCACACTGCTATGCCAGATGAGATGACGCTGAGTTATTAAAAAAATAAACGTAAAATAAAAAAGGAAATGGCAGACTGTGCCTAATTAAAATCCAACCCCTAATAAATTTTTCCACTTCGGTCTTTGCGATGGATATGTGCGTCACTAAGCGCTAAACACAAAGGTCGCAAGTCTCACTACAAATTGCTCACAATATGGTAGTAGATGCACTGCAGCAAGGACAGCCACCAGCAGATCAACCAGAAATAAAATATATATAACGCTATTGTAGGCCTAAGTAAGCCGTTTGGATTCTCCGATGGCTATTTTCTAGCCAAGTATGAAAGCACACTGCTATGCCAGATGAGATGACACTGAGTTATTAAAAAAATAAACGTAAAATAAAAAGAAACTGGCAGACTGTGCCTAATTGAAATCAAACCCCTAATAAATTTTCCCACTTTGGTGTTTGAGGTGGATATGTGTGTCACTAAGAGCTAAACACAACGGTAGCAAGTCCCCCTGCAAATTCCTCACAATATGGTACTAGCTGCACTACTAGTGCCAGCAAGCCCAGCCACAAGCAAATAAAAAAAAAAGTATAACGTTATTGTAGCCCTAAGAAGGGCTGTTGGGTTCTTGTAGAATCACTCCTGCCTAACAGTAAGCTAATAGAACACCCTAACGCTTCGACCACACGTTCACACCTTGATGTGGAATCCATGAAAACACCCAAATTTCTGCCTGACCCCCGTTTTGATAAGGGACGATGTATGGAGGCAAGCTATATGGACGACCTTTGGAGGTACAAATGGGACACCGTGTGGATGCTGCTATGGAACAATTTAATTATGTTGCCTGTATGTGGCAGTCAAAAAAGTTTTCAAACCAAGAGGGCAGCAGTGCCCTCCAGAAAAATTGAATAGATTGAGTGCCTTATGTTGCACTCCCAAAAATTGTTTAAACCAGAGACCGTCTGTCGTTGGCCCTCCCAAAAAATTAAAATTCATAAAGTACTATAGCTCTAGCCAGTGGGCCCCTGTCAAAAAATAGCCATTTTCCTTCCTCTTGCTTACCCTCTACAAAGAGGTAGGAGAAGGAGGAACTGAGGAGGAGGGAGAGTGGGATAAATTATTCAGTTGAGCCTTCCTCACCTGTGAGATTGGAAAATGAGAATCCAGGCTTTATTCATCTTAATAACGTCTCAGCCTGTCAAGCGCTGGTCAGTCGCACAGGCGTGTACGCTATCGGTGATTGATGCCACCAGCTGCACTGAAAACCCCCTCCGGACAGACGCTAGCGGCAGGGCAGGCAAGAACCTCCAATGCGTACAGCCCACGTTCGGCCACATGTCACGCTTTGAAACCAGTAGGTTGTAGGGAGCTGTGTGTCATCTAGGGACTCGGTATGGTCAGCCTACGCTACTCCCTCACCATCTTCTGTAAAGATCACCCGTACTCTGCCGAGACTGGAACAGGTGACAAGTGTCTGCGGTGTGTGACATAAATGCCTGAAAGCGTTAAAGCCAGCGTACCCTCTTGCCAGTGCTGGACAGCTGCCTTCGCTCGCCTACTCTCCCCTCGCTACTTGTTCCGCAGACTCTACGCACTCTGCCGCTAGCGCCTGTCAGAAGGGAAATACTGTTACATCAGCTTGTGCACCAGGTCCTGCTGTATTGCATGCATTCTCCAGCTCCTTTCCTCCTCCAGGGATGAGATGAAGATTTTTGCTTGTACCGTGGGTCCAGGGATGTGACACCCAGTTAATCGGTGCTGGAATAGATTCTTTGAACGCAGGGTCCACGGGATAGGCAGCCTAGCCATGAAATCTGCCATATGCGCCAGGTACCACGCGTAAGAATTCCACTCCCCCACTGGCCTGACTTTCCATTTCCTCCTTCCGCCTCCACTCCATCCCAACATCCTCTTCCTCTCTGCCCTCATAAGACCGCTGAACATTGAAGGACTCCCTTGTTCGCCCTCTTGTGTGCGAAATCTCCAACTCTCATCTCCTCTCCTCCTCTCCCTCCCTCCTCCCATAGCGCTGATAACACGACCTAAGGGTGCTTTTGGGCATCAACAGGGAATCTTCTTCCCAACTCTTTTCGTCTCTTGTGGACCGAGCGCAAGCTCCATGATCATGCTGATCAGAGATTTTTTCCAGGCCAAGCATGCGGGATGGTGAGCTGATGATGGCGGCATTCGCCACTTGACCATCTGTGTGACTCCTCAAGTTACTCCACCATGTACAGATAAGCATCAGACACGTCCCTATCCCTCATTGTATACTTGAGGAAGCTGACTGACCTGATCTACCGAGTTCTGGTGGCAGTTGACATCTGGCAGTCTACAATCGCTCGTCGCTGCTGGTAAACTCTGGCTAACATGTCAGTTTGTTAATTCCACCATCGTTCGTGGAAGGCGCACACCTTCGAGGATCACAGTTCGAGAGGCGGCGCAGTTTGAGGCTGCCTGCCTCGGCCCTTAGATGGCACATCTATGTGACTGGTTGACTGTCCTGAATGCGCACTAGATGCGGTCGCACCTTCGTGTAGCAAATCAGACAGATTGGGGTATGTCTCTTGAGGAAACGTGTACTTCATATTTAACACATGGGCCAGGCATGCAGCTGTGTCATCTGGCCGAGTTTCAGAGCCGCCACCCAGTGTTAACGGCGGCGTTTTGTCACAACCCATGCCTGGCTTCGGTTCGCGGTGCCAGCCCGATCAGTCTGCTCGCACATATGCCTGTAAATAGATGTTTCTTGGGGCATGGTGCCTTTTATCGCCTAGGCAGCCTTTGAGCCACGCGCCTCTGTCGCTTAGCGACGGCACTCGCTGCTTGTCCTAGATTACTACCGACTGATGTCGGTCCACTTGCCCACGGATTGGGAAGTTCGGAAGGTAGAGGGTGAGGCGGGGGTGAGAGGATGAATGCTATTAGAGTCCGAACACCCTGTGACCAAGGTAAGGCCCCCGCAATCCTTGGCGTCGCATATATGACCAGCCGCAGGGTCAGACTCCCAGCTCCCTCCCGCCCCACCAAGTAACCCAATGGGCCTCAGCGAGATATATGAGTGCCCTGCCCGGCTCACTCTTCCACGTGTCCGTGTCAGTGACCTTGTCAGAAACGGCGTTGGTCAGGCCACGGATGATTTGTACTGACACTTGCTGTGCAGGGCTGGGACGCACAATCTGGAAAAGTATTGGTCGGCTGGGTACCGAATACCGAGGGGGCGGCCGCCGCCCATATTGCGAAAGCGCTCGGTCTCTACTACCCATAGGGCAGTCATCTCCAGGCTGAGCAATCTGTGAGATGTGGAATTAAGTGGCTTGGGCGTGCGGTTTGTGGTGCACTGAATATTTGCGTTCCGCTCCAAGCGTCTGGGGTATGGAGAGCTGAACGGGCTGGTGGATGCTGTGGAGACGTGGAGGCGACGATGGGTGTTTTGTGCCAGGGTCCTGGCAGGGGCTGACTTCGCTGAACACAGGGGAAGGAGCCGTGTGTGTGTCACGCCGTAAGGTGAAGCGGCTTTGGTGCCACTGAGTGGGGTGTTCAGACATTCATAGCCTGCGCATACTGGTGGAGTTTAAGCTATAGTGGTGGAACCCTGCCGATCCTGGTTTGGCAAAGGTTTGCACACACAGTCCGTGGTCATCCCGTGTTTCCTTAAAGACCTCCCGACTTCTGAAAATCTAGCCCTGCGCCGCGGAGCCTCTCCACGGGAGCTTCACTACTGACACTTTGGCGCTGATGCACACTTCTCTGGTGCCCTGTCCTCTCTCGTCTGGCCCCACCACTTTGCTCTTCCAACCTTTTCTGGTCGAGGGAACGCTCCTCCGTCTCAGAAGCACTGTGTTCACCCGGCCTATCAACCCACGCTTGGGTCTGTCAACCTCATCATCCTCCGATCCCTCAGTCTGCTCCCCCCTCGGACTCCTGCCCTGACAACAACTTCCCCACGTGTCTGACAACCGTGTCTCCTCATCGTCGACACCTCTTTAAACACACTGATTTCCACTACGTCAAAAGGTCATCATCACACACATACGCGACTGGTGGAAAACCTGGGCGCATCGAAAATTGCTCAGCAGCAACCGGACAAGTGGTTTGTGACTGTGGGAAGGGTCCAGAAAACAGTTTCCTCAAGTATGCCGGTTCAAATGCCAAATTTTCCTGGGAGGGGCAGACTGGGGGGAGAGGCTGAGGTGCAGGAGCTGGAGGAGTGCGATTTCGGTGACATGGGTGGACTGCGTGGAAGACTGACTGGTGGACAAATTGCTTTGAAGCATTGTCGGCATCCCGACATCACCTGTTCGCACTGTTCTGGCCTCAACATGCTCTACCACAGTCCCAGTAACTTCAGACATGAACCTAGGGAGTGTAGCTCTGTGCGTTCCCCTGCTCCCTCATACGCAGGTGGTGTCTCACCCCGCCCAGGACCACGGCCTCTGACCCCTGCAGTAGTTGGACGCCCACGTCCCCGCCCTCGTCCTCTACCCCTAACCCTCGGGTTAAACATTTTGAAAATGAGAGTTATAACTTGAATTTTTTTTTAATTTTTTTGTTTTTTTTTTGTTTTTTTTTTGTGTTTTTTAGTTTTTAAAACCAAACGATGCTATCCTATTGCTATGGCTATTTCTAGCCAAGTATGAAAGCCCACTGCTATGCCAGATGAGATGACGCTGAGTTATGAAAAATAAACGTAAAATAAAAAAGGAAATGGCAGACTGTGCCTAATTGAAATCAACCCCGGGCCCTAATAATTTTTCCCACTTCGGTCTTGGCGATGGATATGTGCGTCACTAAGCGCAAACACAGCGGTCTCAAGTCTCACTCCAAATTGCTCACAATTTGCTAGTAGATGCACTGCAGCAAGGACAGCCACCAGCAGATCAACCAGAAATCAATATATATAACGCTACTGTAGGCTAGTAAGCCGTTTGGATTCTCCTATGGCTATTTTCTAGCCAGCATTTTTCAAGGGGACCAAGGCTCTGCACAGGGAAGCTTGGCCAACCACCTGGAAACCTCAGAAAAGGATGGAAACACCACGTAAATGGACAGGAAACAGCAGGGGCAGCATGCATGGATGTCTCTGAGGCTGCTTAAACGCACCATTATGCCAAAATTATGGGCAACATCATGGGGCCATGACAGAGTGACCGAATGAGGCTAGATAGCATCTAAAACATCCAATAATTGACCCTGACACTATAGGGGACGGCATGCAGAGGCAGCGGCAGCAGGCTAGAGAGTGGCATGGCGACATACCCTAATTGGACTCAGGCTTCAAACCAATGGGTGTCAGAGAGGAACCAAAGGAGGTGAGCAAGAAGCGCTCAAATAATATCGGTACATGATAAAAGTTTGCCAGTATATTTTGTGGATTACACAGCAGGGTGGCGACAAAGTTAACATGGAAGCCATGAAAACAATCCAAAATTCTGCCCTGAAACACAGGGCAACAGCGCGTTTGACAGGGGACCATGTATGGAGGAAGGAACTGTAGTAGATAAAGGTGCTGCAGTTAAACTATGTTAGGTTTGGTCTTGGCATGGAGCTGGCCCGCTCCGTGCCAGGCGAGCTTTCGCCAATCCAAGCCCGTGTCTCTCTAGGCTACTCCCCAAAAGCACTTCATAAGAACCTTCGGATAAGATCAAGTGTAGTAGCGTTCTTATAAAGTTTGGGATATGGCGGGTTGAAAGGGGTGTAAACATGCTGCGCACGAAGCGCTGAAATATATCCGTAATGAAAAAGTTTTGTTCCGTATTTTTGTGGCTTAAGCACAGCAGTGGTGCGACAAGTTAACAAGTTTTGATGTGAACATGCCCTGCAATAGCGTCGGGTTTGGGCGTGTGCCTTTATCACCTAGGCTCAGCAGTTTGAGCACGCTGCTCTGTCGCTTAGGCAACGGGCACTGCTGCTGTGCCTAGAGCTACCGACTGATGGCGCATGCCCACGGATGTGTATTCGGAGGAGGAGGAGGTGGAGGGAGGGGGTGGGAGGATTTGGAGTGTAAGTAGGCCTTTGAGACTGGACCGAGGTACGCCCGCAAATCCTCTGCGTCGGCAGATAGATACCACACCCCCAGGTCAGACTCGGTCCCAGCCTCACCAAGTTAAGTGTAGTGAGCGTTCTTATAAGGTTGGGATATGGGGGTGAGGGGATGTAAACAGATGCGCAAGAAGCGCATGATGCGCATGGAGCTGGCGCTCGCGCTGTAGGCGAGCTTACGCCAATCCAAGCCCCTTTCCTCTAGGCTATCCCCAAACAGCTACTTCTAAGAACCTTTGTATAAGATCAGTGTAGTTAGCGTTCTATAAGTTAGGATATGCGGGTGGAGGGGAATGTAAACAGATGCGCAAGAAGGCGCATCATGCCGCATGGGCTGGCGCTCCGCTGCAGGCGAGCTTTTCGCCAATCCAAGAGCCCCGGTTCTAGGCTACTCCCCACAGCACTTCTAAGAACCTTTGTATAAGATCAAGTGTAGTTAGCGTTCTTAAAGTTTAGGATAGGCTGGGCTGGTGGGGAAGGTAACCAGATGCCGCAAGAAGCGCTGAAATAATATCCGTAAATGTAAAGTTTGCCAGTGTAATTTGTGGATAACACAGCATGGGTGGGCGACAAGTTAACAACTTTGATGTGGAATCCATGAAAACAACCCAAATTTCGGCCTGCAAACTCGTTTGATAAAGGGACGATTCATGGAGGCAGACTATTGATTTGCGAATTCGCCCCGTATCTTGGAGGTACGCAATGGAGACACACGGGTGGAGCTTGGCTTACTGGAGACTTCAATTTCGGTAGCCTTATTTGGCATCATTTCCAGACGGGTGATGCCTCCAGAAAATGATGATGGTGCGTCAGTCCAAAAAATTTTTTCAAACCAGAGGAGCAGGTCGGTGGCCCCAAGAAATGGAAACATAGAAGTTGATGTGCCGATGTGGCATCCAAAAAAATTTTCAAACAGGAGAGCAGGTAAGTGGCCCTTCCATAAAAAGGAATAGATTGAGTGCCCGGTATCATGGTGCAGCACAAAAATTTTTCAAACCAGAGGAGTCAGGTAGGCTGGCGCCTCCCAGAAAAATGGAAATAGCATTGAGTGCATGTATGTGGCAGTCCCAAAAGGTTTTCAAACCAGAGGAGCAGGTAGGTGGCCCTCCAGAAAAATGGAATAGATTGAGTGCCTGTAGGTGGCAGTCCCAAAAAGTTTTCAAACCAGAGGAGCAGGTAGGTGTCCCTCCAGAAAAATGGAATAGATTGAGTGCCTGTATGTGGCAGTCCCAGCCAAAAAGCAAAACGGCGGGAGCTGCCATTTTCTCGAGCGGGCGAAATACTCGTCCGAGCAACGAGCAGTTACGAGTACGCTAATGCTCGATCGAGCATCAAGCTCGGACGAGTATGTTCGCTCATCTCTAGTCAAGAACTCACGTACCCCTGAGGAAGCCACCAGGCTCGGTGGCGGAACGCGTGGGGAGCCAGCCCCATCTACCCTACCCTCGGTGATATTTTTTCATTTATCTTTTCAGTGTTTGGTGTACTTATCCTGTGATATATATATATATTTTTTTTTAACACAGTCATATTGTTCATTTCATATACCTTCCAGCTATACACTGGTCACTGACATTGAGTAGGGTACGTTGGTTGTCAACCCTATTGCTCATTTTGCATGTACTAGTCTCTTTAGGGTTGCCTATAGCAACAAGCACTTATTACTCCGGCATATCATTTTGGCTTGCTGCTATTTTTTCGAGACTCAGCACTGGATAGTGCTTTTTAATTGCTTTTAATTGTCTTTGGTATACACGTATGGTCTATATGTATATTTATGTAAAATAAATAAAGATTTTCTATTTTTGATTAGCCATCGTGTACAGCATCAGTACCTATAACACGTCCCCTTTTCTTGGTGTATATGCAACTCCTGTATAAAACATACATCTGTCTTAATTTTTCTAATTAAAGTCATTATCTGTGACCTTATTTGCGGTATGTTTAAACCCTTGACGTTGAATGAAGTTATGTTAAGTATTGTCATTTCTCAATATCACTATTAGCTATTTTATATCGGCTGACATTCTTGAGTTTACTGACATGTGCAGTGACATCTGTTGGGATGAGGAGTTTGGGGATGTAACAAGGTATTCCAAAACCAACGTAAACAGAAGTAGAAATGTTTTTGTCTTAATAAAGTTATATGAAGCTTTAAAGGGAGATCAGAAATTGTAGATATAGTTGACTAACACCCTCGCCACTCACCTGGATGTCTAGTGTGTGGCAAGGTGTTAGGTGGGGGGGGGGGGGGATATAGTGTCCTGATCGAGGTGGGTTATTATGATCCAATTATGGGATCACAGCAGAGTGGGGAATTAGTCATGTGCCTTGGGAGCCTATGTGGCAAGCGTCACATGGGAGCTCTCTATTATGTCAGAGAGTAATCTATCTCTGGGGAGACCAGTACAAATCCTCAAATAACATTGTGTAAACAACTAAGTTAACCCCTTAACTCACACAATGAACATTTTAGGCCGAGTAGTCCCTTCGTGTTTAAGTCTCTTTCTTTGCTCTCGGTGACTTTGTGGACCCCACCAGTGACCATTGCTGGGATTGCGGTAGGTTCCGGAGCTCAAGGAGATGTTCCCGGACTGCTTGCCAGGATGAGATCTCTAAAGGGTTAATATCCAATATGTCCCATGACTGCGGTAGATCTTCAGGGATTCGGATAGTGTAAGTCCAAAAGGGTAAAGCCAATGAAATAGCATTTTATTATTCCTCAGATGTCTGTCAGTGGCTTCAGCATTCTCCTCTTATCCAAAGTGGATGACGCCAGATCTTGAAAGAAACTGATCTTGTCTCCTTTATAAACAAAGTCTCCTCTTTCTCGAGCTGCTCTTAATATGGTGGCTGCATCCACGTAGCTTAATAGCCCGCATTTTATGTCTCGCGGGGGGTCATCATGCTTGGTTACGGGTTTCAGAGCTGTATGTATGCATTCTATAGAGATCTGCTTTGCCCTCTCTGGGGATAGAAGTTCAGCAAACATATCAATGGCCGCTTTCTGCAGATCCTCATATAGGATTCTTTCAGGGACCCTTCAGAGTTTATTGCTCTCAGTTGTGCTCTATATCCTTCCTGCATAGCTGCACTGTGATTAATGATGGAGTCTTGTGTTTCCTCTAAAGCTTCTACCCTCCTGCCTATCTGCTTGATCTCTTTCTTAAGGTCTGCTAATTCCTTAGCGACCGAGGTTAGAGCTTGAAATAAAGTCTTTTTGAGGAAAGATCTGGAAAGGGGTACCTCTGAGGTTGCCGCTGTATCGCTGTTCCCCGCCACTCTGTCCAGGTCTGATTCCTCTGGTGCGTCTGAGTCGCGTGTGTCTTCCGGCGCCATCTTGCGCCCCAGTGCCGGAGGGGTTGGCAGCTTCTTTTTTAGGTATTTATCCAGATCTCCCTGGTGTTTTCGGGATCTGGGAGTATCCAATCTCTCCACAGCTCTCTCCTTGCTAGCTTTTCCCATCTGTGCTGGAGAATTACAGCTGCTATATGATGGATCTTACACCTCTACAGCGGGAGCTCACTCACATGCGGCCGTCTCGCTCAGCGGTCAGGCTCCGCCCGGAAAAGCATCAATTCTGTACTGGATTTTTAACTTTTTTTTGGTGTTCACCGTTTAGCCTAATAATCATGTTTTACGGGTCGATATGATTACGGGGATACCATACATGAATATTTTTTCTTACGTTTTACTAAATTTGTTAAATAAAACTCTAATGTGGAGAAAAGAATCTATCATTTTTATATTGCCGTCTTCCAAGTGGCATAACATTGTAACTTTTTTGGCTACGGAGCTGGTTGATGGCTTGTTTTCTGTAAGACATGTTGTACTTTGCAACAGTATCTGGTGTACATATGTTTTTTTGCTCACTTTTTATTGCATTTTTTGTGGGATTGAATAGGTAAAAATCATAATTTTTGGAGGGTTTATAACAGTATCTTTTACGCAAATTCATTTCAAGCCTCAAATTCATTTCAAGCCTCACATTTGATGAGGATGCCCTGGAGCTAGAGAGGGTTCAACGTAGAGCCACAAAAATGATAAACTAGAGTACGCTAATGCTCGATCGAGCATCAAGCTCGGACGAGTATGTTCGCTCATCTCTAGTCAAAATCCTTTAATCTACATTTTTTTCCCTAAGCAGCTGACCCTACCCTCTTAAGCACATCAGTAAGAATGTGGGTGCCCCATGGGGGTCTTCATTAGGGGAACTCTAAGATACTTCTTGGACGACGTAACCTGGTCTGCTTACTGAGACGTTCTACCCCGTCTAGACTGTGTTATGCTTGGTCACATCATTGGGGGCTCTATTCTTGGGTACAGCCATCTATTAAGTTTAGGATTCTGGGAAAAGCTTGTGGAGCCGCGTAGTGGGTGGGATATTGAAGTAGATTGTAAGACATAAGAATAAAGAAGGAGATTTTATTTTTTGTAAAGAGTGACGGGTTTGAATGAACATGTCATCCCGCTGCCCCTGAAACAATGCAGAATATAGTTACTTAGGAAAGTTGGCAGCTCTAATCTGCTCGGCTGAGCCTGGCTCGCTGCCTCCTCTAGCTAAATTAAGTCTAACGTGTCTGTGCAGAACCATCTTTGCCCTATTAAAAAGAGATCATTCATGTCAGCTAACCCCAAAACCTCACAACAAAGCAGAACTCATCTAGCACAGAAGTAAATCACTGGATTTCAACACATCGGAGGTTGGCACGGGGAACGGCCATGGTGTCATTTGTGGATTCTAGCTGTTTTATTAGGATCCAACAAGGACAAAAAGACACACTGATAGTATCAAAAGTTTTTTACCCCTCAGAAATTTAAAGCTAAATTTTAACTCCTCAAAGGGACCCCATTTTCACTAAAGATGGGTTACAGAAGCCCATTACACCTGCAGTACACATCTGCCTTTCTGCTTTCGTTAATAATTTGCATTACAATATAATTGTGTGTTATAACTTACCTTGCACCCTGACAGAATCATCTGTGTAGTCCTAGGGGTTGGGCTTTGGTTTGGATGCATTTCAAAAAACAACATGTGCTGCAGACTGCTCAGCTATTGCCCCCCATCTTTGTGCTCCTGTACAGCTCCTCTCTCCCCCACAGATGTCATCTCACCTGGCTGTGACCTCTGTGAAGGAACAGGAGGAGCTGTACAGGAGCACAGAGGTGGGAGCCAAGAACTTTGAAATACATCCAAACCAATGCAATGCAATGAAATGCAAGCCCAACCCCTGGGACTACACAGAGGATTCTGTCAGGAGGTAAGGTAAGTTATAACACACAATTATATTTTAATGCAAATGCTAGAGAAAGCATAAAGGCAGATGTGCAATACAGCTTTACTGGGTTTTTGCAATCTGTCTTTAGTGAAAATGGGGTCCCTGCTGACAGGTTCCCTTTAAGGACCCAGGGTGTTTTCATTTTTTAACTCTCCACCTTCAAAAATCCTTAGCTTTTTAAGTTTTCCGTGTACAGAGCAGTGTGACAGCGTATTTTCTGCGCAACAAGTTTTACTTCTCAGTGATATTGGGGCACATTTACTGAGGGTCGCGCGCTGCCCTTTTGTTGGACTGTTAACGATCTTCACGGCTAAACGGTTTGCACAGGTATTTAAGAAGTGTCTGCGCTGGGATTGTGGCGCACGTGACTCTTTTTGTGGGGCAGCTGCGCTGGCTTCCATGCGACACAAATGAGGGGGCGTGCCGTTGGACAGTCCGACTGATTCGGACCAAAGGCCGTATTTGACTTTCAAAGAGTGTCACACGCCCTATGTTTATTATTCCATGCCAGGAAAAAAATTCCAAATGTGGTGAAATTGGCAAAAAAAAGTAATTGGGGCTTATTTACTAAGGGTCCGTTGGACGCATTATCATCGGGTTTCCCAACGATTTCCGTTATGTGTCGAATTGCCCCCAGAATTTGGCACATGCAATCGTATTTTGGCGCATCGGCTTGCACGTGACAGAAATCGGGGGGCGTGGCCGTCTTACAGACCAACGGATTTTGGACAACGCGCAGGATTTAACATTTAGAATTGTGTCGCAAGACATGCACTTACAAGCACCGGGAAGAAGCAGGTGAACTCCGGCGGACCTAGGCGCAGAAGCGACGGATGCAGGAACTTGGGCGCACCAGCTTAGTGAATCGCGGCAGACCCTCATCCTCGTCAGACAACGCACCGCAGGATCGCGACAGGGTAAGTAAATCTGGCCCATTGTGTCACTTTCTTGGGGGCTCAGTTTTTTATGGCTTTCACTGTGCGCTCCAAATGACATGTCTACATTATTCTTTGGTTTGGTACTATCCCGGTGATACCAAATTTATTTAGTTTTATTGTGTTTTAAAACATTTTCAAAAATGTCATTTTTTGCGAGATGAGTTGACGTTTTCATTGCTACCATTATGAGGACTGTACGACCTTTTAATCACTTTTTATTACATGTTTTATTACCCTGTTCCTCTATGTGTTGTAAAATGTTGAAAAAATAGTGTTTCGGACATATGAGCGCTATTTTACATTATGGGGTTCACTGCCGGGAATAACCGTTTTTATATTTTGATAGATTAGACATTTTGAGATGTGGCAATACCAAATGTGTTTGTAATTGTTACTGTTTATTATGTTTTATATCATTCTTTTATTTATTTTTAAAGTTTTTTTTAGGCCCTCTAGGGTACTATAACCTAGAGGGTCGGTGGGTGTTTGCTGCAGTATGCACCCTCTTCATACAGCCTCCACACCTCTGCGCCGTGCTTGTACGGCGCACAGTGTCAAGGAGTTAAAGCAAGGAATGTCCTTTTTAGTTGGTGTCAGGTTCCAATGCTGCATTGAAATACGCCTTTGTCAGTACTCTGAATCATTTCAGTAGTTTATATAAGTTTATTTCACATTATCTGTCTCCCTGCCAGCAGTGTGTGGTGAGTCTCTGGGGAAGGAAGGCAGTCTCCTCTACTCCACACTCATCCAGCTCCCTCCCCTGTTCCTGTCTTGTGCATTGAGCAGGCAGGGAAGGGAGGGGGATGGTGCGGAGGAGAGGAAGAATACATGAGTAGACACAGTAACACACAGGCTGCAGCTGTCCCTCCCCCAGGACTCACTACATGCTGCTGACAGGAAACCAGGTAATGTGAATTAACCTTATATAAACTACTGAAATCAGCATAGCAAAGTCAGGGTCAGGTCCGGGGTCACAACGGGAGGTCAGAAGGCAGGGAACAATCACAGAGGGAAGCTTTCTCAGTGGCATGAAGCTCAAAGATCTGGCGATGGTTGCTGGGAGAAGCCGGCTTTTAAGGAAACCCGGACGGAGCCAGCAGGGATGGGAGTAGGAATGCGGAGAGGTGAGTGAGCTAGGGACCAGGCGCTGCCACGGAGAGGGGCACAGGTGTACCCGCGATATTATACGTGGATCGCGGCGACACCTTTGACACCCTGTTGCATCAGCAAGTGACTCCCTATCCTCTGGATCGGGGGCAACATTGTGTGATCAAAATACCCCTTTAATAAGGGTATACATACCCCTTTAATTGGTGTTATTTTTGAGCAGTTCTCCTTATTCAGAATAAATACTTTTATCATTTATATACAGTACATTTTTAAGCATTGTAACTTTCTAATATTATTCTCCCCACACCTGCCTAAAAATATTGCACAGTCCTGTTCCAAATGGTCTTCTTTAACCCTTTTTAATAATTTTTGTCCAGAATTAGAAAACATCTTGTAGTTACAAAGCTGAACCTCACCTCTCTGGTCTACTGTGTGGATGTCATTGAAACATTATAATTTCTTCCAGTTTCACTTAAAATCAAAACCTCTTTGCGACAGTAGAATAATGAACAATGAGTCCTAACAGAGAAGTTGGCAGCTACTCAGATTTTTTTTTTTCTATATATAAAGGTATTTTTATTATTGAGAGGATTATTTGGTGGTGTCTTACTCTGTTTACCACCCATTGTGAGTTATATCTTGGTATTTAAAGGGCCACGCACTCTGTTCTTTAACTCCTTAGTATCCACCTTTAGACTGCCCAGTAATGTCTACCACTTTTGTGGTCCAGACTGACTGGATCTTGATACTTTGTACTGTTTCTCTTGAGCTGAGCACCAGAAATTGCTTTCAATAGGATTCCCCAAAACCCACTGAGAGTCGTCATACAGGGGCTTAAAATACCTGGTCTTACCCATTTCCAGCTACCGATTCCCATGATCCTTTTCTGGTCTTCGGCACCTACATCTAGCCATATGTCCTTGTGGCTCACAGATCTCACTTTACCCCGTCAGTGGCCTCCTAATATTATCTCCTGAAGTTGGTCCATTACTATAGTTAGTTCTGGAGTTCTTGCCTAAGGGACCCAATGGGACTGATCACTCCACTAGGCTTCCCCCAATTCACATATTCAGGTAATAGGGACTTCCTTTATTCCCAGGATCGATTACTCTATTTATTCCTCTGGGTTGGTTGCATGGTACAACACCACCAACAAGTGGCCTCTACAATATGCAACATTTATATGTACGGTATGTCAGATTATAATCTAATGGTTAATAGTTCTATTTACATGATGTCTATAACTTTTGTATCTTTCCTGAGGCTTAGCAGGCTGCCATAGCTCGGCAGCCCGGAACTGTCTAGACAGAACAAATATATAAATATAGGCTCTGTCTGGCTGGAGTTCTAGGTCTTATTGACTCAAGTCTCCATCTTGAGATCTCTCTTCAGAGAGACATCATTGCCAGTTTGATTGCTGATTGATGTGCTGCTGATGCAGCAGAGCCAACCCAGCTCCCTTGAGATCATGTCCAGCCTAGATGACCACTGGTCCAGGCTGAGGTATTTCTTTCCTGCTACAAGAGCAGTATTATTATGCCACAACCCTGCTAGCCCTCAGAGGAAGAAGTTTGTTACCAGTCATTTGTGTGCACCTCTGGCCTGCTGCTACCATCATGGGCCTCTCTTTTACCATCTGGCGGGGACTAGTCACCTACACCTGGAGTGATGCCTACCCCACTTCTTGCTTCACCTTGCCGGTCCTGACAGGTATGTGGCCTATATTAAGACAGGGCTACCCATCTATCTGTGGCCCAGCAACCATCAAGCCAGCCACTCCACTCCTACTAACCTGATGACCTCCATACACTGTATACACTGCACCAGGATAATGAGACCTTACTTCTTCTTATGTTGCAAATCATGTGGTGTGACACTAACTGGCCTACGAGGAACCCCCCCCCCCCCCCCCCGGCTATTCTAGGAGACACAAGAATTCCTGGAAAAGGAAATCCCCTTTAAGAAGTCATTAAGTAGATCAGAGGGATCATGGGACATGGTTTCCTCTTACCTGGGGATAAAAATTAAGATGATGCCAATTAATGTAGTCAATGGAAGAGACAATTGGGATATGGTAATGGGTGGGCGTGTTACCCGAATATTTCCGATTTGCGCCGATTTTCCCTGCATTGCCCCGAGATTTTGGCGCATGCGATCGGTTTGTGGCGCATCGGCGCCGGCATGCACGTGACAGAAATCGGGGGGCGTGGCCGAACGAAAACCCGACGGATTTGGCAAAACCGCCGCATTTAAAAAAAAAAAAAATGTGTCGCGGGACTCGCACTTACCTCTACCAGGTATAGGCTCGTGCATTTCGGCGGACCTCGGGGAACTTCAGCACAGCAGCGGCATCTGGTGGACGGCGGAGGAACTACCTTAGTGAATCGCCGGAAGACCCGAATCCACCACACAGAACGCGCCTCTGGATCGCGAATGGGCCGGGTAAGTAAATCTGCCCCAATGTCACTGCTGAGCTTCTGTATACCAGCACAGGGCTGAAGGTGATCGGGGTGTTAGTCAGGGGCGTAACTAGGAGAGGCAGGGCCCCTTAGAAGACTTCTGAATGGCTGCTACCACTGTAGTTATGCACTAATATAAACCTAATGTTTAATATTTGATTCCAGATTTCCCCTTTAAAGTGAAAAAAAAACATATTTTATTGTTATTGCGTTAAGATTTCAGAAATGAGAGGATCCATTTCTAAATGGAAATTGCTGAGTTCATTGCTGAGGGCTGAGGAAAACAAATTCCTTCCTAACCCATGTCGATGGCCTCTCACTGCCTAGGTTTGGGTATCTATTCCTTTCGAAAAAGACTTATTGGTTTGGATTCTATTACTGTTGATCGGACCTGAATTTTGGTATTTATTCGGCTCAACCCCCTACCATTAACCCCTGTGGTCAGTGCCAGGAGGCCATGGATAACAAATATAAGAAGATTACCACAGTCACGGTGCCTGGATCTATGAGTAATGTCCCTGGTTTATCAGGATGGATTTTGATGGTAGATTTCCTTTAACTTACTCTATTAATAAGTGAGTTTTTTGGTGTATTTCTGAGATGCTACTTTTTACAAAATGCTCGCCAGAAATAAAAAAAAATGTAAAAGATAAAAGTTGTCCATGGCAGCCAATCAGAGCTCAGCTTTGATTTTCCCACAGCTGTTTAAAAAATAAAAGCTGAGCTCTGATTGGTTTCCTATGGCATCTAGCACAGTTTTACCTCAGAAGCTATTGCTAAATCTTGCCCTCTCCCCTTAAATAAAAGATAATTATGAAATAATGGCTGCAACAGTAATAAACATGTTTTTTACTTTCTACAACCTCATATAACTCTTCCGGAAACTTGAGAAACTTCTAGACATTGAAGTCATCTTCCCAGAAGACACATTAACAGGACTACCCTGATACCTAATCCTGCTCTATATGGACATAGCGTTACCTTATACCGCTGCGAGGTGTAGGCAGCACGTTCTGCTCGCCTGCAGGGAAACAAGATCACAAGATGAGATTCCTACATGCAATATCAAGCCGTCTTCTCAGATTTCACAGATATTTTGGTATTTTTTTCAGGAATGTGCACATTTTATAATAAATAAGTTATATAATGTTCCCACGTTCTTAAAGGGAATCTGCCGGCGGTGTGTTGTAGTCAAAATCTTTGATTAGGTCCACCTAGAACAGGGGTCTCAAACTCAATTTACCTGGGGGCCGCTGGAGGTAGATTCTGGGTAAGGCTGGGCCGCATCAAGTTTTCCGCACAAAATGCGCTTACAAAATATCATTATTCAGATTCAAATGTCATGGCGCCTCCCAGCGCAAGGAAAGCCCCGAACGGGGAGACGTGTTTTCTCTATGAACGCGTCCTGTGCTCCGAGGGGTCCCAAGCTCCTACCGCACTGAGTCCAGTCAGGGACACTCCATCCTCCCCTTCCCCCCCGGTACTTGCCTCCCATCAAAGAAGATGAAGTCGCCGCTCTGACCTGCACCAAGTGCGTTCAGAGCGGCGACTTCATCTTCTTCAAGTACCGGAGGGAAGGGGATTAACCGGTTACGGGCCCTTTCCTGTTTTTTCATGTCCATTTTTCACTCCCCACCTTCAAAAATCTATAACTTTTTAATTTTTACACGTAAAGAGCTGTGTGAGGGCTTGTTTTCTGCGTAACAAATTGCACTTCATAGTGATGGTATTTAATATTCCATGCCATGTACTTGGAAGCGGGAAAAAAATTCCAAATGCAATGAAAATGATGAAAAAAACGCATTTGCGCCATTTTCTTGTGGGCTTGGATATTACGTCTTTCACTGAGCGCCCCAAATGACATGTCTACTTTATTCTATGGGTCGTTACGATTAAGGGGATACCAAATTTGTTATAGGTTTATAATGTTTTTTACAAAAATTAAAACCTCCTGTACAACAATTATTTTTTTGATTTTGCCAACTTCTGGCGCTAATAACTTTTTTATACTTTGGTGTACGGAGCTGTGGGTGGTGTCATTTTTTGCGAAATTTGATAATATTTTCAATGATATCATTTTTAGGACTGTACGACCTTTTGATCACTTTTGATAGATTTTTTATATTTTTCAAAATGGCAAAAAAGTGCCATTTTCGACTTTGGGCGCTATTTTCTGTTACGGGGTTAAAAGCATTGAAAAAACGTTATCATATTTTGATAGATTGGGCATTTTCGGACGCGTCGATACCTGATGTGTTTATGATTTTTACTGTTTATTTATATTTATGTCAGTTCTAGGGAAAGGGGGGTGATTTGAAATTTTAGGTTTTTTTATTATAATTTTTTTTTTAACTTTTTTGTATTTTTATTTATACTATTTTTCAGACTCCCTAGGGTACTTTAACCCCAGGTTGTCTGATCGATCCTATCATATACTGCCATACTACAGCACAGCACAGTGCTATCAGCACATTGTAATGAAGGGGTTAAAACGAAATAGCCTCGGGTCTACGGAAGACCCGAGGCTACCATGGAGACGGATCGCCGTCCCCCGATGACGTCACGGGGAGCGGCGATCCCAGGTAAGATGGCGGCGCCCATGCGCCGCTATCTTTTTGAGGCTGCCGGCAGCTTTGCCGGCAGCCATCGCTGTCAAAACACCCGCGATCGGTGCTAGCACCGATCGCGGGTGTTACCGGTAAGCCTTTGCTGCAATATGCAGCAAAGACTTACCGGCTATGGAGAGGGCTCGGCCCGTGAGCCCTCTCCATGCAGCGCGACCTGCCCTCTCCATGCAGGTGGGGGCCGCAAAATATTGTCCCGCGGGCCGCAGTTGGCCCGCGGGCCGCGAGTTTGAGACCCCTGTCCTAGAATCAGGGAGGTGTTTAGTGTTGATGCCGCCCTAGGCACACTCAGTGCTTACGCCCCCTATTGGGGACTTTAAGCTATTGTCTCCGTCTATAATCCCCAGCAGGGGAGTACTGGACCCAGGAGGAGTCTCTCCAATGACCACTGCTAGCATTAGATCCAAAATCTGTTTTTTTCCCCCTCATTAGTGGGCCACCCCTCATTCTGCACCATGGACACCGTGCCTAGGGGGAAATATAGCCCTGCCTAGAAAAAAACTGGAATTTCAATCAATAAGTTAAGTTAATGTATATTTAACCTTAGCCACAATACTCTAGCAATCAGCTCAGCTCCTCCTGCTCTATAACATGCTGCCTTAGATAGGACACTATGTACAATCTGCTCAGCTCCTCCTGCTCTATAACATACTGCCTGCAAATAGGACACTATGTACAATCTGCTCAGCTCCTACTGCTCTATAACATGCTGCCTGCAGATAGGACACTATGTACAATCTGCTCATCTCCTCCTGCTCTATAACATACTGCCTGCATATAGGACACTATGTACAATCTGCTCAGCTCCTCCTGCTCTATAACATGCTGCCTACAGATAGGACATATGTACAATCTGCTCAACTCCTTCTGCTCTATAAGATGTTGTATGCAGATAGGACACTATGTACAATCTGCCTGCAAGTAAGACATAGTCTGCTCAATTCCTTCTGCTCTGTTTCATGTTTCCTGCAGAAACAAAGCACCAGGTATCAGGCAGAGAATTATGAAACAGTCTGAGTTCAGGGCAGGTAGCAATACAAAAAAATCCATGGGTTAGATGAAGTCAAAGTCGCCGGCGCAGAGTCAGAAGCATAGTAAACGAACAGAGCGGGTTGATGCTCCATAACAGTATATAACAATATCCAAGAAAATATATAAGTTAGGAGGCTCAAATAACCTTAAGGGGGCAGCATGATGGCTCAGTGGTTAGCACTACAGCCTTGCATTTCAAGTCCCATCCAGGTCAACATCTGCAAAGAGTTTGTATGTTCTCTCCGTGTTTGCGTGGGTTTCCTCCAGTTTCCTCCCACACTCCAAAAACATACTGGTAGGTTGATTAGATTGTGAGCCCCATGGGGACAGGGACCTATTTGGTAAGCTGTGTGCATCGCTGCGTAATCTGTGCGTTATATAAATAAAGGAATTATTATCATTATTAAGTCTTAAATTACCAGGGGTGTCCATGGAGGCACATCAGGACTGAGTACACTGGAGAGGACACATTCGGATCCAGGAGCCATCCAGACCGCCTATGTATATAGTCATTGGCATTTCTGTTAATTAAACAAGCCAACACAAAGCAGCGATATAATAAAAAAATAAGTAAACACAGAATGTGACAGGAAAAAAAATTGAGAATAAATTTACTGTAAATAAACTTTAGAATCCAATCCATAAATCCCTTGATCCTGAGACATAACTAAAAGGAATTTATATAATAAGTGTGTTCTTTGGGGGCTTCAAAGACACCGGGGGCTTTTATGTATAGGAGGCGACACAAAGCGTAAGCCGTGCACTTTCTTTGCATGGGGTGAACTCTGACCCCCGGATTCATCTCTCATATACAACCAGTGACAGGATGGAAGTCTCCGACCGCTCTCCGTGTGATACTCTGGATACTTCCATTGCCGAAACATGTTACAAATAGCATAGAACAAAAGCGTGTACACTAAGGCGGGTCAGCGGCAGCTTCTCACGAGCAGTTTTTACTGCGATATCCATAAATAACCAGGAAAAAAATGTGAACTTTATGGCAACTTGGAGGCTCAAGCAAGAATGGATCTTCCATTCATAGAAATAGTGAGTGTACGGGGTGAGAATAGTGAGTGAATGCGGCTCCAGGTGTTCCTGCTCTCTCCATAGGTACACAAGGTGACTGGCAGAAGGACAAACACAGGTGAAGCTACACAAAGCCGACACGCTCAACCGTGCCGTCTTATCATGGCATGTGATAAATGTTTGCGATCCTTGTTCTGTCGAACCTTCTAGACTCATGGGTGGAACGATCTACCTGATCTTTCATCGGGCAGGAAACCAGCAAAATAGGAGGGGGGGTTTGTACCCTTTTGACCAATAATAAAAAAAAAAAATTGTTGATTGAGATGATCCAGACAAGGTCACCATCGCGGTGTGATAGGGAACTATATTGGGTGATGGGGAACAGCCGGGGTCTTACAGATACTACAAGGGGTGAGTATTATTAGGGATTATAGGGAAGTCCTGAAATAATTCCAGGTCTACGGTGAGTAATTGTGCCTTTTTCTTCACGCCAAACGGCTCAGGGGGCTACCGTGAGGTGTTCCTGCTCCAGGAACTGCCAGGCGGTGCTACCCCTGATGGAAATATTAGGAGGCCAAAGGCTCCCAATAGATCCGGCGGGTTACCGGGGGAGGGTTCACATACTACACTAGAGCACCATGTGCAAAGTAAACCTAAGAGACCAACAGTATGCGGGGAAAGCTGGAGGCTGGGACCGGAGTGACGAGCTTGATGGCGACCATGTCACGGGAGCCTTTGTCCTAGGGTAGCCCTCATCCACATCCATCAGGGCTAGAAAGGTGGAGCAAGAAGTAAAGGAGTCCGCGTAAAAAAGTGATACTCCCGGTGTAGGTGATGAATCCCAGGCAGATGGTAATAAGGGGGGCCCATGATGATAGCGGCACGGCAGGGACACACACAGTAGACTACAGATCTTAAAAACACTCAATGCTCATGGTATATTAGATGAATTGAACCTCAACAGATAATTAGCTGGTCACAAACTTCTTTCTCCAGCGGGTTGTCAGGGCTGTGAATTGACTGGCAATGACAGGAGAAAATGGTATACAAGCTCTAATAAATCGAATTCCTTCAAATTCATGTGTCAAGCATATTCAAATTCCACATTGAAATTTGAGGAGTAGGGAGCAATTCCATCATCCGGGCAACGTTTCAGCTCTAATACATGATCCTTTTTCAAGCTAGATAGACAATAGATAGGTAGATACGTGACAGATAGATGATAGATTTTATCACAGAGCTGGTAATTCCGACTGCTCCACCCTCTTCACCTATTTCGTCAGTGCAATTATGTCCATAATTATTCAATTATAGTTTAAGGCATGTGCCCAGGGGTGCCTCAGCCATGAGGCGAGTTGAGACTCTTGCTTCAGGCAGCAACATCTGCAGCAAGGTGGGGGGCAGCATCAAGGCCGCAGTTAACTGCTACAAAAACTTAAAAATGTAAGCATGGGTTTGAGCAACTGCATGGAGAACCCACTTACTAAATAATTGATTGATGATACATTACTTTTGTATGTGGCTGAGAGGGGGCCATTTTATAACTCTCCTCAGACAGCAGAGAGTTTAGGTTCAGGCAGGCTATACCGAGTGGCAGCAGATGTCATCTGCTAGAGAGAGACAATGGGGCTCATTTACTAAGGGTCCGCGGACCGCGATTCTGTCGGGTTTCCCGAATATTTCCTTTTTGCGTCGAATTACCCAGGATTTTTGGCGCACGCGATTGGATTGTGGTGCATCGGCGCCGGCATGCATGTGACAGAAATCGGCGCGGCGTTGCCGTCGGACAACCCAACGGATTAGGACAAACTGCGGAATTTCAAAAAACTAAATTGTGTTGCAAGATCAAGCACCCTCATGCACCGGGAACAAGAAGGTGAACTCCGGTGGATCTCAGCGGGGAAGTAACACATAAAGGAAATTGGACGCACGACCTTAGTGAATCGCGGCAGACCCGAATCCTCGTCGGACAACGCACAGCAGGGCTCGCGACAAGACAGGGTAAGTAAATCTGCCCCATTGAGAGCTAGATGCCACTGATGGTGCCAACCACCTGCTGCCAATGTATGGGTGTAGACTGGTCTACATTATAGTGGGACTTATGGCATGGAGTGACTCCATTGGCACCTGGGTGTAACCAGCAGGACTTGTGCCTCCTTTGAGTAAACCACTTGTGTGTTCTGGTAGAGTCTACTTTACCACCCATTACACCGATACTCAAACAACAAGAGACTATGTAGAAGTATTCCCCTGTCCTGGTAGCCTGGACATTACAGGTCTATTAGTGACAAATGAGCAGGAATCGCTTACTAATGTCTCGAATGGGAAACCTAAGTTCAGACAGAGTTTAAAGGAAGTTTCCACCATTATAGAAGATTAATGTCTCTACTAGGCCTCAATTCCCTGCACCTTAACATGAGGTGAAATTTCATTGCATTACAACACTTTTACTTTGTAAATATTCGGGAAAATGAAAAGTCACCCAGTTTACAAGGAGATCTACAGGAAAGAGCAGAGACTTTGGAGGTTCATGAGAACGGAAACCCCCTTTAAGTCTCAGCGGTCATTAATCTTGTGTTTGTGTGTTTTGTGAGTCAATGCTGTATATCTGTCAGGATGAAAGGGAACGTGTTCTGCTTTATAAACCGCGAACCAAGATAAAACCAAGGTCTGGAGGTGATACGGATATTCAGACAATACCACCTCAGTAAATCTTACCTCCATTGTTACAAAGGCTGTGGACAGGCTGTATATACCTATAGCCATGAATATCTCTTTTACTGCCTAATGTCCTGTTTACATCATTTTTTAACAATAATGAAATAAACTTTACACCTTAGAGATATTACGATTATGACCAATTGAAGTAAATGGGATTGTACTATAGTCTACTGAGGTAGGTGCAGGTCAGCGGTAGGATCAGACATAGACATATGCCATAAAATGGTCACTAACTTTTCAAGAGATTTTGAAAAGATCAATATTTAATGACATAGAAGTCTGTGGAGAGGCGGGGGTGAAGGAGTAACAGCAGCTAGATGAAAGAGTAACAGCAGCTAGGTCTCCATCCCCAGCTTAATGAAAACTGGAAATCACACACAGAACCTGCGGATGAGACAACTGCAAAAAAAAAAAAACTGGAACATTCATTTATACCACCAAAGTTTAACTGGGAATTCCAGAAATAAGCATAATTCATATTCAAATGGGTCATTAAAATGTAAATTATTATGTAAGTAGTTGTTTTTTAAAATTTTGCTTACCTTAGCAGAAAATGTTGTGGTAATACGATATAATGAATAAAAAGGCTACTGGCCCTTTAATCAGTCTATTGATTTTGTCCATGTGGAGCAGACAGAGGAAAGAAGATGGCCACTGATCACATGTCCACATCACATGTCCTGCTCTGGCCTGGGCAGGTCATGTGATCACCACTATGTTTGGATGCCGTTGGTTGGTTGCATCCAGTATGGCCAGTGTTATGGTGAGACCAATCTCAGTGAGGCAATGTGCAGTGATGGCAGTTACAGAGCAGGACAGTCTATTACATCATCACTGGGAGCAGAGAATAAGAAGAAGGAGCTGTTACTGAGAACTGAGGGATCATGGGACTTGTAGTGTCCTGAGAGGACCATCTTGGAGATAACTCCACCTACTTTAGAGAGGCCATAACATTTTGTGAATCATAAAAGCAAATTATTTAAACTCTATTTTGTGATTTAATCACGTTGGGGCAAATTTACTAAGGGCTGTGTGCAAGTTTTTTGTCAAACTTTGCACACTCTTTTTAGTGCAAACAGCTTGCACAGGTATTCAAGAAGAGCCTGCGTCACATTTGTTTCACACATAACCCTTTTGTGACGTGGCTGCTCTAGACATCATGTGGACCGTGCGCCAGATTTGACATGCAAAGTCCGTCAGAATTGTGTCATACGCCCCATGTTAAAGGTGCACCAAAAAAAAGTGGTGCGCTCTGTCGGAGCTGTGCAGGGGGCCCCAGATTCATGAAGAACAGGCGCCAGAAATCCTGAATCTGGCACCCCCTGCACACTCCACAGCCAAACTTTATTTAGTGCAATAAATGTGCCCCATTCAGTTTTCTTGTATTTATCTAATTATAACATTATGGGGGTCATTTACTAAGGGCCCGATTCGCGTTTTCCCGACGTGTTACCCGAATATTTCCGATTTGCGCCGATTTTCCCTGTATTGCCCCGGGATTTTGGTGCACGCGATCGGATTGTGGCGCATCGGACCGGGTAAGTAAATCTGCCCCTATGGGTTTTGTATCAGACTTCATATACCCGGAATACCCCATTAATTTCATTGTAAGGTTAGAATATATGTTCATATGATAACATTCTGTCTTCCAGCAGTCACCACTAGAAGGAGCTAAAGGACATACTGGACACTACGGGGCAGATTTATCAAGCTGTCTGAAAGTCAGAATATTTCTAGTTGCCCATGGCAACCAATCACAGCTCCCCCTTTAAAATATTCATGAGCACTGGTAAAATGATAACTGAGCTGTGATTGGTTGCCATGGGCAACTAGAAATATTCTGACTTTCAGACAGCTTGATAAATCTGACCCTATATATTGAACTCAATGATAGCATAGTATGCAATGAAGCCCTCCTTATTGGTGGCTGCTATAATCAAAACTTAAAGGGGCTGTGTGGAATTACCTATTCCTAAGAAAGATCACCAACATTATATAAATCTCCAGCACATGTACCTAAAGGAAATCGACCACCAAGAATGATAAACCAGGAACACTTACTCGTAGGTCCAGGCTCAAGATGCACGGCCAACATTAGGGTGCAATAAATCATGGTCGGCAGAAGTTGTCATGATGTTCTGGATAATTGCTGGATGCCATTTCTACCTGTGTCTGACTGACTAACCTAGTGTGCAAGACACTGACATGTACTGTATGTGTAATGTGCGGTGCTGGATGGGGGGGATAGGTATTGCAATTAGTAAATGCATTAGTAAATCTCCGCTGATATGTCAATGAGGTTATACATGATAAAATAGCAGGAGTTTATGCTGCGCACAGTCCTCTCCTCACATCCAAGTTAATGATTTCTTCCTCATCTAAGTTAATATGTGCAATGTAACGCAGGGTCACCGCTTATTTTCAGGAATGACACGATCAGCCACATGCAAGACTACGAAAAACCTCAAAAATACAAAAAAATTAGATACAGAAATGACTTCCAGAAGCCATCAAATTGAAAATCTCTTATAATATTGTAACGCGAAGCACCATGTGGTCAACAGATGGGATACCGAGGGTTAACAAAAGAAAATATCCATTAAAAAAAACCTAATATGCATTAAAATCATCTAACCTGATGGGTTGTCCAAAGAGGACCAACTCTACTCCAAATCCACTATAAAAACAGCCCGCGACCACCCATATATAACTCCACTGGCCAAAAGCATGGACTACCCAGGTATCTATGAGAGACCTTGTACTCTCTCTTAAAGGAGCCACTGTAAGTTTATGGCTCCCTTAATGCAGTATTATCCAAGTTGTATAGACCAATGCAATGCTTCTTACACTCATAGTAGCTAGGTAAGTACAAAGCTACAGTGTCTGGAGTTGTTGACATACAGTACATGCTGCTATAATGTTGTGCCCATATAAAAATATTTCTTTAACTAAAAACATCAGAAACAATTCAATGATTACTCTCTTTACTTTACAAGTAATAAGGTTTTTTTTTTTTTACATGGACTTAGATTAAAATTATGTATTTTTGATGCCTGTAGTCACCACTAGAGGGAGATACGGCTTTTCAGAGTTTTATAGTGATAATATGGGCAGAGAGCTCCCTCTAGTGGTGGCTTTAGCTAGACAACATATCGGGGCACATTTACTTACCCGGTCCTGTCGCGATCCCCCAGGTGTGTTGTCCGACGAGGATAAAGTCCGGCGCGATTCACTAAGATCGTGCACCCGATATCCTGAAATCGCTTCCCTGCTGATTTCCGCCGAAGTTCACCTTCTTCTTCCCGGTGCATGTATGTGCATTGTCTTGCCACACAATTTGAATTTTAAATCCCACGCTTAGTCCGAATCAGTCGGTTGTCCAACGGCCACACCCCCCGATTTGTGTCTCATGAAAGTCGATGCGATTGCGCCAAAATTGGATGCGCCAAAAACCCCTGTTAAATGCGGCGCAAATCTAAAGGCAATTGAACATACTGGGGCACATTTACATCCCGCCGCGCGTTCTCCGACGCTGATTCGGGTCTTCCGGGAAATTCACTAAGGTCTGTGCGCTCGATATCCAGCAGGTGTCGCTGCTGCGCTGAGGTCCGCTGGAGTTCACCTTCGTCCGGGTGCATGTGAGTGCTGATCTTGCGACACAAATTCTGCTTTTTTTTAATTTTTTAAATTCTGCTTTGTTTCTAAATCCGTCAGGTTGTCCAATGGCCACACCCCCCGATTTCTGTTACGTGAAAGCTGGCGCCGATGCGCCAAAATCCAATTGCGTGCACCAAAATCCAGGGGAGAATCGGGAATCGGGAAACCCGACGAAAGTGTGCGATTCGGACCTTTAGTAAATGAGCCCCACTGGATCAGAGTACAGGGTTCTGCAGGCTACAATTTTCTGCAAAAATTTGGAAAAGCACGGATCACTTACTTTGCACTACAGAAATACTTGATACTTTGCTCTAGCATATGAAATATCAATCAAATATGTTCAGGTTTAAGATTGTAATGTTTAGGAAAGAGGAAAAGTTCAAGGGATGTGAATACTTTTGCAACCCGCTGTGTATACAGATGTGTCCGACCATTGCACGGAATCGGCACTGAACAGTGATATATGTACTGACTGATATTCACAATTCACAAGTATAATAATACTCCGCACATTCACAGTTACTGTAGCAGAAAAGTCATTTCCAAACAAAGATCCCAAATTCCTTTCTTTCCAGTAGGAGAACATTTTCAGGTGGGAATCCATGCATGGCGGAGGTCACTACTAACCGCTATAAATCTGCCTCCTAGCTAGAGGCTGTGAAAATAATAAGGAACAATTAGCAGGAATAGATGTCAGTCACGTTCATTTCTATGGAGAAACATCAATGAATAGATGTCAGGAGACATAATAGGTGTAAAGTCTACTAAACAAGCATGGAGGAGGTCATCCCATGTCACTGCAGGCTCGGATTTGCTAAATGGTAATACAGGCGTGGTCCATCAGACCCAAAAGGTCTGAAATAGACATGGAGGGCATTCATTTCAATGTAAATTGTGTAATACATTATTTCTCCTGTGGTGGCGCTGCAGGGGAAATGAAAGCTTTCTGAGAAGTTCCTTCAAAAGTTATAGACAATCGATTCATGAGCTTGTTGTCAGGGACCCTCCTAATAAGCATGGTCCAAAGTATTACATTCCCAAGTCCTTTAGGTTCCCGATACCGCTCCCCCTGGTATCACCCGTGTTCTGCAGTTCTGTCTGTTTCCTTCTCTTCTCTGCCTGACCTCTACTTATGCCCCTGATCTTAACTTTGTTTTACCATTGTTGTTGCTAACTTTGGGAATGCTGGCTTGTGTTGATAATGGAGACTATTGCAGGAGTCCATAACACTTTGCATTGCAGGTTAAGTATAAAAAATGGACAATTCCTTAAAGTCTCACAATGTATTTCACTTCTTAACTCCTGTAAACACGTGGCCTATGGTACTGAAAGGAGAAAGCTGCTCTTTTTTTGGTTTAATTGGTAACAACGTCTCTCCAGAACAAATTCCAACTTGCTCATTCCTTATTTACCCCCACATCTACCATAGAAGAAGAGCTAAAATAAGATGGGTGACCAAGCCATTCAATGTTTTTGGGGTTTGTGCTCCCTAGTTTAGCTGCCAATAGATCCATTAAAGGCCTAGAGCAGCAGTTCTCAACCACCTGCCCACAGACCAATGCCAGACCAGGGATCATTCAACCCTTGACCACCTCACTTCTTCAGTCAGTTACTGCTCCTGCTGGTGGTGACTGTGGGATGTGTGAGTAAAAGAAGTGTCCTGGCCTCCACCACTCCTTCAGTCAGTGGTTGCTCATGCTGGGGGCAATGGGAGATGTGAGTAGAAGAAGAGACCTGGCCAAGAACTTCCATCTCTCCTTCAGGCAGTGGCCATTCCTACTGGAGACAGTGGGAGAAGCACCATGGCTCCTTCAGTAAGTGCTTGCTTTTGCTGTAGACAATGGGATGTATGAAGAGAAGTGTTGTTGCCAGGAACCTCCACCACTTCTTCAGTCAGTGCCCTCTCAGGCTTTGGAATGCATGAGGACAAGAAGCTCTAAGGTTAGGAACCACCACCACTCTTTAAATCGGTGGCAGCTCCTGCTGTAGGACATTGGACATGTGAGGAGAAGAAGTGTGGTGACCAGGAACTTCCACATCTCTATTAGTCGTTGGCTGCTCCTGCTGGGGACAATGGGAGGTGTGAGGAGTAGACGTGGCTCTCATGGAACCTCCGCCACTCTTTTAGCCAGCGGTCGTTACTGCTGTGGAGCAATGGGATGTGTGATGAGAAGAATAGACATTGCCAGGAACCTCCACTTCTTATGCAGTCAATGGCATCTCGGGCTTTGGGTCATATGTGGACAAGAAGCTCTGTGGCTAGGAACCACCAAAACTCCTTCAATCAGTGGTAGCTCCTGCTGTGTGACAATGGAATGTGTGAGGAGAAGAAGCGTGGTGGCCAGCTGGCCCAACTTCCACACCTCCTTCAGTCATTGTCTTCTCCTGCTGGGAAAAAGGGAGGTGTGAGGAGTAGAAGTGGCTCAGCAAGGAACCTCCACCACTCCTTCAATGAGTGGCTGTTCCTGTTGTAGGATAAAGGGACATTTGAGGAGAAGAAGCGCCATGTCCTCGAACCTCCTACAGACAGTGGCCTCTCCAGTTGTGAGACAATGGGACATTTGAGGAGAAGTAGCGTTGTGGCTAGGAACTTCCACCAGTGGTCACTCGTGCAGGGGACAATGGGAGGTGTGAGGAGTAGAGGTAGCTCTGCCAGGAACCTCTGCCACTCTTCGGTCAATAGCTGTCCACCACTATAGCCTCATTCTCCTCCTGGGGTACCCCAGGTAAACACCCTACTTCTCATTCTCCCCCACACCACAAGCATTCACACCAACTCCTAACACCCAGCAAAGTTGACTTGTAATGGTTCCTGGGGCAAATATACCTGAAGACCATTGACCATGAAGGTTGACATCTCCGCCAACATCCAGTAACTCAAAATCAATAAGACAATTTTATTACCAACACAAAACAATTAAAATATTTCCCACGTAATGTTATTATGATGTCAGACAAAGACACTAACCCTTGTCAGACGTGTTCCCCGGTCTAGACGTTGCCTCCTGTAATAAGGTAACACCAGGTTTACGAAACACAGATCTGCTTCTCCCACACCATAAGGGATATTTCATGACACTGGACCGGTCAGGCGAGTGTCAGTCATATATCAAGCTGCTCCCTCTCCTATCATTAATGAAGACAGGTGAGATGTCACCAGAGAACTTTCCTGCCACTCCCCTATCAAGGCTGCTGCAGAGCACTCACATTATTATACAGGATATGTAGACATGTCCTTAAAACCCTCTTTAAGAGCCTATAGGGACTGCACATTACACCAAAGCAACACCACAGACAAAATATAGCACCACTAAGCCACCAGGTGTCAGATACTACAACAATGCAACACAAAGGACAAGATACACTACTATGTAGTCACCAGGGATGGGTCATTACTGCAATAAAACACTATGGACAGCATACAGTCACTGTGCCACCAAGGATGGGACACTACACCACTAGACCATTAGGCACAGGATACAACCACTTAGCCACCAGAGATGGGACACTAAATCATTGAACCATAAGAGACAGGATACATCTACTTAGCCACCAGGGATCGGACACCACACCACGACAGGGTAAAGTACCACTTGGCCACCATGAATGGGGGCATTACAACAATGGGGCATCATGGATAGGATAGAGCATCACTTTGTCTCTAGGGATGGAACATTACACCACTGGACCACCAAGAACAGGGTTAAGCCACTTAGGCACCAGGAAGGGGACTTTACACCACTGGATCACCAGGGACTGGATGCATGACCACTGTGCCAACAAGGATCGGACATTTTACCATGGGAATATTAAGGAGAGTCCACCTGGGTGAGATTGGTATGATAACGTAGGACAGTATAAGCCATATACACTTAGTATAGATCATTCATCTATATGGCACAGTTTCTTCTCGGCATGATGAAAGGTTACCGTGTTACTCCACAGATAACATATTGTCCCCACTGATAGCATATCCCCCGAGCACACACCATCCATTTGTCATCATCCTGACACGGTGCACTGTAATCTGTCTGTTCTCACCTCTCCTGCACCGTGTGCATTCAACTCCACAAGCTGGGAAAAGGGACATATGGTGAAGACCTGAACAACTCCTGTCAGCTCAGGCATTCGGGATGATCTCATATCACGGGCAGATGTCTTTATTGTTGTAAGAGCTGGTTATAGCAGGATGATGAAGCCATGATATCCTCAGTACATATAAGAAGGTCATTGCACGGGGAGGGGGAGGAGATAAGCTGTGACATCATCTACTGTCAGTAGTGATGTAATGATGGGTCAGTGTTATCTATATAGAGGTCTGTAATGATGGGTCAGTGTTATCTATATAGAGGTCATTGTACAGGGAGGAGGAGATAAGCCTTGACATCATCTATTGTCAGTAGTGATGTAATGATGGGTCAGCATTATATAGAGGTCATTGTACAGGGAGGGGATAAGCTGTGACATCATCTATTACTCTACTGTACATATAACTCCCAACAATCCTGAGTTAGGAGGACCAGTCCCGGTTTTTCAGGACTGGGGCCACAATATGAAGGGGATGGAGGACAGGGGCCTCGATATGAGGGCATATGATAGAAGACACGGAAGCACAATATAAAGGAGATGAAGGACAGTGCAACAGTACCCCACCAGTGCCTGACCGCAGTATGGGGGCATCTGTATTCCCTGCAACTGAAGTGTTTGGCAGTAGTTGTGGCCTAGCGCCAGAATATGTCATGGTGCTTTGGGCCACGTGAACAAGCCACGGAAATCTTGAAGCAATTAATTCACAGTTTTTTGTAATGGTTTACAGTCCAAAATAGCAGCAGGTAACAAGCTGGGAAATAGTCCTTACAACAGGCACACAAAAGGTGATGGATTGATTGGCTATGGATCAGGAATCAGGATCAGTACCTCAGCCCTAGTTGCCACATTGTCTCTGCTTGGGCAGCAGGATGGCACTCTCTGTGATATTAGCATACAGAATCGCACACTAAGGAAAGAGTACCAGTGAAGACTGACCCGTCTCAAGGGAGGAGCTCTGGGAGGACCAAGAGCCTTGGAATGAGCTCCTATTTATAAATTTTTGCAGAGCTAATTCCAAAGCATACTGAGCCACCAACCTGGGATTCTGCAGGGAAGATAACAAATATTGCAACATAGCACAAACATCACATCTTAACCTTTAAGTAGTAGGTATGTTGTACTGCAGGTGGCAATATTACATTTGGTAGTAGGTGGCAGCAAATGAAAGCTATTGCATAGATGTCAAATCAAGTCCAGTCTTAAAGGGAAAGAATGTTTAAAAGTGGCATGGGAAGCTGGCCTGACCCTCTGTAGCCAACCAGGGAACTAATCGGAGCTTAATTTATTGACAACCCATCTAGCGGGACATTATGAGCGGGGTGGAGGACAGGAGGCCAGAATATAAAGGAGATGAAGGACAGGGGCCAACAGGTAGAAGGGATGGAGGAAAGGGGGCCACAATATAAAGGGGATAAAGGAAGGGGGGCCACAATATAAAGGGGATGAAGGACGGGGCCAACAGGTAAAAGGGATGGTAGACAGGAGCTACAATATAAAGGGGATGGAGGAAAAGGGGCCACATTGTAGAGGGGATGAAGGATGGGGTGGGTGGGGGGGGGGCACAATATAAAGGGGATGAAGGAGGGGACCAACAGGTAGAAGGGATGGTGGACAGGAGCTACAATATAAAGGGGATGGAGGAACGAGGCCACAATGTATAGGGGGTGAAGGACAGGGGCTACAATATTAAGGGGATAGAGGAGGACGAGGCACAATATAAAGGGCATAGAAAATTGGGGCCACAATGTGAAGGGGTAGGGTCTAGGAGTACAGAAAGCTAGTACAATATAATTTTGAGAAGCACAGAAAGCGGTCGTAGTATGAAGAGGGGATATTACATGGGTCTATGGGTCATTAAGGTTGATAGTACTATGATTAAGGGCAGGACAATGGGCAAGGTTTATGGCACAAAACCATTTTGGCAGAGGTATGCTGTACAATATACTATATATATACATAGCACAAGTCTCTGATCATTAGCATTTCATAGTATCTTTGGAATAGTAATGGAACAGCGCCCCCCTGGAATGGCTGGTGACTCCAGGTATAGCAGCCTCTATAGTGGCTGATGAACGGTTTAGTCACCAGTTTTCCCATGAATCCTGTTAGGTAAATATTGGTTATGCCCAGTAAATGCCTTCACCAGGGTGAGTAGGCGGCACGTCCCATCATGTCAGATCACATCTGTGTGTAGAGAGTGTCTGAGCTGTCTCACCAGTCCTGGCAGATGTTATGTCCATACACCTCCTACTAGTAGTAATCAGCCGCAGATCATCTCACCCCGGATCTATACAATGTGATGAATCATCTCTATTACATGGAGATCCTGGTGAATGAACATCGCGGGCACCTGGTTATGTGTAATCCAATCATCTATCTATTATCTTATGTCATATCTGTCATCTGTCAATCATCATAATAATCTATCATAATAATCATTAATAATAATCTTTATTTCTATAGCGCCATCATATACCGTGGCGCTTTCCAACTGATAGAGAACATATACAAATATAATATTACATTACACAGAACAAACAGTCATATGGAACAATAGGAGTGAAGACCCTGATCACAAGAGCTTACAGTCTATGAGGATGAGGGGGTGACACAAGAGCTTACAGTCTATGAGGATGAGGGGTGACACAACCCGATGTCTGCTCTGGGGAACCCTAGGAGATGCAGTGACCATATATGGACAGATGCTGATCTGAAGCTGATGACGTGGTCCCTGCTCTCCGCTAAGCCGACACTTCTCTGAAAAGGATTCCCTCCCGATGTCTGTAGAAGCCATTCTGTACTGTGAGTTCTGGCTTTCAAAGTATTTACTATGGGGACACAGCGCCGGGACACAGCGGGACCTGGGGGGAAAATCCGTGACAATCTCATAGCTGCCCGTGACGCGGGGCAGAGGTAAGAAAAACGGGAAAGTCCCGTCAAAATCGGGACGGTTGGGAGCTATGCTCACACTGCGCACACTCCACTCCACTCACACTGCGCACACTCCACTCCGCTCACACTGCGCACACTCCACTACGCTCACACTGCGCACACAGCACACACTCCACTCCGCTCACACTGCGCACACTCCACTCCGCTCACACTGCGCACACAGCACACACTCCACTACACTCACACAGCACACACTCCACTTCACTACACTCACACACTCCACTCCACTCAACTCACATAGCACACACTCCACTCCACTACACTCACACAGCACACACTCCACTCACACAGCACACACTCCACTCCACTCACACAGCACACACTCCACTCCACTCCACTCACACAGCACACACTCCACTCCACTCACACCAGCATAGACAGACACACATAGAGGGCCTTACTAAGTGCAGCAGCCGCGGAAACGTGGCAAGTGTCGGCGAGGATGGAGTGACATCGGAGCAGGCAGGAGGCATCGGGCACCGGGACCCCGCAGGCATCGGGCACCGGGACCCCGCAGGCATCGGGCACCGGGACCCCGCAGGCAGCGGGCACCGGGACCCCGCAGGCAGCGGGCACCGGGACCCCGCAGGCATCAGGACCCCGCGACTCTGCAGGCAGCAGGGCGGGGACAAGCAGGCATCGGGACCCCGCGACTCTGCAGGCAGCAGGGTGGGCCAAGCGCGAACGAGCAGGCAGCGGGACGCCGGGGTCGAGCGGTCAACAGAGTGCTGGGACCCGGCAGGGGTACGTATCATTGATGAGACTGGGGAGATGGTACGCGTGCCAGCAGAGAGGGCTCTGCGTGCCCTCTCTGGCACGTGTGCCATAGGTTCGCCATCACTGTCCTATACCATGGCTCCACACATCATCACACCAGCAGAGGGAAGTGTGTCCTCCTATCACTTCTAGGGGTGGCTGTCCTATAACATGGCCCCACGTCGTCACACCAGCAGGGGGCAGTGTGTCCTCCTATCACTGCTAGGGGTCCCTGTCCTATACCATGGCTCCACACATCATTACACCAGCAGGGGACAGTGTCTTCCTATCACTACTAGGGGTTACTGTCCTATACCATGTACCCCACATCATCACACCCGCAGGGGGCAGTGTGTCCTCCTATCACTGCTAGTGGTGACTGTCCTACCCCATAGCTCCCCACATCCTCACACCAGCAGGGGGCAGTGTGTCCTCCTACCACTACTAGGGGTGGCTGTCCTTTCCCATACCACCCCACATCATCACACCAGCATGGGGCAGTGTCCTCCTATCACTTCTAGGGGTGACTGTCCTCTACCATGTCCCCCACATCATCACACCAGCAGGGGGCAGTGTGTCCTCCTATCACTACTAGGGGTGACTGTCCTATACCATGGCTCCCACATCATCACACAAGCAGGGGGCAGTGTGTCCTCCTATCACTACTAGGGTGACTGTCCTAGTAGGATCGCAATTTGGTCTTGATGCATTAAAGCCATAAAACTATGATGTCCCCTCCACTATACTATAAGGCAGTGGTGGCGAACCTGTGGCACGGGTGCCAGAGGTGACACTCAGAGCCCTCCCAGACCTTCACCCCACCACAGAATTTGCTCGATGTGATTCAAGGCTTCTTCCTGCGGTGCAAGACAGCCATGGACATGCGATGCTCAGTGCTATGCTAAAGCGACACCTCCTTGGCTGCCAGGACTACACGAGAAGGGAGAAGGTGTGGACAGAGAGGGATTATCATTGGAGCTCCTGCTCTGGGTCCCCTGATTCTTCCTCTTCAGGGGACATTGGAAGGAAGCTATAATCCACATTTCTCCATCTTCTTTCTACTGTATTGTTGTCCTCAGGAAACTTGTGATACGGCAGGGAGTAGGTTTTGGTTGAAGGTTGGGCACTCTGTCTCATAAAGGTTCAACATCACTGCCATAAGGAAACTAAGCCACCACAAACCATGATGAGCTCTTCACCAGACCTCCTGACCCCAAGGCAGCTGAGCCACCCCAAGCCGTAATGGTCCAGCACCAGACCTCCTGACCCCAAGGCAGCTGAGCCACCCCAAGCCGTAATGGTCCAGCACCAGACCTCCTGACCCCAAGGCAGCTGAGCCACCCCAAGCCGTAATGGTCCAGCACCAGACCTCCTGATGTCTACCGCTGGCCATTGCTCGGTTCGCCCTTGGCCCACCCTGCTGCCTGCAGAGGTCGTCTGGGTCCCGATGCTGCTCTGTCCCCGCCCTGCTGCCTGCATAGTCGCGGGCGTGCCTGATGCCTCGGGGGGTCCCGTTGCCCGCTGCCTCCGGGGTCCCGTTGCCCACTGCCTGCGAGGTCCCGGTGCCCGATGCCTCGGGTCCCGGTGCTCCGATGCCTGCGGTCCCGGGGTCCTGATGCCTTGCGGGGTCCCGTGCCCCATGCCTCCTGCCTGCTCCTGTGCTCCGCGATCACTGCTCCTGTCTCCTAGTCGCGGGTCCTGATGCCTGCGGGGTCCCGGTGCCCGCTGCTGCGGGGTCCCGTGTCCGCTGCCTGCGGGGTCCCGGTGCCCGCTGTCTGCGTGGGGGTCCCGTGCCCGCTGCCTGCGGGGTCCCGTCCCGCTCGCCGCGGGGTCCCATTCCCGCGGGGGTCCCGGTGCCCTTGCCTGCGGGCCCGGTGCCTGCTTTCCCGCGGCTGCCTGCACTTAGTAAAGGCCTCTAATTGTGTCTGTCTAATGCTGGTGTGAGTGTATTGGAGTGTGTGCTGTTGAGTGTAGTGGTGTGGAGTGGTGTGTGTGATTGTGAGTGTGTGTGTGCGTGTGGTGTATGGAGTGGGTGTTGCTGTGTGAGTGTAGTGGAGTGAGTGTGTGCTGTGTAGAGTGGAGTGGATGTGTGAGTGTGTGCTCATAGTGACATTGTGAGTTTAGTGTGCGCATGTGAGTGGAGTGTGAGTGGAGTGGAGTGTTGCGCAGTGTAGTGGAGTGTGAGTGGAGTGGAGTGTGCGCAGTGTGAGTGGAGTGTGAGCGGAGTGGAGTGTGCGCAGTGTGAGCAGAGTGGAGTGTGAGTGGAGTGGAGTGGAGTGTGTGCTGTGTGAGTGGAGTGGTGTGGAGTGTGTGCTGTGTGAGTGTAGTGGAGTGGAGTGTGTGCTGTGTGAGTGTAGTGGAGTGGAGTGTGCTGTGTGAGTGTGTGGAGTGGAGTGTGCCGTGTGAGTGTAGTGGAGTGGAGTGTGTCGTGTGAGTGTAGTGGAGTGTGTGGCTGTGTGTGAGTGGAAGTGGGAGTGTGTGCTGGGTGTGTGTGCTTGGAGTGTGCGCAGTGTGAGTGGAGTGTGAGTGGAGTGGAGTGTGCGCAGTGTGAGTGAGTGTGAGTGGAGTGTGTGGCCAGTGTTGTTTGATGGTGGAGTGTGGTGAGTGTGAGGTTGGAAGTGTGCGCAGTGTGAAGCCCAGAGTGGAGTGTGAGTGGAGTGGAGTGGATGTGTGCTGTGTGAGTGAGTGGAGTGTGCGCATTGTGAGTGGAGTGTGAGCGAGTGGAGTGTCGCAGTGTGAGCATAGTGGAGTGTGAGCGGAGTGGAGTGTGGAGTGATGGAGTGGAGTGTGTGCTGTTAAGGGAGTGAGTGTGCCAGTGTGGAGTGGAGTGTGAGCGGAGTGGAGTGTGCGCAGTGTGAGCAGAGTGGAGTGTAGTGGAGTGGAGTGGAGTGTGCGCTGTGTGAGTGGAGTGTGCGCAGTGTGAGCAGAGTGGAGTGAGTGTGCGCAGTGGAGTGGTAGTGTGAGCGGAGTGGAGGTGCGCAGTGTGAGCGGAGTGGAGTGTGTAGTGAGTGGAGTGGAGTGTGCGCTGGTGTGATGGAGTGTGCGCATGTGGGGGGGGGGGGGGGGGTTATGGAGTCTGTGTGCGCAGTTGAGTGGAGTGCTGTGGTGCAGTGTGATGGAGTGATGTGGATCGGAGTGGAGTGTGCGCAGTGTGAGGCGAGGGAGTGTGAGTGGATTGGAGTGTCGCATGTGAGTGGTGTGTCGCAGTGTGAGCATAGTGGATGTGTGAGTGGATGAGTGGATGTGCCTGTGTGAGTGGAGTGTGCGCCGTGTGAGCAGCGTGAGTGGAGTGTGGTGGGGGCGCAGTGTGAGTGGAGTGTGAGCGGAGTGTAGTGTGCTCAGTTGAGCGGAGTGCGAGTGTGAAGTGGAGTGGAGTGGAGTGTGCGCTGGTGAGGGAGTGCGCAGTGTGAGTGGAGTGCTGTGTCCAGTGTGACGTGGAGTGCTGTGTGTTCATGTGAGTTGGAGTGAGTGGAGCGGAGTTGGGAGTGTGCGTTCCAGTGTGAGCTAGTGGAGTTGAGTTGGAGTGGGTGGAGTGTGCGTGTGTGAGTGGGATGGTCGCATGTGAGTGTAGTGCTGTGTGTCGAGTGTGAGTGGAGTGCTGTGTGTGGCCAGTGTGAGTGGAGTGGGTGTGAGCGATGGTGTTACCAGAAGCGGATTGGAGTGTGTGCGATTGGGAGTGTAGGCTGGTGGATGGAGGTGCGCAGTGTGAGTGGAGTGTGCGAGTGAGGTGCCGTGTGTGAGGTGACGTAGTGTGCTGCGCGTATTATACAATGTTCATACTCCTCCTCGGGTAAAAATACCTCAAAATGGTGAGAGGAGTATTATACCCTTCTGGAAAATGTTAATGGTTCTTTTTTGCTATTATGTGGTTGTAATGGTGGCCTCATGATGTCACATTGTATTTTGTCTTGTGTAGTGGTATTGTGGCGCTATTGGAACTAACTGCTGTGTTGGCACCTTGCGATAGAAAATCTGGCATTTGGTTTGCAGTTTGGGCACTCGGTCTCTTAAAGGTTCGCCATCATCTGTCAATAGACCTGTAAGCTATTGTGTCACCCCCTCATCCTCATAGACTGTAACTATGGTCACCCCTCACCTCATAGACTGTAAGCGCTTTGTCACCCCCTCATCCTCATAGACTGTAAGCTCTTGTGTGCACGCCCTCATAACTCAGTAGACTTTAGCTCTTGGTGTCACACCCCCCTCATCCTCATAGTCTGTAAAGCTCTTGTGTCACCCCCTTGTCCTCATAACTGTAAGTCTCTTGTGTCACTCCCTCATCCTCCATAGACTGTAAAGCTCTTGTGTCCACCCTCATCCTCCATATACTGTAAGCTCTTTGTAGTACAACAAAATAGAAACCCCCTCACCTCATAACTGTACGCTCTTGTGTCACCCTCCCTCATCCTCATAGACTGTAAGCTCTGTTCTCCCTACCCGATGTAAGTCTGTCTCGCCCTCATCCTCATAGACTGTAAGCTGGTACGTTTGTCTCCCCTCATCCTCATAGCTGTAAGCTCTGTTCCGGGAAACTTGGGGGGGACAAGGGGCCACCAATTTAATAAAAAATTTTCGGTTTTGGGCAGGGGAAAAAGGTCTCCCCAAATTTTTCTTGCTTTACACACGGGGAACAACTTTCGATTTTTTGTTGGATTTTTTTTGGAGATGAAAGCAAACGCTATTTTTTTCTCAGGGGCACCCAGGAAAGGAAAAGGGGGATTGGCCTCTACAAAATAAGAGGCGTTTTGCCAACCAAACAACAAAAAAAAAAATACAAAAATTAAATTCAGATAAAAAGACAGACCCTAACATAATCGGGTCTAGCAGGGGGGGGGGAAAATTAACCAGGTTCTCAAAATTCCCAAAGGGCCCCCCACTAGGGGTTTTTTGTAAGGAGCAGGGAAAAATTATTCTGGGGACATAGGAGAAGAGGTTTGCATTTCTTATTTCTTGGCGATGGGAAAAAGAAAAAAAAAACACAAAAAAAAACAAAGCCCACATCCCCCACAAACAAGATTTTTAAAAACCTTAATTTCAGAGGAGGGGCTGTTTTCCTCCCACTTTTCAATCCACCAAAGTTAAAAAAACACCCCTGGTAGTTTGGCCATTTTGATTTTTTTAAAAAAACAGTCAACCAAGGAAAAATGTTTTTGTAAAAAAATTTAAAGGGGCCCTAATATATAAAAAACAAACAAGGGGGGGGGGGGGGGACCAAAACCCCAAATCTCCAACTAACGAGGGAAAGAGGGTTTTTTTTTAAGGGGGCCCCTTAAAGTTTCATTAAAAAGAAGGAAAACAAAACGATAGCAAGGGGGGATAGTTTTCAAGCCAGGGGGCCGGGGGGACCAAAAAGGGGGGGGGGGGGGTTTTTTTTTAGTTTGAGTCTTAAAAAAACAAAAAGAAGTATTACATGAACAAGGAAAAAAACAAGCGGGGCAGGTTATTAGGAAGATTGAGCGAAAAAAAAAAAAACATTATGGGGGCAAACACTAAAAGAAAAAGGATTCCCCAACCCACGAAGTATTTTTCTAAGCTTTCAAGCTGAGGACCATTCCTGAGGGGAAAAATGTTGGAAAAAAGGGGCCCTCCATTATTCAACTAAAAGGAAAATAGGGGGGAAAAACCAAAACAAAAAAAACTACTACCTTAACCAACATTCCCCCAATAAAAAAAAAAAAACCTACTAAATTTTGGTCTTACTACTTTTGATCCCCACCAAAAACAATATCGCCATTTTTTAAAAAAAAAAAAATTTGGGTGGGTGCGTGGAAATCCCACCCAGGCCCCAGGCCCCCCATCGTTTGGGGGGCCCGGCAATGTTAAGGGGATTCAAAACCAGGAAAAATCCCCAAAACTATCACGGTATAAATTGGTGGGGCCATTGGAAGGGGAACCCAAGGGGCCTTTACGTTTTTTTAAAGTGGTGTTTTTTTTGAGTATGGTACCTTCTAACATAAAAAAAGACTTTTTTACTAAAAAAAAAAAACCCAAACTTTTTTGGAGTTAATAACGAGGATGTTTGGGGCCCAATGCGGGCGAAAAACCAGGGGGAAAGATTTTGATTATTTAGTGGTCGTTTTAGATTTGGGAAAAAGTTTCTATTATTTTTACCGGGGATTTACCCATTGAGAACAGGGGATTTATAATTTAAAAAAAAAAAAGCCCATGTAACCAGAGATTATTTACTCCATCAAGTGGTAAGCAAAGGGGGGAAAAAAGGGATTATACAACAAACTTTTCAATGTAGTGCATACCATTTTGTGTTGACGGCATTTTTATTGGGCGTTTCAACAACCCAAAAAAACAAAATTAAACCGGTATGGGCCCAGGGGGGAAGAAGAGGGGGGGGGGGGGGGGGGACGGGCCAAATTTGGGGGGGGGGGGGTGGAACCCCGGGGGGTTTATTCCTGTAAAACAAATTAACGCCCCAAAAACCCTCTTTTCCTGGCCATAATTTGAAAGATAAGAATTAATATTCTTTTCTGACAAAACCAATCCCCTTTTTTTTGAGGGGGACACATACCCCCCAGGGGGACATTACAAAAAAACCGCTTTTATGGTGGACGGGACGTTCTTCATTTGGTAATGGGGAAAGGAAAGGAAAACAACAAAACAAACCAACACAGGAAACAAAACCAAGGCAGTTTTCAAGGGGCAAGACACATTTTGGTTGTCACATTATTTAAAAACCCCAAACACATAATTGGGCCCATGGAAAGATGTTTAATTCACAAATTTATAATAAGGAGGGGGTCCCCGTTTAGAGTTCTTAGACGGGTTTCTTAGTTGGACAGGAAAAAAAAAAAAAATGGGGGGAAAACAAACCGGAGGACAGAGGTTGTTCAGGAAAAGGAAAGGCACAGCGAAACGGAAAATGCCCTTCCTTCCAATTTTCAGAAGTTATTTCCCACCCAAGAATATTGTAAGAAGTTGCCGTTCCCCATTACGGCCAGTTTTTTCACCACGGGGAGTGTGTTCCGTGAATAAAAATAAAAAAAAAAAAAACAAAAGCACAGAAGGGGAGGTTGTTTCCACTACGCCAGTTCCCCCTAGTCTCAAGAAAGTTTAAACAAAAAAAAAAACTAAGGGCCTTTTTTAAGCTAGAGGGTTTTTTACCCCAGAAAGGGAGAAATTTTGTATTAAGGGGACCCGAAAGGCTTTAAGGGAAGAAGAAAGCAAAAGGGGAAGAATAGGGAAAAAAAACAATTGATTGACAAAAAGGGGGAACAGCAAATGAGGAAAGCCCGTAGGAAAAAACCCAAGGTTGACAAAAAAAAACCAAGGGGAACCAACTTGATGAGGATTTGTTTTTTCCTTCACATTAAACCCAACACCCCAGGGGCGACTAACCTGATTTTTAAAAAATTCAGCGATTTAGGTTTCCAAATTTTGGAGCTCACATAATGGAAATCGGATTTAAAGAGCTCCACAGAAACAGCAGCCAGGGGACCCCTTATAACCTTCCGAAGGGGTAAAACCATCAAGTCGGAGTTAGTGAGGAGTGCATTCAACCCCACCACCGAGAATTGGCTAGAAACAAGCACTTTAAAAGGCAACTACCCTTGTGGTAGCTGCAACTACTGTACGCAGTTTATAAAAACGAAAGAGATAAATTGTGGAGGCCATACAGTAAAACCGAAACATCTTATAACATGTAAAACAGATTATGTCGTTTATGTGATATTTTGTGATTGTGGAAGGTTTTATATAGGAAAAACCATTAGAAGCCTGAACAGACGATTTTATGAACACATTAGGTCCTTGAAGACAGGCACAGGAGCGCCCAGACTAATTGAACATATAAGAACAGACCACAACTCTGACCAAAAGGCCCTACGATTCGCAGGTCTAGAACGAGTACCTATCCTGAGAGGAGGTGGCGATAGACAGCGCCTCCTTCTACAGAAAGAGGGTAGGTGGATCTTACGCACATGAGGCTTTAGGCCCCTAGGTCTCAATGACAAGCTGACATGAGTGTTTTCATTTAATTATAGACATAGTATATGTACCTACAGGTGAATATAAGATAACAGCAAAGAGACGCACCATCTCCTCATCACCTAACGATTGTTGTAACTTAAATATGTAAATATCGCTTAGTTGAATTAGAATGTGTCCTACTAATTGCACGCGTTTTTTGTACACACGCTATGTTTCTCCCCGGATTAACATTCTATATGGTGTACCGGGCGTCACCTAGCATCTTCTACCCATGTTATATACACATGAGGTTTAGAACAAAATTGTTTTTAATAGAGGTCCGTGTTTACCACGTACCCACGCTACCCCATACATTATATGCATTCACTGGTATTGCCCTATACTCCCATTCACATCAGTACCGTAACAAGGTTTTTGTCGCACAGCGACACATGCTTCGCCTCCAGCTGTGCGCCTGTTGCGGCGCTGACAGTGGCCGGGCCCGCCTCTCCACCTGACGTCGGGAGAGGGGGGCGTGTCATGTGACACTGCACCCGGGTTGTTGTTGACGCGGTTGCATAGCAGCCGTGCCGGCGCCAGACCCGGGGCAGCCCGTGTGCAGCGCGCCCTTCCCGACCCGATGCCGATGGAACGAGGCCGGACCTACGACACAGTCCAGCCGCGACAGGCACACGGACGGCAGGTTTGTTAAATGTATTCACCTTTTGGAAATTATGTCTCCATAACGTTTTGGGAGGCAGCCACTGTGGCTGATAACCAGTAGATTAACTTCCTGTTAACGGGGGTGTTGGTACGGGTTTAAAAGGCCCACGTTGTTTTGTGTGTGTGGAGCAACAAGCCAGATGAAGCGCCGAGAGCGCGAAAAGCTGTCCTATTTGCCAAGCCCTGAGTCCCACTGTCCTTCCCTCCCCCACTACTGTACCACACTTCGTAATTGTTGTAGTATGCACCAATATAATCTTCACTGAAAAGGATATGCGGTGAGTGCCATTCCATCGTTCTTACCTTCTGCATTTGATGTACTTTCGCTAGGAATTTAGAGCACCACTGCACCTAATGCAATATTTCGATCACCATGAACCGATGTCACCTTGACTGGGACACTCTTACAGAGAATTGTTGAGATATCAAGATCCAAATTCCAGAAAATATCCACGTACATCAGTAGTTGCCAACCCACCTGTATACTTTTATTATGGTGTGCATGGTGGAGTATGTGTGGTATGTGTGTAATGTATGTGTGTGCATGGTGGTGTATGTATTGTGTGTGCATGATGTGTAGGTATTGGTGCGTGCATGGGGTGTATGTGGGGAATTGCGGAGTGGACTAGTGAAGGGAGCAGTGCAGGAAGAGGGACACACGCCGGTTTAAAAGTCCAACTTAAGTGTTTATTCACACTTGCAAAACAGAACACAAATTCAGCCTCGGCTTAGGCACATGCAAAAACATTATAATAAGTAATTCCTGCCCGGCTAGGCGCTGTCTAATACATTTGGTGGACCCTAGCTATCCGGGTACCAGGCTGCTGGCACACGCTTTGGCCAGCAGCCAAGACAGAGACCCTCAGTTACCTTTTGCTGTGAGAATGCAATCTCGCGTTCAGCTCTCCAGGTAGGGCCTCTCTTACTGCTTCTGGCCGACAGACTAATCAGACCCTAACGAGGCCTGTGACTGCACCTGTGACCTGCACCTGTGGGCTATACAAAAGCCCAGGACTGAAGCCCGGGTGGAGTGTGAGTAGGAGTCCCATACCAGCCTACCCTACTCCATAATAAGCAGGCCCAGTACGGACATTACCAATGTGTCTGTGTTAGCTAGGCCAACACAGACAAAAGACTATTCCGCTTATCATGTCTGCATTAACCCTTGGGTTACTGGCAGACAAACCAGGGCTTTTTACCAACCAGCCATTTTCATCTGCCTGTAAGACAGATAGCGGTTTTCCCACACAACACCTCTCACTTTCTCACAGTATGTATTGTGTGTGCATGGTGTGTATGTATTGTGCGTGCATGATGTGTATGTATTGTGTGTGCATGGTGTTGCATGTATTGTGCATGTATGGTGTGTATGTATTCTGTGTGCATGGTGTGTATGTATTGTGCGTGCATGGTGTGTATGTAGTGTGTGGCATGGTGTGTATGTATTGTGTGTGCATGGTGTGTATGTATTCTGCGTGTGTGTGTATGTGGTGTGTGTGTGCATGATGTGTATGTATTGTGTGTGCATGGTGTGTATGTATTGTGTGTGCATGATGTGTATGTATTGTGTGTGCATGATGTGTATGTATTGTGTGTGCATGAGTGTATGTATTGTGCGTGCATGATGTGTATGTATTGTGTGTGCATAGATGTGTATGTATTCGGCTTGCATGGTGTGGATGTGTTGTGTGTGCATGATGTGTAATGTATTGTGTGTGCATGGTGTGTATGTATTGTGCGTGCATGATGTGTCTGTATTGTGTGTGCATGGTGTGTATGTATGTGTTTGTTTTGCATGGTGTGTATGTATTCGTGTGGCATGGTGTGTATGTATTGTGTGTTGCATGGTGTGTATGTATTGTGTGTGCATGGTGTGTATGTATTGTGTGTGCTGGTGTGTATGTATTCTGCGTGTCATGGTGTGTATGTGTTGTGTGTGCATTGATGTGTATGTTATGTGTGTGCATGGTGTGTATGTATTGTGTGTGCATGGTGTGTATGTATTGTGTGATGCATGTGTATGTATTCTGCGTGCATGGTGTAATGTATTGTGATGGCATGGTGTGTATGTATTGTGTGGGTGTACTTATTATTTAAGTGGGTGTCACTCACCCACAAAATGTGTAAAGCCACCCATAGTTGGCCATAAGCTAAGTTATAATGAGAGCTGACACATGAAGAAGAGAGGAGCACAGAATATTTATGGCCCTCAGATATTTTTGTAGTTTGACTGTTTTTATGAATAATATTTATTCCTGTAATAGTCCTGGTGCGGTGCTCCGCTCAGGTGGACGTCCCACTAATATACATAGAAAGACATGAAACAGAAGACAACAAGGGAGGAGGAGTATAGAAGGAATACGGACACGTCTCCACCATCCAGTTGGTGTTCCAGGTTCCCAGGAAACGCATTGTGCAGAAATGCCGTGAAGGTTTCCACCTCTCGCTCTCCGGCTTGTAGATTTAGTCGGGTAAGGGTAAGAGGTTTTCTTCCAGTGACTTATTACCCGGCGTCTTACTACTTACCACACAAAAAGGCTTTACATATGGGGCATGTCAAAACAATGTGCTTAAGTGCGCACACGGTACTCTCTTACCCTCGGAGACATCGGGGATATCACAGGAAATCTGATGCTGGGGACGGGGTCAGTGGTGATGGAGCTGGTATCGACTCTTCCTTTAGTGACACCACAGGACGTGTATCACATCTGCGCCAGGTCTCCCGCTCCAATAGGAGCTCCCACTGTAGACTCCATACGGCCATATATGTATGAGAGAAGGAGTGTGAGAAAGGAACCGTATGGGTGGGGAAATCGGAGCATTCACTGAGAGTTGGAGGAGAGAAGCATCGGATGTCAGAGATGAAACCTAAGCAATCACTTGTTTTGTAGCTTTGGAGACCTACGTCCTGTCCTTCACGCCATTACCGATACCGGCAAGAAACGACTAGAGGCCGGTAGGGGGATCTGGTTCTCATAGAGAAGTTAGCTTCAAGACCATGATGATGTCTTGCCTCGCAGGGGAAGAAAGGAATTAGTGGGTGGGAATGTAGTAGAGCAGGAACCCCTGATTGTCAATGTAAAGGTACTGGGGGACTAATAAGGGACTGGTGGGGTGGGGGTTCCCCGATCCGAAAGAAAACAGTTATGGTGTATTGAGGCTAACAAAATTTCTCAATCTCCATCTGCTGAACCATATAATACTGTGTATATAATAGTTTACTGTGTCCGGTACTGACAGACTCTGAGTATGGAATATAGCGGCTTAGAGAGAGCTGAGAGGAGTCAGTACTGGGAGCATTCCATATAGATGGATAGTGATCGACCTCATGGATATCCATACAGACAGTTATATTCAGGATATTTCTGGGGCCCTCCCTTAGGTCAGAGTGATATAACTATTAACGCTGAAGAGCTTTCCCGTTTTTGTGGTTTTTCTCCCACCTTCATAAAAGCCAAATTTTTTCAGTTTTCACATGCAGACGCGGAGAAAGATACGCTATAAGTGTCACTGCCAATATTCCATCAAGATCCCGGGAAGATGGAAATAAATCCTATATTGCTGTGAAGTCCAATTGACCCATCCCCCACAGAGGCATCTTGTTGAGAATTGCTGTATCTCTATATTCTGGTTACTGTACTTGGTTCCTGTGTGTGGGTGCATGTTAGGGGGTGGGGGGGAGGAGTGTGACATTTTGGGACTGAATGGATAAGAAAAACCTTGGTCATCTCATCCAATATGACGCCACCTGTCAGGGACTTTCCCGGCAGCAGTTAACGGTCACCGATTTATATGGTCACGTTTATTTTATCCTAAAGTATCTATCCACTCCCCCATAATTCCCGCCATACGGCTCCTGCCACGCTCTGGGTGTAACCCTTGAGGACCGGCCCACCCTGGCACCCGCGGAGTTGTGGGGGGGGATGTTACTTGCCGACAATGATGCGTAGTGACAGCCCCGATAATTGGAGAAAATGAATTTATCTTGGGTGCGATGCTTCCTGCCGCTCTCACGTTTCCCCGGCATATGTGATGAGCGCCAGGGCCTGATTAGCTCTGACTTTTTAATCATTTAGGAGTGCAATCTGTTAATTAGCGCGGGGAAGGATGCCAGCTCTGCAGCTGAACCACGGGCAGGGGCTCTGTGATTCTCAGCCATGTCTGACTCGGGAGGCCTGTGATTTATTCATTTACCCAGCAGATGCTGACGTGGGGGGGGCAGAGAGGGGGCACACAGGCCCCTAGAAGTTTATAAATGTACACTTTATCTTCTCAAGGTGGTTTATAATACACAGGGACACAATCTCCAAGAACGGTCAGTACAGTGAAGAACACAAAGAGAAATTTCAATCCAATCCTTTGTGGTGTAACCAGCCTTGAGAAAGCAGAAATCTCTCTCGGCACACAAGTATAACAGAACTCTGAAGATTGCTTCTCCAAGATGTCTGGAACAACTTCCCTGCAAAGATTAACATCTATGTGTAACATTGGACAGGGGAAATTAGGTTGTTAGGACTGAGGGTCTGCTTGGTAGTGGCCTTGTGGCCGTCTGTCATGGTGGATTGGTCCTAAGCTAGGCCTTGTTCCCCCCTTTCTGGGCCAGCAGGATAGGAGAGGAGGGGAGGCTGTGCTATAGTAGACGTCCGGAGCACCCCCTGGTACATATGTGATCCATCCCAGGCGTTTGGAGAAGGTAGGCCCTCAGTGCCAGGGATGCACACTAGAGATATTGAAGTAACACGGTAAAAACCTACAGTTCCAAAACAGCAGCAGTAACAGACTGGCGGAGGCTTCTCACGTGGCTGGTACTTCTGTGCAGTTGGTTTGCTTTTAGTGAAGGCAATAATCCAAATTGCAGTAACAGTTTGAGTACCTCCGCCCTGGACCCACGGTCAACGAGGCTGGTTTGTCTGCTTTGGAGCCCGTTGGCTCTGCTGCATCAGCATCTCCGCAATCTGTCTGCTGTCAGCATGATATTTCTTCAGACTCCCTAGAGCTACAGTTCAGGTCTGATTTAAAGGGATATTCCATTTCAGCAAATGATTTGCTATGGTTAGCGTTATTAGAAAAGTTATACAAACTTTCCATTATGTTTTCTGTATCAATTCTCATGGTTTTCTAGATCTCTGCTTGCTGTCCCTGCTATAGAAAAGCTTCTAGGTTTACTTCCAGTGGACAGAAATCTGACCATGGTCACCAGTTGCACGGCTCGTATATCACACAGGTGCATGGCTCGTTATATCACACAGTGTGCGCGGCTACGTTATATCACACTGGTGGCACAGCTCGTTATATCACAAAGGTGCACGGCTCGTTATATCACACAGGTGCACGGCTCGTATATCACACAGGGCGCAGGCTCGTTATATCACACTGGTGCACAGCCGTTATATCACACAGGTGCACGGCTCGTTATATCACACAGGGACGGCTCGTTATAAACAGGTGCGCAGCTCATTATATCACACAGGTGCATGGCTCGTTATATCACACAGGTGCACGGCTCGTTATATCACACTGTGCACAGCTCGCACGTGCCTCTCGTATCACACAGCCCACGCACTTCTCGTTATACTCCCAGTCGCGCTACGTTTATACATCCCAGTAGCGCCTCTCCTACATTCAACAGGGGTGCACCTCGTTAACAACAGTCTGGCCTCGTTATCACCCACCACTGTCCCCCCGACCACTCCCCTGTTAATCACCACAGGTGCATCCCCGCCCCCTTATAAGCACTCAGGTATCTATGCGCATCAGTCTAGCTATCCACTACCTAGGCCGCTCTCTTAATCTGTCAACAGTCTATCTCCCATAACCGTACCATTGCCGCCTTTCTCGCCTCAAAGTTGTCCCTCTTTTTCATAGCACTCTCTGAGATCCCCCCCTATAATCACAGGCACGGGCTGTTCCAGGCCGGCTCGTTATATCCATGGTAATCACAGGCGGGCTGTACCACAGGCAGGGTTATCCACTGTTGGCGATATACCTACGCTCGTATCACACATCAGGCCGGTATATCAAGTCAGCGGCTCGTTGTCATGCCGCGTATATCACCACCATCGAGGTATTCCCGTCACGGCTTCGTTCACCAGGTGACGCCTTATACAAGGCCGATATACACAGCACGTCTTTAGCCCTCTGATTACCCGCTGTGATGGTAACGAGCCGTGCACCTGTCTGACCATGGTCAGATTTCTGCTCCACTGGAAGTAAACCTAGAAGCTTTCTCTATATTGACAGCAAGCAGAGATCCAGAAAAACACAGGAAGTTGATACAGAAAGTATATTGGGAGTTGTATAACTTTTTAAATACAAACAATAATTACTAAATGTGAAACCCCTTTAATTATATCTGGTCACCAGGTTACAATGCTCGAGGTGCCGCCAATGACAAGCCTGGGTTACTCAGGAAAGATACGCGACCATTATTAAGTTGAGGTAAACAGAATACAAAGGTAACTCCTGAGTTTACACACTATACATAGAAAGGCATGCCGACATCTATACCTATTTCCACCTCTTGCTTCATGCAGCGTCCTATAGAGGGGAGAACCAATAAAAACCATGAGTTTGTCCTTTTTGTCAATTGTGAACCTTGAAGGGCTATTGGTCAAAACTTGAGACACTGGAGTGCTGATAAACTCAGTGATCAGGGTCCCACTGGGTCCAAACGTCCAGGTTGGATTCTAATGGCCTAATTCTGGATACATTACATCTGCTTCTTCCAGGGTCGAAATCCACACAACAGTAGACACAGGAGGGATATTTATCATAACGCTGGGGTCGTGCCCAGCGATGATAGCCCCGCCGCTGCAAATTCGCAGCCCGATCATTGAAGAGGCTTTCTGCCTCTTCATGTCTTCGGGCTGCCAGTTGGCGCAGCGTCTGATCTACGCCAGGCCCTGCCTGGCGGGAGAAAAAACGCAAACCGGCGACTTTTCACGTATGAAAAGTACGCCGCGTCAGTAGCGGACGTGCGGCAGGCGCGGTGGACAGTAACGCCCCGCGCCGGCCAAGTCCCGTCCAGGGACCGCCGACCCCCGCTCGGCCGGCGCGCCCCCCCTTACACCCCACTAGTGCGTGAAGGTGGCGATTGGGGGAAAATAATCGCAAAAGCTAGCAATAAGCATGAAGCTAGCATTGCGAATTATTTCAGGGCCTCTGCGCCACTGGCGTGCGGCAGAAGGTCCCTTATAAATGCCCACAGTGCTGGTAGATCAGCGAATGTGATACTTAATAAAGGAAACCTACCAATGAGGAAATCTACCATCAGGGAGAACGAGCATGTGGATGAATAGATTCCTCCTCCCTCTGCCTCGATGCTGATAAGGTAATAATCCTGGACCTAATCTCTAAAACTTTTATTTTAGAATATGTAAATTACTGCAGAGGCACTGGGGCGTGGAGTTGTCTCACTCCCCAGTGCCCGGCCAGGTTGTTCCACGCACCCGTAGCCTCTGCCGTTAAAAACGTTTATTTTAGTATTATGTCAATTAACACATTGGGTTAGGGCTCCAGGATATGAATTACAGATTACAGGCAGAGGGCGGCAGGGCAGGAATTCTAACCCTGAGATTCTACTTGTGATGGTAGACTCCTCATGGTAGGTCTGTAATAGCAATGGACTGTGATATATAGATGTGTTTATACGCTGACCTTCTTGCCCTATCCTGACGACAATCTAGGATTATGGAATTCATCATATGTAAAAAAGAACGAGAGACCAGAGCCAGAGAGGTGATTTATGCCGTCCATCTTGCTCAGAATAGATTCTGGGCAAAAGAATACAATCCAAGGTAATCACAGGCCCAAATATGACAGTCACCGCAATTCTCCAAGTACAGGAGACATTTCTTTATTCTCAATCCCCTTCTCGCTTCCACAAGGAAGACCCCTCTGTGACCACAGACCCAAAGCCCTGTATTCAGAAGGAAGGACAGACGTCCTACACCACCTGCAGTGACCGATCCAAAGTCCACAAGAGGCCCACTAACCTTCTGGAAAGTTACTCCAAAGGAGGAAAAGTGTCTAAGTGATGGCTGTGCAGAGTCATGGGGGACTTACTATTCTTAGTCTATGGGGAAGTCAGCAGCCCCTGACAGGTCTCTATATGCCTGCTGTGCACACAGGAGACGGAGTCAGTGTGGCAGTGTGGTGCAGCTCCGGACCTCGTGTTTGCGTCGGGGAGGTGTGCTGCTGTGGGTGCCTTTACAACTCGCAGCAGTTTCACCAGTTTGTAGCTGCGTTCATTTCACGTTTGCACAGTTAGGCTCTGTTTTGTGTGCGCAACCACGTGTCTCATCTCCACTTGTATTTCCAAGAGTCTGCATATGATCCACTAAAGAGGCCTATGCGGCGGGGGGTTGGACCCAAGTACTAAGTGCAAGTCTACTATGAATACATTGGTGTAGTGGGCCTGGTGTATGAATTGTGCAACCTCTACATTGCATGAGGAACTCCACACGGCCTGGATGTTCCCAGTGCTTCCGGTGAATAGAAGACTGCAACCCAACCCAAAAAACTCATCCAATGTAATATGGTGACAGTCGGATCTGGTTTGGAAAGGCTAGGGCGGCGCCACACAGGGCGTTAATTTAACGCGAAACACCGCGGCCCGTCCCGATCGCAGGCGTTTCATAGAAACGCCTGATGCATCGAGCCGAGGCCCCGCCCCGTGGGCGCGACTTTGTCCCCCTGCGTTGTGCCTTTGTCAAGCGCAGACAAAGCGCCCTGTGTGGCGGCCGGACCCAAACGGGTGTCCTTGACCCAATGGGGCAGAAGGAGGCAGCATCGTGTGGTGATAACTTAGGTGCACTTAGGTATACTGACTCTTGTGTAGGGTCCATTATGCTTTGAGTCTCATGGCCTGGAGGCAGGGCGTCTCCAATGTTCTAGGTTAGGGGGAGCCCTGGGCCGCCAGTGCCTCATCAGCTGGGCCCTTTTACTATGCTCCCAAATTCGAGTTCAGAGAAAGGACCCCGGGTCCTGCTTTTGCCCCCCTCGTTGCTCCCACCATACATTTTTTTGTTACCATGTGTTGTGGCTGCTTTTAAAAGCCATTGGGGCAATTTACTTACCGGCCCATTTCGCGATCCAGCGGCGCGTCCTGCTCTGCATTCGGGTCCTGCCGGATTCATACAGGCAGTTCTTCCGCCGGTCCACCAGGTGGCGCTGCTGCGCTGAAGCATCTACGCACGGAATGCACCACCCGGACCAGTGAAGGTAAGCGCTCCCAAGCGACACTTTTATTTTTAAAATGGGCGGTTTTTCCGATCCATCGGGTTTTCGCTCGGCCAGGCCCCCCGATTTTCCGTCGTGCGCATTGCGATCGCGTGCGCCAAAATCCCGGGGCAATACAGGACAATGCGCCAAATCGAAATATTCGGGGTAACACGTCGGGAAACCGAATCGGCCCTTAGTAAATGACCCCCAATATCTTACATTGATGGAAGGCTAACTAATGTGTTTACATTGTCACACCTGCTCACGCATTTTCTAAGCAACTTTGAAAGAAAACTCTTTCTAAGCAGCCAAACACATGCGGTGTTATGCATTACTACAAATGTGTGCAAAACACTGGTGGGCCCACCTTTATCCAAGTACAGTAGTGCAATAAGTTGCAGTTTGCCTGTGGAGTGAGTGCAGGAGCGGCACATTACAGAATATGCCGCACCGGTTTTTCATTAATCGGTAACCTCCTGCCTTTTTTGGGAAGGGTCACCAACCTTTTTTTGTGCACTGTTAAAAATGTGTGCAACGCAATCCTGTCGAGTTGCAGTTAATAAATGTGGACCGAACGCCCCTTATGTGCAGACTTTTGTGGTTGTGGCGCTCAGAGCAGGCCACACAAAACTGTGCTAGCAGACACTTATAATAATACAGAGGTTCAGCAATTTTTAGACATTAACGACAGCAAAACTGGCGCCAAGCACTTAATAAAATGTGGCCCATGTTGAACGCATCTTCAGGGTTAATGTTTTAAAGAAGGGGAGGGAGTCACACGGGAGACTGGAAAAGAGGTAGATAGGTGGCACAGGGGTAAATGCAGGGGGCAGAAAGTGGACATATTTACAATGTAGGAGGAGAAATGAAGTGTCAGAACCATCAGCAGGTGTAATGATTACAAGCCCTTTTTAGACTCTCTGCATAGATGGAACTATAAAAGTAAGAGTTAGGCAGTGGCATGAAACCTGACTGTCATGGGCAAGACAGCAAAGAGGTTACTGAACCAGACAGCGGCCTGACTCTACCATGCTGTCCTCTCACACACGGGTCACGGGGTCACATACATGCTGCAGACAGAGGTGACAAAGTTCAGCCATGTTGCGCGGTCAGCGTCCAGCCTGTTTCCTTTCCCTCCTGCAACGCTTAACAGCGCCCGCACCCGGACCCGACCCCTGTAACCAGCGCTGGTTGCCTGGGAGGTTTTTCCACAGCCCTACAGGAACCCGGGAAACCTGCACAGTGCACTGTGATGCAGAGAGTGAATGCCTCTGCATAATTATATAATCGGGGAACACAACTCCCCCGCCTCCAGTGGGCCCCGGCACTTGCCCATGTATGGCCGGGTGTCTGACGCAGCCCTGCCTGGAGGTCCTAGGTAGATCTGCAACACCTCAAGCATTGGTCACCTAAGTACAGAAAGTATTGCAAAACATTTCCCAAGGTGTAAATGAAAAACCTTGCCTTTCGTTTGCTAACCGATGTTAAAGGCAGCTCCATAACCACCAAGTATGAATGTATGATGTTTTGACCTGGTGGGTCTCCTCAGTAACCGTCGTAGGGAACTGATGGGCGGTGGAGGGCTATTTGCTAAGTGTCAGACTGTAGGTGTTCTCCGTTATGGAGAGATGTGCCAATAAGGCCACATAAAGGCGTGTGTGAGACTTAAGCATAGATGCTCCTCTAGGGAATACTGGGAAGAATGCAAATAAGTTTCCAATGTGGGAATGGATAACAATACCCGTCCTTTGCTACCACGAAAGGCAGCCCATTACCACCAAGTTGACCTACAAGACAGTCTAAAGCATATGGGTGGGGATTAAGCCAAATCAGTCTATCTATTTCCAGAAGGAACAGATCCCAGCTGTAGACAGCGATTTCAACCTGGTTGGGTCTCATCGTACAGGTAGGTAACTGGTTTGGCTATGTGAGAGGAGAGTAGTAAGAATCATGGTTCTGTGTGGCTTATCGCCCTGGTGGAGGAAGTATCATGGTTTGGGGTGGCTTGGCTGCCTTTGTGCCAGGAGGTTGGTGCTGGACCATTACGGCTTGGAGTGGCTCAGCTGCCTTGGGGTCAGGAGGTCTGGTGCTGGACCATTACGGCTTGGGTGGCGCAGCTGCTTGGGGTCAGGAGGTCTGGTGCTGGACCATAGGCTTGGAGTGGCTCAGCTGCCTTGGGGTAGGAGGTCTGTGCTGGACCATTACGGGCTTGGGGTGGCTCAGCTGCCTTGGGGTCAGGAGGTCTGGTGCTGGACCATTACGGCTTGGGGTGGCTCGCTGCCTTGGGGTCAGGAGGGCTGTGGTGCTGGACCATTACGGCTTGGGGTGGCTGAGCTGCCTAGGGTCAGGAGGTCTGGTGCTGGACCATTACGGCTTGGAGTGGCTCAGCTGCCTTGGGGTCAGGAGGGTCTGGTGCTGGACCATTACAGTTTGGGGGTGGCTCAGCTGCCTTGGGGTCAGGAGGCTGGTGCTGACCATACGGCTTGGGGTGGCTCAGTGCCTTGGGGTCGGAGTCTGGTGCTGGACATTACGGCTTGGAGTGGCTCAGCTGCTTGGGTCAGGAGTCTGGTGCTGACCATTATACGGCTTGGAGGGCTCAGCTGCCTTGGGTCAGGAGGTCTGGTGCTGGACCATTGGAGCGGCTTGGGGTGGCTCAGCTGCTTAGGTCAGGAGGTCTGGTGCTGGACCATTACGGCTTGGGTGGCTCAGCTGCCTTGGGTTCAGGAGGTCTGGTGCTGGACCATTACGGCTTGGGGTGGCTCAAGCTGCCTTGGGTTCAGGAGGTAGTGTGACCATTACGGCTGGGTGGCTCAGCGCCTGGGTAGAGGTCGTGCTGGACCATTTACAGTTTGGGGTGGCTCAGCTGCCTTGGGGTCAGGAGGTGCTGGTGCTGGACCATTACGGCTTGGAGTGGCTCAGCTGCCTTGGGGTCAGGAGGTCTGGTGTGGACCATACGGCTTGGGTGGCTCAGCTGCCTTAGGGTCAGGAGGTCTGGTGCTGGACCTACGGCTTGGGGTGGCTCAGACTGCCTTGGGGGTCAGAGGTCTGGTGCTGGACCATTACGGCTTGGAGTGGCTCAGCTGCCTTGGGGTCAGGAGGTCTGGTGCTGGACCATTACGGCTTGGACTTGCGAGTGGTGCTCAACTGCCTTGGGGTCAGGAGGTGGTGGGCTGGACCATTACGGCTGGGGTGGCTCAGCGCCTTGGGTTAGCCGGGGTCGAGCGGTCAACAGAGTGCTGGGACCCGGCAGGGGTAGGTATCATTGATGAGACTGGGGAGAAGGTACGCGTGCCAGCAGAGAGGGCTCTGCGTGCCCTCTCTGGCACGCGTGCCATAGGTTCGCCATCACTGGTCTATGAGGATGAGGGGGGTGACACAATGGGGCACCTTTACTAAGGGTCCAAATCGGGCATTTTTATCGGGTTTCCCAAATTTTTTCCGTGTTGCGCCGCAACAGAAATCAAACGGCGTGTCCGTCTAACAACCCGACGGATTCGGAAAAAACACGGAATTTAAAAAACCAAGTGTGTCGCCAAATCAAGCACTCACATGCACCGGGAAGAAGATGGATCGCGACAGGACCGGGTAAGAAAATGTGCCCTCTTATGTATAACAGCTTGTATAATGGTCCAGCCATTGCTTATAAGGGAACAGAATAAGAGTAATTTAATAAATAAAATTGCTGCTGCTTGAACCAACCATCAGCCGCATCTTATATACAAAGCCCAAAGTCAGTGGTATCTGGTGTTTGGCGGATAGCAGACGGGAGGAGGACATAGGATGGATTCATAAAGAGAGGTTACATTCCATGCAGTCAGAAATTGTGTAGTTCTTCGCTAATATGAAGAAGGGAAATATATCAGCTCACTATTGATTACCAATAGTTGCCAAAAAATAAAAAATCGTGGTCTTTATTACATGGAACATTTCAGCTTATTTCATGGCAAAACCTCACATAGAATAAAGAGCAACTACTGTGCTGACATTTTTCGCTTCTTCCTATTACTGAAGGACTTGTTGCCCGGTCCTATGATGGTTTACACCAGCGCCTAACCTGGCTTTCCTTTATGAGTGTGCTGCTTAATCTTTGAGGGCACGTTCACACAATGGGGGTCATTTACTAAGGGCCCGATTCTCGTTGTCCCGACGTGTTACCCGAATATTTCCGATTTGCGCCGATTTTCCCTGTATTGCCCCGGGATTTTGGCGCACGCGATCGGATTGTGCTGGCATGCACACGACGGAAATCGGGGGGCGTGGCCGAGCGAAAACCCGATGGATTCGGAAAAACCGCCACATTTTAAACAATAAAAGTGTCGCTTGGGATGCGCTTACCTTCACTTGGTCCGGCCCCGTGAATTCCAGTGCGTTCAGCGCAGCAGCGCCACCTGGTGGACGGCGGAGGAACTACCTTGATGAATCCCGGCAGGACCCGAATCCACCGCAGAGAACGCGCCGCTGGATCGCGAACGTACCGGGTAAGTAAATCTGCCCCAATGCGTTGTGTCACGTTTTTCAATGTGTTTTTAAAACATTCCAAAGGCTTCAGCCTTTCAGTTTACATTGCGTTTCCACTGCATCTGCTAAAACGCAATGTAACCTCAGCATGTGATCAAGGCTGAAGCCTTTGGAATGTGTTAAAAACGCGTCGAAAAACGTGACGCAACACATCGAAAAACGTGACGCAACACATCGAAAAACGTGACGCAACACATCGAAAAACGTGACGCAACGTGTGAAAGCGCCCTCAGGGTTAAACCACAATGTTCAGGTCTGTGCCCATCATTGCAGGTTTGGGTCGAAACCCCTACTTTAGCCAGAAGTTCCGGTCGGGCGTTTCGGCCCACCCCCACTGGTAATACACGTCATTAGTGCTGGCAACGATTGCAGGTGTTAACCCTTTAAATCCCACCAACAAAGTGTGTGGACGATCCCAGGGGAAAGTGGCTGCTTTGTCAGCGGTAATTAAAGGGTTAACACCTGACGTCAGGACCTGCACCGATATTAACGGATACCCAAAACTTTTGTTCAAAATTTGGCCGAACTCACCTGACCTGAACGGGTCCGCTCATCACTACTATGGGGCTTATTTACTAAGGGTCCACGGCCGCTTTTTTGTCAGGTTTTCCGACGTTTTCGGGGATCGGGGGGGGGTGGCCGTCGGATGATCCGACGCGGGATTTAACATTTAAATTGTGTTGCAATACCAAGCACTTACATGCACCAGGATGAAGAAGGTGAACTCCGGCGTACATCAGCGGGGGAGTGACACATGCAGGAACCCGGGAGCACGATCTTCATGAATCGCGGCAGATGTGGATTTCGGCGGACAACGTACCTCAGGGATCGCGCAGGGACCAGGTAAGTAAATGTGTCCCTATGTATCTCATTTCTATCTATATTCTATCTATGTTATTTTTAATTTTGTCTATCACTTTTAGTTCTTCGGATTAGTATTATTACAGTTACTCCTCAGGGACAGGGTTTACGTCAGGTGGCAGCTACACTGTGTATTATGTGGTTACACTGCCCCCTACAGTATATGCACTGCATTTCATCAGGGGCTATACACCTTGTTATCTTTTGGACACTGCAGAGAAGGGATGGCACATCCAAACATAAAAAAAACTGTTATTATGTAGTTTATTTTATTGTTTATAAAGCTTTGAAAGGGAAACTAACTATATAAATTAGTAATGGATTCTAAAAGGATACAATAGACAACTACTCAGATATACAATCCACAAATAATGGTTCAATGTGTTAAACACGGATATTCCCATTTTGGAAAATTAATATTATTGTTTGTATTATGAAAAATTAGACAATTTCCCAATATAGTTTCTGTATCAATTCCTCACGGTTTTCTAGATCTCTGCTTGCTGTCCTGCTATAGGAAGCTTCTATGTTTACTTCCAGCGGATAGAAATCTGACCATGGTCACACAGGTGCACGGCTTGTTATATCCCTGGTCATGTGATGTCACACAGGTGCACGGTTTATTATATCCCTGGTCATGTGATGTCACACATGTGCACGGCTCATTATATCCCTGGTCATGTGATATCACACAGGTGCACAGCTCGTTATATCCCTGGTCATGTGATGTTACACAGGTGCACGGATCGTTATATCCCTGGTCGTGTTATGTCACACTGGTATACGGCTCGTTATATCCCTGGTCATGTGATGTCACACAGGCGCACGGATCGTTATATCACACAGCTCTGATTACTCTCTATGATATAACGAGCTGTGCAACTGTGTGACTATGGTCAGATTTCTATCCACTGGAAGTAACATAGAAGCTTTATATAGAATATAAAGCAAGCAAAGATCTAGAAAACTGTAAGGAGAGTATATTGGAAAATTGTATAACTTTTCATTATTCGAACAATAACATTTATTTGCTGAAATGGGAACACCTCTTTAATTCCTATGCATTGAGCTCCCTCTTGTGGTGGCTGCAGGCAGCAGTTTAATCACTACTAGCTGTCTGGTATAAATAAGTAGAATGAGCGCCATGGTGGTAAGTCATCAGGATGAGGTGCATGGTCCTGCCTAATAATGCATGGAGGGGGGAACTTTATTTTGCTAAGGACCCACATGTCATCTATGTAACACGGCCCCTTAGAGAAGCCTTTACGGGTATTTTAAGTAGATGGGAATGAAGAGAGTCTTCATCAGGTTTCAACCCTCTTGTATAATATATTACCGTCACACAAATAATACAATGTCAGCATAATCTTACCGTTCCCAAATACTGTCTACATGGCAAACAATGCACAAATAATAGTGTTATCCCCTATATGTGGTGTGCGGCCTCCTACAGCATCTTACCATAGATTACAAAGTGGTCGCATTTCTCCCACTGTAACTAAGCTGCCATTATATAGGCATCTGCCTTAGGTTACATTCACACACAGGTATGGGGGATGTATATACGGCACACGTGCGGCACCGTGACGTTCCATACCCGGGAGAAAGATAGGACATGGTCTGTCTTTCTCCAGAACTCGGCGCCATGCTCAATGTTCCTCTATGGAGAGGAATGGGGGTTAACGGCTCTCACCCCCTCCTCCTCTCCCCAGCGCCAGCATGTGTCCTGCCGTGCTACGGTACAGCGCACACTTACATAAAGCTGAGCTGCTGTATCTAAGCTGCCATTATATAGGCATCCACCTTACCACTGTATCTAAGCTGCCATTAAATAGGCATCCACCTTACATAGAGATGAGCCACTGTATCTAAGCTGCCATTATATAGGCATCCACCTTACCTAGAGCTGAACTGCTGTATCCAAGTTGCCATTGTATAGGCATCCACCTTACATAGAGCTGAGCTGCTGTATCTAAGCTGC